>WNWK01000633.1:165000-421753 GCA_009830355.1 Cherax destructor
CTCGACGACACCCAGGAAATAAACTAACAAGGTGTACATGGTCCTCGACGACACCCAGGAAATAAACTAACAAGGTGTACATGGTCCTCGACGACACCCAGGAAATAAACTAACAAGGTGTACATGGTCCTCGACGACACCCAGGAAATAAACTAACAAGGTGTACATGGTCCTCGACGACACCCAGGAAATAAACTAACAAGGTGTACATGGTCCTCGACGACACCCAGGAAATAAACTGACAAGGTGTACATGGTCCTCGACGACACTCCAGGAAATAAACTAACAAGGTGTACATGGTCCTCGACGACACCCAGGAAATAAACTAACAAGGTGTACATGGTCCTCGACGACACCCAGGAAATAAACTGACAAGGCATGGCTAAACCTATAAGGTCCCTCGACGACACCCAGGAAATAAACTGACAAGGTGTACATGGTCCTCGACGACACCCAGGAAATAAAACTGAGACAAGGTGTACATGGTCCTCGACGACACCCAGGAAATAAACTGACAAGGTGTACATGGTCCTCGACGACACCAGGAAATAAACTGCAAGGTGTACATGGTCCTCGACGACACCCAGAAATAAACTGACAAGGTGTACATGGTCCTCGACGACACCCAGGAAATAAACTGACAAGGTGTACATGGTCCTCGACGACACCCAGGAAATAAACTAACAAGGTGTACATGGTCCTCGTATGCAGCAATATAGCTGGTAATGGATCACATGCACTGGCTACGACAAATATTCAGTTAACTGCTGCGGCGTCTATTACCATCACAGAACCCACTAGCAAGGAGATGAATGGTATAAAATACCGACCCCATGGAAAAATAAACCCTACTCTCTAACCAGTTTCCAGCGCTCGCTTCTACACTCTCCCGTGTGACCATTGCGAGAAAGAAGAACTTGGTTGAAACACAAGTCTACCCATTTGGATGATTGAATACAAAAACGCATGCAACAGTGACTATATAAAAATATGTGGATGATCCAGGGACACTGAAGGACGCTTGATGCGTTGCACCGAAGCACAGTTGATCTTCATGGAACCTGATCTCACCATACACCGATGTTTAGAAACCGCTCTGATTGCCGTAGCTACTACTGTAACACAAAGAGCAGGAAGTCACAGTATTGTCACCACCCTAGCATACATGATAACAAAACAAGCGTCGCCCCTCCCACCACCACACACGGCCGTCACACGACACACATAATAACATAAAAATGGAGACAAACTGCAGCATGCCTACTGGCCCTTACTAGACGGGTCCTCAGTGCCAACCTTCTCACTTGCATGTTTGTTCAACCAATTTCATAGCCAGACAGTATCTCTTAATCACTTAACCTCACTGACACTCAGGTGATTCCCTGAGTATTTAAGCTCATGTTTTTCTACCGTTATGTTCACTTGGAGTGACCAATGTTCAAGGATCCAAATGTTTTTCCTAAAAATGTTGTAGAATTTGCATTTTGTGACTTTTTTCCAACAACCTGTCGGCATCACATACCATTTTTTTCCCATCACCGGAAATATACACGGGACATCACTGGGAATCTACACGGGACATCACTGGGAATCTACACGGGACATCACTGGGAATCTACACGGGACATTACTGGGAATCTACACAGGACATTACTAGGAATCTACACGAGACATCACTGGAAATCTACACGGGACATCACTGGGAATCTACACGGGACATCACTGGGAATCTACACGAGACATCACTGGCAATCTACACGGGACATTACTAGGAATCTACATAGGACATCACTAGGAAACTACACGGGACATCACTATGAATCAACGCGGGACATCACTAGGATTCTAAACCGGATATCACTAGGAATCTACTCGGGACGTCACTAAGAAACAATACTGGACATCACCTTAGAATCTACACGAACTATCACATAATCAACACGGGAGATGACTAGAAATCAACAAGGAACATAAGTAGTGCACACGGGACATTAGTTGTTGCAACAGTCCCCATTACAAAAATAAAATGTCCCTCATATTGACACTCATTTTTGCAAGCAAATCATTTTATTGATATCTGACAGAATTATGCCTCTAATTGTTCTTTTATTTAGGCTTGAATTACATAAGTGTACACCGTATTTACAAACAGTTAACCGAAAACAAGATAAACGCTTAGAGCGTTGGTTTCACAGCGCACGCCATGGATTTTGGAGGATGTATTCTACTGGAACATGCGTGGTTACTCACCTGTGATCAGGTGAGCCTCTAACCAGCTGTGCACCACGCCCCACCTGTCAAATAAACGAGCGGTGGCTTCGCTTGCGGCACCTAAAGGAAATATCTCTTGACTGGGCGTGTGAGGGCAGACGGGGCGACCTTCCTGGTATATTGCAACATGTGATCTTGTAAAACATCCCGCCTTGTCTTCCGTATATGTCCGTAGTTGTTATTTTACGCTCCCTCGTTTTCCTATTATTGTTTCCTTAGTGAATGGTGAAAAGAACACAAACACAAAGGAGCTTTTTATTTGAGCACATTTCACCCATCACAGGGCTTTTTCAAGTACTTCATAACGTAGTGTTGAGCGAAACATTGTACAGATAAATTGCTCCAGTGAAGTTGCGTCTGTCTAACCACCTGTCTATATATTGCATATGCTCCTCTTGTGTCTTCCAGACACTAACACACTTCTTTTGTTTTCCAGACACTAATGTAACATTACTGTGTCTTTCAGACACTAATGTAACACTACTATTATGTCTTCCAAACAGTAATGTAACACTACTATTTTGTCTTCCAAACAGTAATATAACACTACTATTTTGTCTTCCAAACACTAATGTAACACTGCGGTGGATTCCAGACACTAATGTAACACTGCTGTGGATTCCAGACAGTAATGTAACACTGATGTGGATTCCAGACACTAATGTAACACTGCTGTGGATTCCAGACACTAATGTAACACTGCTGTGGATTCCAGACACTAATGTAACACTGCTGTGGATTCCAGATAGTAATGTAACACTGCTGTGGATTCCAGACAGTAATGTAACACTGATGTGGATTCCAGACAGTAATGTAACACTGCTCTGGATTCCAGACAGTAATGTAACACTGATGTGGATTCCAGACAGTAATGTAACACTGATGTGGATTCCAGACAGTAATGTAACACTGATGTGGATTCCAGACAGTAATGTAACACTGCTATGGATTCCAGACAGTAATGTAACACTGATGTGGATTCCAGACAGTAATGTAACACTGATGTGGATTCCAGACAGTAATGTAACACTGCTATGGATTCCAGACAGTAGTGTAACACTGATGTGGATTCCAGACAGTAATGTAACACTGCTCTGGATCGACGTAATGTAACACTGATGGATTCCAGACAGTAATGTAACACTGATGTGGATTCCAGACAGTAATGTAACTCTGATGTGGATTCCAGACACTAATGTAACACTGCTATGGATTCCAGACAGTAATGTAACACTGCTATGGATTCCAGACAGTAATGTAACACTGCTATGGATTCCAGACAGTAATGTAACACTGATGTGGATTCCAGACAGTAATGTAACACTGATGTGGATTTCAGACAGTAATGTAACACTGATGTGGATTCCAGACACTAATGTAACACTGCTGTGGATTCCAGACAGTAATGTAACACTGCTATGGATTCCAGACAGTAATGTAACACTGATGTGGATTCCAGACAGTAATGTAACACTCTTCTTGTGTCTTCCAGACTCAGATGTATGTATAACAGGTAGATAATGTGTTTTTAGATCGGGCTTAAAATTTCAAAGCCATTTTTCTTAGTTAAAAGTTTGAATTGGTTTTGGGCTGTGCAGGGCCCAATTTGCCATTTTTATTAAAGAATTTGGGATATTAGTTTCATGTGATGACCTGTGAATGCTTCTTTCGACACGCATAAAATCTTTCACACTAATATTTAATTTTATTAAAAACTAATGCCGCACTCTGCGCTCTTCCTTTCGCGTCCATTTAGGTACAGGGAACTGGGGTCGCACAGCGACTGAAATATGTCTAGTTTTTTCCCCTGTCATACTCCGTCATACAGGATGAGTTGCTTACACGAAGTAATGAAAAGTGTCAGCCTGAGCTGGGGAAATAAATGGTATAAAATACCGACACAATGGAAAGATAAACACATAAGCAGTATAATGTGATCCTTTATTGACAACGTTTCGCCCACTGCGTGGGCGAAAAAATCTAATCTCTGTATGTATCTCTTCTCTGCCGAGAAGAGATACATAGTCCTTCCCACCAACTCCATTGCCAAACACGTTTCCAACATTTCTTCCAATACCTCATTCCGAGTATCTACCTCCACATCCACCACCATAAGGACATTACCAGTAACAGACAGGAGAAGCTTCAATCCACTGCAGGGGTATACACAATCCCTTGTAATGACTGCAGAAAATTATACGTCGGCGAAACATCCAGAGACCTCCAAACACGTATTTCAGAACACCAGTACGCAGGCAGATCTGACGACCCAAGGAATGCCTGTGTTCAACACCGAAATTCACACAACCATTTAATCAACTACAGAAACGCAAGACTCATCGCCAGAGAAGACAACACTCAATACCGAAGAATCCTGGAATCATCACTTATCTGTATATCCAACAACTTCAACCAGAACAACGGCTTCTACAACATAGCTGAACCTATTGCCAAGAAACTTCTTCATCGCTATCCCACATAGAACTTAAGAATGGAACACTGCAGAAGGTCTACCCATATACTTATCCAATCTCTTTTTAAATCTACCCAAGGTTTTAGACTCTATCACCCTACTTTGAAGATTGTCACATGCAACATTCTCCACCTGACTAAATCCTATAAATACTCGTGTATCTTGTATCCAGGTAGATCTGTTTGTGACTCGATAAAGCCCACTGCGTGGGCGAAACGTTGTCAATAAAGGATCACATTATACTGCTTATGTGTTTATCTTTCCACTGAGCTGGGGAACTTGATTAGTGCGATGAAGATATCAAGAACTGAGTTATGGGTCCAGTAAGTAGCTTGGAGATGTTTAAGCGTAGTGAAAAATATCATCTATATGATTAAGAAACGTGTCAGGAGACACTTGTCCTGTCTCATGACGAATTTTTAAACAACTAGATGTTAAAAGTTTACTCTAATGATGGACTATCCAATAGGAACCAGTCCTCCAAATACGACAGGTGTTTGCGCAAGGGCTGTAGTGCGGACATTTCTTCCCGATTTATTCCTCTAAAACAAACTAAATATTAACCTACATTAGGTTGGATTAGTGTTGGCCAGAACGTCGATCACGATCTAGCAGTAGATCGTTGAGCCATTTACAGTAGAACGCAGGATGACCAGTAGCCTATCCAGCCTAGTAGGAGACCTTCTCTACACGACACAATACTTTAATCATTTTGAGGACATGTTTAAGGGTTACAAATGAACTGGAAATTTTTGAATTTTCCTAAATCCAGCATGTGTAAAAATGAATAATATAATAATTGTGTAATAAAATGTGATGCTGATTTGACCCTTTCGAGAAATTTCGAGTGGGGGAGCAGCTGCTGAGTGACGCGGACAAGGGAGACGTCATAATGAACTTGATGTGTGAGCACTGATCTGAATTATGCATTGTAATCATTCGTTCTCGAAGGTCAATTGGTGTATATCGGACTCAATCCATAATTTAGAAATTGTTGACACGTTCCCGCTGAAGAATTGGGATACATAGTGTGGAAAACCCTTACAATTCTGCAACAAGGAGAGTAATAGAGGACACCTATTCTCCCAGCAACACACCTCAGCTAAGTGATGCTTACCCATAATGCACAGTAATTCTGCGTTGTCCATCGTAAATTCTAACTGTAGGGTAGCGTTAGGGTGTTTCCGAAAAAATAATAATTGTGATCCATTAATTCAATGGTAAGTGGTAATACGAATTTCCTTTCTAATAACATTATTACAATTTATGAACAATAATTATATTCTGTGTACCCAGCAAGCCTAATCATATACAGCCCAAGGAACTTAAATTTACCAGAGTAGCTGGTTTTAATACTGTAATTATTAATTTAATGTTAGGTCTAGCTATTTTTTTGTGAGAGTGGTAGGGAGTGGGCATCGAGGGAGTGACAGTTCGGCGACCTACTGTGACTAAGTCCCACTTACCTCACCAAAATTACTAGCAGGAAATAATTCAGGTAATACCCTGTAAACCTCCTGCAGGTAACTTCTCACATATACTGTATATACTCTCTCAGTCTAGACTCGATCAAAGGCTCAAAGCTGCACTGTTTTCTGCCAGTGGGAGACTGGCATTTGAGAAAGACTGTCATAACGAATCATATAGATTAACGTATGTTAACGTAAATTAACCAATATTCATATAAAATTACCGATAACAGCTAAATAATTTGGATGCCTTAACTTTGGCAGAGTGTTTACATTCCCCGCACAGACTGATTAAATTTGAGGATGGGGTTGTTTACATACACTCGAACCGAACTGTGGAGAGAGGGCAGACAAGAGGCTTTAAAAAAAAAAAAAAAGACATGGTAAAAGGGAATAAATACACCAGAGATGTGACAAAGAAAACCTTTTTTTTCTTAACACAACTGATTACACGAAGAGTGCTGTTACACTCCTCTATAATGATAGTTACAGGGTGGGAAGGGAAGTTATGTTCCCCTGTCATATTCCATCAGTGGGATGGGGGTTCATACAAGGTGTTGAAATGTGTCAGCCAGAGCTGGGAGACTTAGGTAAGGCAATAAAGATATCATCAGGCATTCCACTAAGGTTTCAATAGCTACGACAGTCTCAAAGGTTTCGTTCTAGCAGCGCTGGAGTTACTATCACTTGGGAACTGTCATCTCTCGTGATAGCCTATCCCTCACACAAAGGAGGACTGGCATTTTTTGAGGATATTCCATCAATAATAAGAAAAGCGGAAGGTAGACAGTATAGATGGGAGGGCAAGACGTAGATGAGAACACGTGCTGGGTGTGTAAAACTGGCCCTGCCAGACGGCAACACCCTCACTAATCATAACACAAACACCGGAAGAGACGAGACACAAAAATACGGAGGAACAAAAAAAAAAAAAACTGCAAACTCGACCGCCGACACTACTGTAGCGGGAGCAGTCAGGTGTGTCTCCTGAGACGGTCCATAACCCCACACCTGCTGTTGCTGATACTACTGTAGCGGGAGCAGTCAGGTGTGTCTCTCGAGGCGGTCCGTAACCCCACACCTGCTGCTGCTAATACTGCTGTAGCGAGAGCAGTCAGATGTGTCTCCTGAGGCGGTCCACAACCCCACACCTGTTGCTGGTGATATTGCTGTAGCGGGAGCAGTCAGGTGTCTCTCTTAAGTCGGTCCCTAATCTCACACCTGCTGCTGTTGCAAGAGTGGTCATCACATCTATACATCTGTTGAATGTGTGCACCTATTGAATATATATACCTGTACACCCTCCCGCCGTTGCTCTTTCCAACAGCCCAGACGTCTGTTGCGTCAGTTTCAGGCAGCCACTACAACGTTGATGGTCTTTGTCCTTCCTGGATTTAACGGCAAGCGGTATATATTTATTTAGCTGTAACAGAAGAAACCCGTTCCCAAGCTCATTCATAACTGTTCCACTGTGTTCTGTCCTTGTCACGGGCAATTACATTTTAACGGAAGCCAGGAAATTCAACATATTTACACATTACACGCAACGCAAAGAAAAAATTGTTTGTTAACTTGAGTAAATGTTATAGACAGTGAGTTCCAGAGAAGACAACCAGTCCCTGTGGAATCAAATTCTCTTTCTCCTACAAAATTTAGCATTCAGAATTCTATTATGATGTGAAATTACGTCTGTAAATCTAGAATTCAGTCCGACCTATACGTCAAGTGTTATGACGAAGGTCTTTGGCGGTCACAGAGCAATAAGCATTTCTTTAGAACATCATAACTCTGATAATAATCATCAGAGGAAGGGTAAGTGGTACGCAGAACCAACAAGTGGTGAAAGAGAGTACTGTAGAGAGGATCTTTATTGAGACGTTTCGTCTGTGGGCAGACTTACTCAGTCACAGAAGAAGTCTGTCCACAGGGTAAACGTCTTAGAAAAGTTCCCCACTCACTGTTGGAAGAACTCCAGTGTTGCAAGTTTCATTTAACTTGATCTAAAAATGAATGTTTGACCTCATGACCTTGCCAAAGGGTCATCATATGACTTTTACTGTATTACCTAACTCAAAATAAATAAAATAGCCAGCAGTAATGACGTACAGTCTACAAGAAATTGAAATAAGGACTTTTAGTACATGAATGATTTTTTTGATGTTAAGTCCCAAATAAATCTACGAAGCCTTTTTTTCATTAGTTTTCATCTGGCTAATGAAGAACTCACGAGACTTGCTTTGTTCAAAATATTAATGTTATTAAAAAAAAGTGAACATATATTTTGATAATATTAGGCAAACTTTTTGACAGGAAACAAAATATACACACACATTATATATATATATATATATATATATATATATATATATATATATAAAGAGAGAGAGATCGCAGTCAGCAGGACTCGATAGTGCTACTGAGACAGTCAAGATTCCCAGGCAGCGCTGTTAGCCACTCAGCCACAAATGCCACATAAGCTGGGCAGCCTGGTTCCGAAGCCATGTTTTTTTCCCAGCACTTTCAAAATGCCAGGCTTGTCATCAATGTCTCGCTTGCTGTTTAAAATCAGCTCTCATTGCGACAGCCAACAAACACTCGCTCAGAAAAACAGACAGTTAAAATAATTGTTGCCCAACACATTCTATCCAAATAAAACACGGCCATCTTGTTTTCGCAACACGAAATAAGACACAGTTCTCGATGACGCACTGAATTTATTAGGTTATCCTGGGTATCTAACCCACCACGTTAAAAATCCAAACAAAGGTTATACGTTACACGACTTCCACCATCCCTTTCAAATGCCTGGCAGTTTTCTTTGCTCTTCATTGGTACATTCATGTTTCTCCCGCCTCAGTTACTGGGCCCCATCCAAGCCGTTCTCAATCTTCTGTCGGTCTTTAGATTCTTCGATACGACGGCAAAGTTTCACGTTTGGTATAGCTAGGAAAAGCATGATGTTAAACACTAATGATAAACTTTTGATGATAAGTTCGTTAAGTTAGGTAAGATTCGTCAGGAAACAGGACAAGTGTCTCCTGACGCGGGTCTTCGTCAGATGATGACCCGCAGCTGGAGCTTTTAGTCATCTGACCGAGACTCACCGGTGCACCCCTTTAAAAAATTTGATTTTAGTTATAAGTTCATTAACTTACAATAACAACATTAAGTTTTTTATGCTTAAATCCCTCTGAGACAGGGACGCCTCTAGGGAGGCCTTCAGGCTTAATGTCCCTACGGGACATTAAGCCTGAAGGTCTTCCATTCCTCCCCTCCCCACAGGAGCTGCATACTCCTACGGGACTGCGACTGGGAACATTATCTACACTTTTTGCGTGTCACCACTCCAGCAATAACCCATCTGGTCACCAAGCCAATCACCAGTTCAGTCAGTGAGGAACTGAGGGAGTGGGTGAGTATTACACAGTTGAAAGTGAATGCGTGTTTCTGCTATCTTTTAGAACCTCCCAGACACACTATATCTCGCGCTGACCTTATCTCAGAGCGGCAGCTAGACGTCCTAAGACACGTTCCCTGTCTCCGAACCCCCCTGTCACTCAATGACACAGGTTGGTTATGACACTCAATATTCCTTACACTTGTCTGGGATGTTGTAAGATCGAGCCTCCTGCTTTACACACACACACACAGACATGCACACATTTTTTTGGACTGCAAGAAGGTTTTCGACACAGGGAGGCATCCTAGGGCCAGGGATGAAACACGGAGCCTCAGTGTGTGAGGGAGGCATCCTGGTGCTGGGGATGGACCCCGGAGCCTCAGTGTGAGAGGGATTAGTGCAAAAGCTAGAGGATCAGGCACACATAACAGGAAAGTACCTGACAGGGTGGCAACAACGAATCATGGTACGAGACGAGGTGTCAGAGTGGGCGCCTGAGACAAGCGGGGTTCCACAAGGGTCAGTCCTAGGACAGGTGTTGTTTCTGGTATATGTGAATGACGTGACGGAAGATATAGACTCAGAAGTGTCCCTGTTTGTAGATGTGAAGTTAATGAGGAGAATTAAATCGGACGAGGATCAGACAGGACTACAAAGAGACCTGGACAAGCTGCAAGCCTGGTCTAATAACTAGCTCCTAGAATTTAACCGCGCGAAATGCAAAGTCATGAAGATCGGGGAAGGACAAAGAAGACCGCAGACAGAGTATAGTCTAGGGGGCCAAAGACTGCAAACCTCACTCATGGAAAAGGATCTTGGGGTGAGAATAATACCGAGCACATCTGAGGCGCACATCAACCAGATAACTACTGCAACATATGGGCGCCTGGCAAACCTAAGAATAGCGTTTCAATACCTCACTAAGGAATCGTTCAAGACTCTGTACACCGTGTACGTCAGGCCCATATTGGAGCATGCAGCCCCAGTTTGGAAACCACACCTGGTCAAGCACGTCGAGAAATTAGAGAAAGTGCAAAGGTTTGCAACAATGCTAGTCCCAGAGATAAGGGGAATGTCCTACTAATAAAGGGAAATCGACCTGACGACACTGGAGGACATGAGGATTAGGGGAGACATGATAACAACATATAAAATACCGCGACGAACTGACAAGGTGGACAAAGACAGGATGTTCCAGAGATGGGACACAGCAACAAGGCAGGATCCATACATAGTTTTAAGATGAAGTATGATAAGCTCATGGAGCAAGGAGAGGACCTAGTAGCGATCAGTGAAGAGGCGAGGCCAGGAGCTATGAATCGACCCCTGGATTCACAATTAGGTGAGTAGGTGAGTACACACACACACACGAGGAGAGGTTAAGGGAAATCGACCTGACGACATTGGATGACAGGAGAGATAGGGGGGACATGATAACGACATATAAAATACTGAGAGGAATTGACAAGGTGGACAGAGACAGAATGTTGCAGAGATGGGACACAGCAACAAGGGGACACAGTTGGAAGTTGAAGACTCAGATGAATCACAGGGATGTTAGGAAGTATTTCTTCACTCACAGAGTTGTCAGGAATTGGAACAGCTTGAGAAGCGATGTAGTGGAGGCAGGATCCATTTATAGCTTCAAGAAGAGGTATGATAAAGCTCATGCGCATGCGCAGGGAGAGTGACCCAGTAGCGGCCAGTGAAGAGGCGGGGCCAGGAGCTATGACACGACCCCTGCAACCACAAATATGTGAGTACACTCACTCCTCCCCCCTCCAAGAACTGAGCAGGCTGCTCAACACCAAGACCAGCGACCCATCCAGGTGTACCTGGTTTAAATATTTTTGCATATACTCTGTGGATTATCAAAGAAACAACGACATCTTAAAATAAAAAAAATAGCTTAAAAATGGAATTAAACATCACATCCCTCGATCTCTCTAAGAGAACACTCCTGGGTGACAGGAACTGCTCACCTGGACAATATTAAACATCACGTCCCTCGATCTCTCAAAGAGAACACTCCTGGGTGACAGGAACTGCTCACCTGGACAATATTAAACATCACGTCCCTCGATCTCTCAAAGAGAACACTCCTGGGTGACAGGAACTGCTCACCTGGACAATATTAAACATCACATCCCTCGATCTCTCTAAGAGAACACTCCTGGGTGACAAGAACTGCTCACCTGGACAATATTAAACATCACGTCCCCCGATCTCTCTAAGAGAACACTCCTGGGTGACAGGAACTGCTCACCTGGACAATATTAAACATCACGTCCCTCGATCTCTCTAAGAGAACACTCCTGGGTGACAAGAACTGCTCACCTGGACAATATTAAACATCACGTCCCTCGATCTCTGTAAGGGAACACTCCTGGGTGACAGGAACTGCTCACCTGGACAATATTAAACATCACGTCCCTCGATCTCTCTAAGAGAACACTCCTGGGTGACAGGAACTGCTCACCTGGACAATATTAAACATCACATCCCTCGATCTCTCTAAGAGAACACTCCTGGGTGACAGGAACTGCTCACCTTAACAATATTAAACATCACGTCCCTCGATCTCTCTAAGAGAACACTCCTGGGTGACAGGAACTGCTCACCTGGACAATATTAAACATCACATCCCTCGATCTCTCTAAGAGAACACTCCTGGGTGACAGGAACTGCTCACCTGGACAATATTAAACATCACGTCCCTCGATCTCTCTAAGAGAACCTTGGGTGACAGGAACTGCTCACTTAACAATATTAAACATCACATCCCTCGATCTCTCTAAGAGAAACTCTGGGGACAGGAACTGCTCACCTTAACAATATTAAACATCACATCCCTCGATCTCTCTAAGAGAACACTCCTGGGTGACAGGAACTGCTCACCTGGACATTATTCATACAATCCCCACTCATTTGCATAAACTAAATCCTTTCCTCTGAAGTTAAACAATCAATACTTCATTTAACAGAGTACATCAAATGTGTCTTGGAGGGCGAGGCGTCTTGCGTTACCAAGGACATACTTCTGTGATGAATGAGACACATTTGGCTGCTACGCATGAGAAACATCTTTGCAGCGAAGATACTCAGGTGTTGAACTTGTGTTTTATTTATCAACTTGTCGGTATTGTATACCTTTGATATAATGAAATATTATTCTAACCAAAATATAAAAATAACACATAATAAAATAAAAAACTTGCTTACTATATTTAAAAAATCCACATTTTTTAAATGTTCGTGTCAGAAGTTACTACACTAAACACTTATCCTTGATACCAAATATTCATATCCCACTTTTTTCTTTCCCCCTTCCCTTTCAGTGTCTTTGTTCCCTCTTCACTTGGCTTCTGTAATAGCTTGACCGTGAAGCTGGACTTCAACAGAAGATACATATATATATATATATATATATATATATATATATATATATATATATATATATATGTCGTGCCGATTAGGTAAAACTGGTCAATTAGCAAGAACTCATCTAAAATTAAGTCCTTTCTAAAATTTTCTTCTATACGTTTAAAGATATATTTTTTTCATTTATGTTAATATAAAAAAATATAATTTTGTACCAAGAGAAACTTTGAAAACCTACCTAACCTTATTACAACAAGCGCAATTTAATTTAGCCTAACCCAACTAAATATATATTTTAGATACGTTAACATTAATTTAATAATAAACAAACACAATGAAATATATTTTTTTCGTTAGGTTCAGAATGATTTTTGCGAAATTATTGCATACACAAATTTTCACTTGTCTTATATGGCACGGTGAGCGTTGCTATTTAAGCCAAAATCGCAAGTTTTACCTAATCGGCACGACATATATATATATATATATCTCACTACTCTCCCACCCTCATCCCCCATGCATCCATGCTGTCCTTCACCCGTTACCCCACAGCTGGCGCCCTCCCACCCACACCATGTCACAAGAAGTGCTGGGTTCCCAGGAATCTCCACGACAAAGCCAACGCCTTGGAACCCGTCCACGAGGCATCTGCCAGGTGTGCCATAGGGAATTTGCACTCAATCCCTCTACTGGCAACATCCGTGCACACAATGGATGTCTAGGCTCCAGGAGGGCTCCAAATGGGAACAGCCAACAGACACTCCCAGCAGACAGAGCTGACAGCCACCCTGACTTCACCTCTACAGAGGACCTAAAAGCTGCAATCAAATTAACATCCACCAGGACGCTGACACACATCCCCAAAGCAGCTCGCCATCAAGCTGCCAGCAAATTCGCTGACCTCTTGAAGAAAGTCAACGATGCTCCTGCAAACAATGGATCCTGGCACAACCTACTGCTTTTTGGCAATGCCTGTTTGGCTGTCCCACCAAGGAGGGACAAGTCACTAGCTACATCTGTTATCAAGGCAATAAATGCATTCCCTAGAGATGACAACCTTGTCCGTCTCCCCTCCAGGGCGTCAAACACCCGCCAGGCAAATGTCAACAACAGGACACCTGACGCCTCAAAATCAGGGCCCACATTAGCAGAAAAATAGAAGAGGGTAATGCTATCGGAGCACTGAGGCTTATAACCAGTGAGGATACCATCGCTCCTAAGGATATCATTACAGCACAAGCCCTGAAGGACAAACATCCACCCAGGGCTCCCAGTATCAACATTGGCCCCCTTGACATTCCAGCAGGGGAAGAACATTTAACCTTACGGGACGCCGATGTGTATAAAGCTGCTATGTCTTTCCCACAGGGCTCAGCAGGAGGTTTCACTGGTTTAAGGCCACAACACTTAAAACAAATGCTCAATCCAGGTCTTGGTGAGGTCTCTGAGAGATTGTTGTCTGAACTCACCAAATTTTCCAATGGGTGCCTGGCTGGTAGTGTCCCACAGGCCATTAGACCCCTTTTCTTTGGTGCCTCACTGTGTGCCCTCCGGAAAAAGGATGGAGGAATCAGGCCCATTGCAGTGGGCAACACCCTTCGGCGCCTAGTTGCCAAGGCTGCAGTACAAATGGTGAGTCAAGATGCTGCCTCAATGTTAAAACCAACTCAGCTCGGTTTTGGTGTTCAACAAGGCTGTAAAGCAGCTGCCCATGCAGCCCGAGTATACATCAACATGTCCAATGAAAAAGCTTTAATCAAATTGGACTTTGCCAATGCTTTCAACTCAGTCAGAAGGGATGCTGCTCTCCAAGCAGTTTCTAGGCACTTTCCTTCCCTCTATCCTTTCATAGAATCGTGTTACAGTGTGGCTTCTAAACTTTTGTTTGGGGACCATGAAATTGACTCGTGTGAGGGTGTGCAACAGGGGGACCCTCTTGCTCCCTTTCTATTCTGTCTAGCCATCAAGGATGTCACAGAAGCATTGTCCAGTGAGCTCAATATCTGGTTCTTGGATGATGGCACCCTAGCTGGCACTGCACAATCTCTCCTAGGAGACATCAGGAAAATTAAAGATATGGTAGGTAGCCTGGGCCTATCTTTAAACCCCACCAAATGTGAGATAGTTTCCACCAATCCACAGATGATCCAGGACATTAGGGCTGTTTTACCAGGGGCACGAGCCATCGATCCAGCCAACAGCACTCTTCTTGGTGCTCCTCTTGGGCCCAATGCCATCGATCTGGTCCTGGAAAAAAAAATCTCCGACCTCAGGACGATGGAAGGTAGGATGAAAGACATCGATACACATGATGCCTTCTACCTACTCACCAGATGTCTGTCAATCCCAAAACTTACATACTTCCTGAGATGCTCCCCAGCCTTTAACAGCCCGAAACTCGAGGAATACGACTCTCTCCTCAAGACCATGCTAGAGAGTGTATTGAATCTTTCCCTCGATGATGGACAGTGGGTGCAAGCCTCACTTCCAGTCAGACTTGGGGGGCTGGGAGTACGCAAATCCTCCCAGATTGCCCTACCAGCCTTCTTATCCTCTTCCATAGCATCAAATGAGCTAATAAAACAAATTCTTCCAGACAACCTCAGTGATTCAGCAGGAATACAGGACCCTAGCTACACCAGTGCCATCACTGAATGGGAGACTCTTGCTGCTCCAACACCAAAACCTAGTGAAGAACTGGCCTACAAACAGTCAAGCTGGGACGGCCCCATCGCTGAAAAGATACTTGCCAATATGCTCAGGGCCGTAACATCAGACAGGAGACTGCCCGTCTCCTAGCTGTGAGTGCACTTCACTCTGGGGACTTCCTCCAAACAGTTCCCATTTCGGCCATGGGAACACGCCTGGACCCTAAGACCCTTCGTATTGCAGTGGCTCTGCGCCTTGCTGCCCCTATTCACACGGAATATACGTGTATTTGCAGCGATGCGCAAGCCGACCAATATTGTCTACATGGTCTTAACTGTTCTAAAACCAAGGGTTGGCATGCAAGACACAATGAGGTCAACGACATCATAAAGAGAACCCTTGCTACAGCTGGATGCCCAGCCGAGAGAGCCTCGATCACTAGCAGCCAACAACGCCCACAACCCAGCAAACCGCCCCGACGGGATCACCATCTATCCTTGGAAGAATGGCAAGCTCTTAGCATGGGATTATACCTGTGTGTCGACACTGGCTGACACCTACATCCCTCACAGTGTTGGGCGACAGGGAGGAGCTGCTGACCACAGAGAGGAGTACAAAATCGGCAAGTACAGGGACATAAGCCAACAGTATAAATTTGTCCCAGTGGGATCAGAGACCTTGGGAGCGTGGGGAAGAAATGCAACACGTTTCCTTAAAGAACTGGGTTCCAGACTCATCGACACCACCAGGGACAAAAGGGCAGCCACGTTCATGTTCCAGCGTCTCAGCATGGCCATCCAGAGGGGAAACGCATGCTGCATACTTGGCTTGCGTCCGGCTTCGGAGGAACTGGAGGAGATTCATAATCTTTGACATATTGTACCATTGTATTCATGTTTGTGTTTTCTATAAATGTATTCTGTCTATTAATAAAGCATTTATATGCATGTATGTGTATATATATATATATATATATATATATATATATATATATATATATATATATATATATATATATATATATATATATTATAGTATATATATATATATATATTATATATATATATATATATATATATAAATATATATATATATATATATATATTATCGAATAGGTCAAAACTTGCATTTTGGCTTAAATAGTAACGGTCTTGCAGAATAAGGCAAGCGAAAATTTGTGTCAACCTTGCCTGCACCCTGGGGAGGGCATTCAGCGGTGTACTACTGGGGAGGGCAGGGAGCCGTGACGCCCCGCCGGAGAACCGGTTTCTTATGAAATAATGGGTATAAATGTCAAGAAATTTTATTGTGTATAGTAATACTAACAATTTAAAACACAAAAATAATGTAATACAAATGGACATTATAGTGGCCAAGTAGTCTCTTACAGACGCCATTGCCCTGGAGGCAGGACCATGGCTCCCCATATTTCCTTGGATTCACCCCTGAGTGGAGAACGGGTTTCATTGTGGGTAAGGGAAAGCATTAACGATGCGGGAGTAGAATATTTTTCCACATCCACTGCAAATTATACTGAATCTATCTTACATAGCTCATGTAACTCGCCTCCACAATACTTAAGACACTGTTGACAAGATGTTCTGTGCGCCATCTTCTATGAAAATTCAGAAAATGTTTGCATTAGTTCTTGCTCTTAAATCTTAAATTGTTTCGGATCATTTCATAATTTGACGTTAATTCTTCTCGGAGTATTAATTGTATGGTTCTGCCTAGAATTTTCAAGAAGACTGATTTGCCTTATGGGCAGTTGAAAGAGAGAGAGAGAGAGACGTAACACACACTTGTTTGTTTTAAATCACATCACATTACACTATATTTCTTCATAAAACTAGCAATAATTTCCCCGACTCTTGTTATGTGTACAAGCAACAGTCGGTCATTTGCGTATCTGATCACATAAGCCCATTTGTTACCAACATGATGTTCAACCCTCACTGGCATCCTCACAGCGTACTGCAGACAATAGTAAACAAAACACGTTGCAGAAGGAGATTTTATATAGCTTTGAGTAAAACCTGATATGTTTATGACATGATAAAGCTTTACACAGAACCAACCATTGTCCCAGTAGGAACTCGTTCTGCAACGAGTGTTGGTCCTTCAAAACCCTGAATGCTTGCAGTTAGTAGGTCCAAAGGTACTCAGAAGAAAATGGTATACAGAATAGCTCTCAGCCACACGCCATTCAGTGATTCACTAACCATGTATCAGTGAATAGTAATCTTACTGAACTGATACGAAATAAACATGCATTCACTAACAACCAGGCAGATCCAACTGTATAACAACTCACTGAAAAAAAATCAGCGTTCATCCTGATCATAGACATTAAAAACATCTCAAATAAAACCATTTTTTGAGTTGTTTCTTTGGCCATTAAACTGCAGCGTTGGAGTGATGAAAATATTTTAATCACTGAGCACTAAGAACTTTACGAGAAGTAACTAGGAATTAAACATTGGCTGGACAAATAATTCCTTTCCGAAATATTACATTTTTTCGGAGCATAATAAAACCGTTCATAAACCCCTAATACCTAGTACGTATTTATATATTTTTCTTTCTGTTTATATAACTCCTACAATTTTTTTTATTTAGCAAAATGGATACATCACGATGATACATACATCGTGGTAAGAAAAGCTAAGTTTCCCTGACACATTCCATCACACAGGATGTGTTACGTACGTATTCTGTGTTAAAATGTGTCAGTCTTGAGCTGAGAGACTTCGGTAGAGCAATTAGGACATCGAGCATTCCATCACAGGTTCATTACCTTGGAAACTTTAGAAGATTTCTTTCCAGCGGAGACGAAGCTTTCATTACTTGGGAATTATTTTTTTATTTAGACAGCTAACTCTATTAACATCACAAATAGAATGTGTTTGTGTGTGTGATAGACAGAGAGAGAAATCAGGACTACATAAATAGTATATACAGTAATCAGGTTGATTCCCAGCGTTGTGACCGCCATGTTCCTTCTTCAGCTCTATCAATACTAACCTCGTAATTGTAACCTAGCAAACATTCCCCTACCTTTTTCACCCACCAACCACCCTTTCTTGTCTCCCAAACACCACCCACTCCTTGTCTACCGACAACCACCCCTCCTTGTCTACCGACAACCACCCCTCCTCATCTCTCAACAAGCACCCCCCTATTTGTCTCCCAACAACCACCCCTCCTTGTCTACCAACAACCACCCCTCCTCATCTCTCATCAACCACCCCTACTCATCTCTCAACAACCACCCCCTCCTTGTCTACCAACAACCACCCCCTCCTTGTCTACCAACAACCACCCCTCCATGTCTACCAACCCCCCCCCTCCTCTCCACCCAGCGAACACACAATATATTTATCATCGTTACGGCGTCATAAGACACAAAACATTCTTGGCCAAAAAAAAAATCCAGTGATCTGATTGTCTGAGAAGTGTTAACCTGTTGCTGTTACCTTGAGGGTAAGAGTGGCTAAATTATGTGCCATTCGACTTTTGTTAATCAGTCAGTTGTATTTGTGTAAAGTAGTGCTATTACTGTCAATGCTAATATATTATCAGATAGAGTTACTGTTGTCTACCCATGGACACCTATTTTTTGTCTCCTACAGATACACAAAAATGCACTTTGTGCATGTCCGATTGTATCCTACTTACAATTATTCAAGGCTTTATTAACTGTACCTATTGCTTATATATATATATATATATATATATATATATATATATATATATATATATATATATATATATATATATATATATATATATATATATATATATATATATATATATATATATATATATATATGTCGTGCCGATTAGGTAAAACTTGCGATTTTGGCTTAAATAGCAACACTCATCTTTCCATATAAGACAAGCAAAATTTGTGTATGCAATAATTTCGTACAAATCATTCTGAACCTAACGAAAAAAAAATTTCATTGTGTTTGTTTATTATTAAATTACTGTAAACGTATCTAAAATATATTAAGTTGAGTTAGGCTAAATTAAATTGCGCTTGTTATAATAAGGTTAGGTAAGTTTTCGAAGATTCTTTTAGTGCAAAATTATAAATTTTTACATTAACATTAATGCAAAAATATTTTAAACGTATAAGAGAAAATTTAGAAAGGACTTAATTTTAAATGAGTTCTTGCTAATTGACCAGTTTTACCTATTAGGCACGATATATACTATATAATATATATATATATATATATATATATATATATATATATATATATATATATATATATATATATATATATATATATATATATATATATATATATATATATATATATATATATATATATATATATGACTCCCTATTGTATTCTTGTCAATGTATTTTGTCTTGAAATAAATTTTATATATATTCAAAAGATGGGGGTAGGGAAGTGGAATATTCAAATGGCTTCAGAAAGAAATCTAAATATTCTTCCTTGAAGCCTTTTTTTCCACTTCTCCGAGGCAATGGGTCCCACAATTGACACCAGAGGTGGACCCCATCCTATATATATATATATATATATATATATATATATATATATATATATATATATATATATATATATATATATATATATATTTATAGTATATATCGTGCCTAATAGGTAAAACTGGTCAATTAGCAAGAACTCATTTAAAATTAAGTCCTTTCTAAATTTTTCTCTTATACGTTTAAAATATTTTTTGCATTAATGTTAATGTAAAAATTTATAATTTTGCACCAAAAGAATCTTCGAAAACTTACCTAACCTTATTATAACAAGCGCAATTTAATTTAGCCTAACTCAACTTAATATATTTTAGATACGTTTACAGTAATTTAATAATAAACAAACACAATGAAATTTTTTTTTTCGTTAGGTTCAGAATGATTTTTACGAAATTATTGCATACACAAATTTTTGCTTGTCTTATATGGAAAGATGAGTGTTGCTATTTAAGCCAAAATCGCAAGTTCTGCCTATTCGGCACGACATATATATATATATATATATATATATATATATATATATATATATATATATATATATATATATATATATATATATATATATATATTATATATATATATATATATATATAGTAAGGAGGATGACAGTCCCTCTGATAGCAAGGAGGATGACAGTCCCGTCTGATAGTAAGGCGGATGACAGTCCCGTCTGATAGTAAGGCGGATGACATTCCGTCTGATAGTAAGGAGGATGACAGTCCCGTCTGAGAGTAAGGAGGATGACAGTCACGTCTGATAGTAAGGAGGATGACAGTCCCGTCTGAGAGTAAGGAGGATGACAGTCACGTCTGATAGTAAGGAGGATGACAGTCCCGTCTGATAGTAAGGAGGATGACAGTCCCGTCTGATAGTAAGGCGGATGACATTCCCGTCTGATAGTAAGGAGGATGACAGTCCCGTCTGAGAGTAAGGAGGATGACAGTCACGTCTGATAGTAAGGAGGATGACAGTCCCCTCTGATAGCAAGGAGGATGACAGTCCCGTCTGATAGTAAGGCGGATGACAGTCCCGTCTGATAGTAAGGCGGATGACATTCCCGTCTGATAGTAAGGAGGATGACAGTCCCGTCTGAGAGTAAGGAGGATGACAGTCACGTCTGATAGTAAGGAGGATGACAGTCCCGTCTGAGAGTAAGGAGGATGACAGTCACGTCTGATAGTAAGGAGGATGACAGTCCCGTCTGATAGTAAGGAGGATGACAGTCCCGTCTGATAGTAAGGCGGATGACATTCCCGTCTGATAGTAAGGAGGATGACAGTCCCGTCTGAGAGTAAGGAGGATGACAGTCACGTCTGATAGTAAGGAGGATGACAGTCCCGTCTGATAGTAAGGAGGATGACAGTCCCGTCTGATAGTAAGGAGGATGACAGTCCCGTCTGATAGTAAGGAGGATGACAGTCCCGTCTGATAGTAAGGAGGATGACAGTCCCGTCTGAGAGTAAGGAGGATGACAGTCCCCTCTGATAGTAAGGAGGATGACAGTCCCGTCTGATAGTAAGGAGGATGACAGTCACGTCTGATAGTAAGGAGGATGACAGTCACGTCTGATAGTAAGGAGGATGACAGTCCCGTCTGATAGTAAGGAGGATGACAGTCCCGTCTGAGAGTAAGGAGGATGACAGTCCCGTCTTAGAGTAAGGAGGATGACAGTCCCGTCTGAGAGTAAGGAGGATGACAGTGCTGGACAGGTGAAGGAGCATGACAGTGCTGGACAGGTGAAGGAGCATCACAGTGCTGGACAGGTGAAGGAGCATCACAGTGCTGGACAGGTGAAGGAGCATCACAGTGCTGGACAGACGAAGGAGCATGACAGTGCTGGACAGGTGAAGGGGCATGACAGTGCTGGACAGGTGAAGGGGCATGACAGTGCTGGACAGGTGAAGGAGCATCACAGTGCTGAACAGGTGAAGGGGCATGACAGTGCTGGACAGGTGAAGGGGCATGACAGTGCTGGACAGGTGAAGGGGCATGACAGTGCTGGACAGGTGAAGGAGCATCACAGTGCTGGACAGGTGAAGGAGCATCACAGTGCTGGACAGGTGAAGGAGCATGAGTGCTGGACAGGTGAAGGAGCATGAGTGCTGGACAGGTGAAGGAGCATCACAGTGCTGGACAGACGAAGGAGCATCACAGTGCTGGACAGGTGAAGGAGCATGAGTGCTGGACAGGTGAAGGAGCATCACAGTGCTGGACAGACGAAGGAGCATCACAGTGCTTGACAGGTGAAGGAGCATGAGTGCTGGACAGGTGAAGGAGCATCACAGTGCTGGACAGACGAAGGAGCATCACAGTGCTGGACAGGTGAAGGGGCATGACAGTGCTGGACAGGTGAAGGAGCATCACAGTGCTGGACAGGTGAAGGAGCATCACAGTGCTCGACAGGTGAAGGAGCATGAGTGCTGGACAGGTGAAGGAGCATCACAGTGCTGGACAGGTGAATTAGCATCACAGTGCTGGACAGGTGAAGGAGCATGAGTGCTGGACAGGTGAAGTTTGTTGGTAATCCCCCTTATGTATGCTGGGAGGCAGTTGAACAATCTTGGGCCCCTGACACTTATTGTGTTGTCCCTCAACGTGCTAGTGGCACCCCTGCTTTTCATTAGGGGGATGTTACATCGCCTGCCGAGTCGTTGTCAACTGTCGTTTATCTCACTGATGGTACTTGCGTACACTTTTCTGTTAACTTGGGGTCGTTAAGACAGCAGTTATGCCTCCTTTTGTTAAGCTCGTTGGTAGGTGGGAAAAGGGTAACTGAAGGATGACAGTCCCGTCTGAGAGTAAGGAGGATGACAGTCACGTCTGATAGTAAAGAGGATGACAGTCACGTCTGATAGTAAGGAGGATGACAGTCACGTCTGATAGTAAGGAGGATGACAGTCACGTCTGATAGTAAGGAGGATGACAGTCCCGTCTGAGAGTAAGGAGGATGACAGTCAGGTCTGATAGTATAGAGGATGACAGTCACGTCTGATAGTAAGGAGGATGACAGTCACGTCTGATAGTAAGGAGGATGACAGTCACGTCTGATAGTAAGGAGGATGACAGTCACGTCTGATAGTAAGGAGGATGACAGTCCCGTCTGAGAGTAAGGAGGATGACAGTCCCGTCTGAGAGTAAGGAGGATGACAGTCCCCTCTGATAGTAAGGAGGATGATAGTCCCCTCTGATAGTAAGGAGGATGATAGTCCCGTCTGATAGTAAGGAGGATGACAGTCCCGTCTGATAGTAAGGAGGATGATAGTCCCCTCTGATAGTAGGGAGGATGATAGTCCCCTCTGATAGTAAGGAGGATGATAGTCCCCTCTGATAGTAAGGAGGATGACAGTCCCGTCTGATAGTAAGGAGGATGACAGTCCCGTCTGATAGTAAGGAGGATGATAGTCCCCTCTGATAGTAAGGAGGATGATAGTCCCCTCTGATAGTAAGGAGGATGATAGTCCCCTCTGATAGTAAGGAGGATGACAGTCCCGTCTGATAGTAAGGAGGATGACAGTCCGTCTGAAGTAAGGAGGATGACAGTCCTCTGATAAGTAAGGAGGATGACAGTCACGTCTGATAGTAAGGAGGATGACAGTCCGTCTGATAGGTAAGGAGGATGATAGTCCCCTCTGATAGTAAGGAGGATGATAGTCCCCTCTGATAGTAAGGAGGATGATAGTCCCCTCTGATAGTAAGGAGGATGACAGTCCCGTCTGATAGTAAGGAGGATGACAGTCCCGTCTGAGAGTAAGGAGGATGACAGTCACGTCTGATAGTAAGGAGGATGACAGTCACGTCTGATAGTAAGGAGGATGACAGTCCCGTCTGATAGTAAGGAGGATGACAGTCCCGTCTGAGAGTAAGGAGGATGACAGTCCCGTCTTAGAGTAAGGAGGATGGCAGTGCTGGACAGGTGAAGGAGCATGAGTGCTGGACAGGTGAAGGAGCATCACAGTGCTGGACAGGTGAAGGAGCATCACAGTGCTGGACAGACGAAGGAGCATCACAGTGCTGGACAGGTGAAGGGGCATGACAGTGCTGGACAGGTGAAGGAGCATCACAGTGCTGGACAGACGAAGGAGCATCACAGTGCTGGACAGGTGAAGGGGCATGACAGTGCTGGACAGGTGAAGGGGCATGACAGTGCTGGACAGGTGAAGGGGCATGACAGTGCTGGACAGGTGAAGGGGCATGACAGTGCTGGACAGTGAAGGGCATGACAGTGCTGGACAGGTGAAGGGGCATGACAGTGCTGGACAGTGAAGGGCATCACAGTGCTGGACAGGTGAAGGAGCATCACAGTGCTGGACAGGTGAAGGAGCATCACAGTGCTGGACAGGTGAAGGAGCATGAGTGCTGTACAGGTGAAGGAGCATCACAGTGCTGGACAGACGAAGGAGCATCACAGTGCTGGACAGGTGAAGAGCATGAGTGCTGGACAGGTGAAGGAGCATCACAGTGCTGGACGACGAAGGAGCATCACAGTGCTGGACAGTGAAGGACATGAGTGCTGACAGGTGGCATCACGTGCTGGACAGACGAAGAGCATCACCGCTGACAGTGAAGGGCATGACAGTGCTGGACAGGTGAAGAGCATCACAGTGCTGGACAGGTGAAGGAGCATACAGTGCTCGACAGGTGAAGGAGCATGAGTGCTGGACAGGTGAAGGAGCATCACAGTGCTGGACAGGTGAATTAGCATCACAGTGCTTGACAGGTGAAGGAGCATGAGTGCTGGACAGGTGAAGTTTGTTGGTAATCCCTCTTATGTATGCTGGGAGGCAGTTGAACAATCTTGGGCCCCTGACACTTATTGTGTTGTCCCTCAACGTGCTAGTGGCACCCCTGCTTTTCATTGGGGGGATGTTACATCGCCTGCCGAGTCGTTGTCAACTGTCGTTTATCTCACTGATGGTACTTGCGTACACTTTTCTGTTAACTTGGGGTCGTTAAGACAGCAGTTATGCCTCCTTTTGTTAAGCTCGTTGGTAGGTGGGAAAAGGGTAACTGAAGGATGACAGTCCCGTCTGAGAGTAAGGAGGATGACAGTCACGTCTGAGAGTAAGGAGGATGACAGTCACGTCTGATAGTAAAGAGGATGACAGTCACGTCTGATAGTATGGAGGATGACAGTCACGTCTGATAGTAAGGAGGATGACAGTCCCGTCTGATAGTAAGGAGGATGACAGTCACATCTGCTAGTAAGGAGGATGACAGTCACGTCTGATAGTAAGGAGGATGACAGTCCCGTCTGAGAGTAAGGAGGATGACAGTCCCGTCTGAGAGTAAGGAGGATGACAGTCCCCTCTGATAGTAAGGAGGATGATAGTCCCCTCTGATAGTATGGATGATGACAGTCCCGTCTGATAGTAAGGAGGATGACAGTCACGTCTGATAGTAAGGAGGATGGTCCCCTCTGATAGTAAGGAGGATGATAGTCCCCTCTGATAGTAAGGAGGATGACAGTCACGTCTGATAGTAAGGAGGATGGTCCCCTCTGATAGTAAGGAGGATGACAGTCACGTCTGAGAGTAAGGAGGATGATTGTCCACATAGATAGCTAAGGTGGCAAAGTCCAACAGAGGGCTGAGGAAGATAACATTAGGGTAAGGGATATGATAGCATAAAGAAGGGGTGACAGTAGGGTGAGAAAGAAGACAAAAGAGTGTGGAAAGTGAGAGCAAAGTCATGAAAATACAAGAGAGAGAGAAAAGAAATATTCCGGGTTTTCACAATCTTTCTCCCTTGATCACTGTCAGAGATCACTCTCTCCCTTTATCATTATTAGGGATCACTCTCTCTCTCTCCCCTTTATCACTGTGTCTCGTGTGTATGGAAAGTTCTCATTATCCATCCCGCCATTTTGCCTTATTTTGTTTGAAAAAACTCTCACTTGACATAATTACTCTTAAATCCTTCGCATTTTTTTCCTTCTATTTGGTGATCCTCTTGAGTTTTGTATAGTGTCTTCTACCGAGGTGATTCTCATGAGTATTTTTAAATCCTCCGTAAAGGATGTGGCGAGTGTCTTTATGCCTGTTATGAGAATAATAAACAGTAAAGCACCAAGACCGTGCCTTGGGGTACTGAGCTTTCTATTTGTTCTCTCGAGGTTGGAATACTGACAGGGGTACTGAGCTTTCTATTTGTTCTCTCGAGGTTGGAATACTGACAGGGGTACTGAGCTTTCTATTTGTTCTCTCGAGGTTGGAATACTGACAGGGTACTGAGCTTTCTATTTGTTCTCTCGAGGTTGGAATACTGACAGGGGTACTGAGCTTTCTATTTGTTCTCTCGAGGTTGGAATACTGACAGGGGTACTGAGCTTTCTATTTGTTCTCTCGAGGTTGGAATACTGACAGGGGTACTGAGCTTTCTATTTGTTCTCTCGAGGTTGGAATACTGACAGGGTACTGAGCTTTCTATTTGTTCTCTCGAGGTTGGAATACTGACAGGGGTACTGAGCTTTCTATTTGTTCTCTCGAGGTTGGAATACTGACAGCTCCCTCCAAGGCAGGCGAGATTGCTAAGCTGAAAAACGTACAGAGAACTTTCATTGCTAACTTGCACTCCCTTCTACTATATTCCTTGAAAATTAGGTGAGAAAGGTATACGTATAATTATAATTTACACTTGGAAAATCGTGCAAAATACTTCCATTAAAAAGCAAGGGCGTTTCGAGAGCATTAACAGAGAACTCGATGAGTGTCAGAGGTCCCTAGCTCTTCAACGCCCTCCCGCCTTACGTAAGGGAAATTACCAAGAAACCTTTGGCGGTCTTCAAAAAGGATCTGAACAATCTGCTGCTGACCAGTCGAGCTGTGGGTCATACGTTAAAACTCCATGTGGCAAGCAGTGACAGCCTGGTTGATCAGGCCTTCATTCTCCAGGACTAGCGTGAGACCGGGCCACGGGAGCACTGGCCCCTGGGAGTGTGCTTCAGGTATCCTTCCAGTAGAGTGTGTTACAGGTACTGATGTATGGTGTGTTACAGGTACTGATGTATGGTGTGTTACATATACTAATGTATGGTGTGTTACAGGTACTGATGTATGGTGTGTTACAGGTACTGATGTATGGTGTGTTACAGGTACTGATGTATGGTGTGTTACAGGTACTGATGTATGGTGTGTTAAAGGTACTGATGTATGGTATGTTACAGGTACTGATGGTGTGTTACAGGTACTGATGTATGGTGTGTTACAGGTACTGATGTATGGTGTGCTACAGGTACTGATGTATGGTGTGTTACGGGTACTGATGAATGGTGTGTTACAGGTACTGATGTATGGTGTGTTACAGGTACTGATGTATGGTGTGTTACAGGTACTGATGTATGGTGTGTTACAGGTACTGATGTATGGTGTGCTACACCATACATCAGACAAGAGAAGAGGAGTGTGGAAGACAAGAGAAGAGGAGTGTGGAAGACAAGAGAAGAGGAATGTGGAAGACAAGAGAAGAGGAGTGTGGAAGACAAGAGAAGAGGAGTGTGGAAGACAAGAGAAGAGGAGTGTGGAAGACAAGAGAAGAGGAGTGTGGAAGACAAGAGAAGAGGAGTGTGGAAGACAAGAGAAGAGGAATGTGGAAGACAAGAGAAGATGAGTGTGGAAGACAAGAGAAGAGGAGTGTGGAAGACAACAGAAGAGGAGTGTGGAAGACAACGGAAGGAACTGTTGTTATCTTTTGTGAAAAATTAACTACCAGTTGAAGAGTGAATATGAACAACAGGTGAAGGTGTAAGGTGAACTTTAGGTGTCAGTACGAAGTAAACCAAATATTTAATGTGAACTATACCTGGAGTAATGTAAATTAAAATTAAAGGTGTTAGACGATATATAGGTATAAAGTAAGATATTGCTGAAGCAATGGTGTGCTACAGGTACTGATGTATGGTGTGCTACAGGTACTGATGTATAGTGTGTTACAGGTACTGATGTATGGTGTGTTACAGGTACTGATGTATGGTGTGCTACAGGTACTGATGTATGATGTGCTACAGGTACTGATGTATGGTGTGCTACAGGTACTGATGTATAGTGTGTTACAGGTACTGATGTATGGTGTGTTACAGGTACTGATGTATAGTGTGTTACAGGTACTGATGTATGGTGTGTTACAGGTACTGATGTATGGTGTGCTACAGGTACTGATGTATAGTGTGTTACAGGTACTGATGTATGGTGTGTTACAGGTACTGATGTATAGTGTGTTACAGGTACTGATGTATGGTGTGTTACAGGTACTGATGTATGGTGTGTTACAGGTACTGATGTATGGTGTGTTACAGGTACTGATGTATAGTGTGTTACAGGTACTGATGTATGGTGTGTTACAGGTAATGATGTATGGTGTGTTACAGGTACTGATGTATGGTGTGTTACAGGTAATTATGTATGGTGTGGTACAGGTAATGATGTATGGTGTATTACAGGTACTGATCTAAGAGTTTCCTCTTTCTCAACAAAGGAAACCAAGTGAAAAGAAAATAAACGGACCAAAAAAAAGGAAGAAGATATACGGCTGTGAGTTCAACCTGGAGAACATGTGAACCCCGAGAGTCGTTCTCACAGTGTGGTCATGTCTCTTCCATGGAAAATAAGATTAAAACAATTAAATAAACATTCAAATGAAATTGGGTTGATAATTGCACTGCATAGTGATAATTGTCATAAACAATGCAAATTATTAGGAAAAGATAAAAGGCAGGATGAAGAAGATTATAGCTTGGTGAGGGAAATGAGACAAGGACAGAGGGTGACATCAGGAGGGGTGACATAAGGAGGGGTGACATCAGGAGGGGTGACAGCATTAGGAGGGGGTGAGAACAGGGGGATCAACAGTGTGCAGGTTTAATGACACATTAGCAATAATTAAACTAATCTTGTTATCATAGGTGAACATGGGTTTAACACGTTCTCCAAGACTTTCCAAAACAGAAGAGGTGTTGGCACGTTAGTATCAAGAAATAATTAAAGTGGAAAAGTAATTATAGAAGTAATACTAAACTACTACTGGTTGAACATTGATGGAAGACAGTGAAAATTCCCTTCAAAGGTAATGCTAGAGAGAGAGAGAGAGAGAGAGAGAGAGAGAGAAGAGAGAGAGAGAGAGAGAGAGAGAGAGAGAGAGAGAGAGAGACCGTGAAGTTAAAAAAAAGTAATATGAGAGTATGTATAGTTTATTTTTCTGCCAAAATTACTGAAGATGCCCTGGGTATATTATTAGGGATAAGAGAAGAGTGAGTAATAGTGTTAGTGGGATAAAAGTAGGGTGAAAGAATGGAGAATAGCACCAGGGTTAAGACACCAGGGTAATGAAGGTGACAACAACGTTCAGATGACAGAAGAGTGTGGAAGACAACAGATGAGAAGTGTGGAAGACAACAGATGAGAAGTGTGGAAGACAACAGATGAGTGTGGAAGACAACAGATGAGAAGTGTGGAAAACCACAGAGGAGAAGTGTGGAAGACAACAGATGAGTGTGGAAGACAACAGAAGAGAAGTGTGGAAGACAACAGATGAGTGTGGAAGACAACATAAGAGAAGTGTGGAAGACAACAGAAGAGGAGTGTGTAAGATGACAGAAGAGAAGTGTGGAAGACAACAGATGAGTGTGGAAGACAACAGAAGAGAAGTGTGGAAGACAACAGAAGAGAAGTGTGGAAGATGACAGAAGAGTGTGCACGATGACAGAAGAATGTGGAAGACAACAGAAGAGTGTGGAATATGACAGAAGAGTGTGGAAGACAAGAGAAGAGTGTGGAAGACAAGAGAAGAGGAGTGTGGAAGACAAGAGAAGAGGAGTGTGGAATACAGGAGAAGAGGAGTGTGGAAGACAAGAGAAGAGGAGTGTGGAATACAAGAGGAGTGTGGAATACAAGAGAAGAGGAGTGTGGAAGACAAGAGAAGAGGAGTGTGGAAGACAAGAGAAGAGGAGTGTGGAAGACAAGAAAAGAGGAGTGTGGAGGACAAGAGAAGAGGAGTGTGGAAGACAAGAGAAGAGGAGTGTGGAAGACAAGAGAAGAGGAGTGTGGAAGACAAGAGAAGAGGATTGTGGAAGACAAGAGAAGAGGAGTGTGGAAGACAAGAGAAGAGGAGTGTGGAAGACAAGAGAAGAGGAGTGTGGAAGACAAGAGAAGAGGAGTGTGGAAGGCAAGAGGAGTATGGAAGACAAGAGAAGAGGAGTGTGGAAGACAACAGAAGAGGAGTGTGGAAGACAAGAGAAGAGGAGTGTGGAAGACAAGAGAAGAGGAGTGTGGAAGACAAGAGAAGATGAGTGTGGAAGACAAGAGGAGTGTGGAAGACAAAAGAAGAGGAGTGTGGAAGACAAGAGAAGAGGAGTGTGGAAGACAAGAGAAGAGGAGTGTGGAAGACAACAGAAGAGGAGTGTGGAAGACAACAGAAGAGGAGTGTGGAAGACAACAGAAGAGGAGTGTGGAAGACAACAGAAGAGGAGTGTGGAAGACAACAGAAGAGGAGTGTGGAAGACAACAGAAGAGGAGTGTGGAAGACAACAGAAGAGGAGTGTGGAAGACAACAGAAGAGGAGTGTGGAAGACAACAGAAGACGAGTGTAGAAGACAAAAGAAGAGTGTGGAAGACAACAGAAGAGTGGGGAAAAGAACAGAAAGGTAAGGAAGATGACAAAAGAGGGAGGGAAATGACAGAAGATCAAGAGAGATAACACGACGAAAAAGAAAACGTTATATCAGCAGCATATGCTGATTTTTTTTTAATAATTCTGAAAAGGCAAAAACACCGGTGTTTCCAGCAGTAAACATGGCTTTAAGGGGCACGTAAGTTCCCCCAGTCTTCTAATAACATGTTTATTTTTCCACTATAATCTACCTTGTCCATTATTACTATCGCATTTGCTTTATCAGTTTCGTAAGGTGAAGTCCAGGATCTTTCCTTAATTTATGGTATAACTTAACAAATCTTTGATGACACCATGAATTAAGGAAATATCCTAAACTTCACTTTATGAAACAGACAAAGCAAATGCGATAGTAATTATGGACACTTACGTGCCCCTTTAAGCACAATCGGTCAGTCATTTAAATATCATGTTTTCTTCTAAGTTGAAAAACGGTCTCTGGAGGAACCATTACTAAGAGGAACTGTTGTTATCTTCTGTGAAAAGTTAACTACCAGTTAAAGAGTTAACTACCAGTTGAAGAGTTAACTACCAGTTGAAGAGTGAATATGAACAACAGGTGAAGGTGTAAGGTGAACTTTAGGTGTCAGTACGAAGTAAACCAAATATTTAATGTGAACTATACCTGGAGTAATGTAAATTAAAATTAAAGGTGTTAGACGATATATAGGTATAAAGTAAGATATTGCTGAAGCTTATACCTGAGCTATAAATGAAGAGTGATGTGAAGGACTAGTTACCGTGGAAAAATAAACACATAAGCAGTATAATGTGATCCTTTATTGACAACGTTTCGCCCACGCAGTGGGCTTTATCAAGTCACAGACAGATCTACCTGGAAAAAGAGTAACATGAGTATTTATAAGATTTAGTCAGGTGGAGAATGCTGGGTCAGGTGGAGAATGCTGCAGGTGACAGTCTTCAAAGTAGTGTGATAGTTTAAAACCTTGTGTGACTTAAAGGACCTACAGTGTTCCATTCTTGAGTACTATGTGGGATAGCGATGTTTCTTGGCAATAGGTTCAGCTATGTTGTAGAAGCCGTTGTTCTGGTTGAAGTTGTTGGATATGCAGATAAGTGATGATTCTAGGATTCTTCGGTATTGAATGTTGTCAACTATACCTGGTATTGAGTGTTGTCAACTATATCTGCATATCCAACAACTTCAACCAGAACAACGGCTTCTACAACATAACTGAACCTATTGCCAAGAAACTTCTTCATCGCTATCCCAAATAGAACTCAAGAATGGTACACTGCAGTTCCTTTAAGTCACACAAGGTTTTAAACTATCACACTACTTTTAAGACTGTCACATGCAGCTTTCTCCACCTGACCCAGCATTCTCCACCTGACTATACCCTATATATATATATATTCATGTTACTCATTTTCCAGGTAGATCTGTCTGTGACTTGATAAAGCCACGCGTGGGCGAAACGTTGTCAATAAAGGATCACATTATACTGCTTATGTGTTTATTTTTCCATTGTGTCGGTATTTTATACCATTTTTTCCACTAGTTACCGTGTATGGTGTGTTACAGGTACTGATGTATGGTGTGTTACAGGTACTGATGTATGGTGTGTTACAGGTACTGATGTATGGTGTGTTACAGGTACTGATGTATGGTGTGTTACAGGTACTGATGTATGGTGTGTTACAGGTACTGATGTATGGTGTGTTACAGGTACTGATGTATGGTGTGTTACAGGTACTGATGTATGGTGTGTTACAGATACTGATCTAAGAGTTTCCTCTTTCTCAACAAAGGAAACCAAGTGAAAAGAAAATTAACGGACCAAAAAAGGAAGGGTTCTCACACAGCTATGAGTTCGACCTGGAGAACTTCTGAACCCCGAGAGTCGACGTCACAGTGCTGTCATGTCTCTTCCATGGAAAATAAGATTAAAATTTAAACATTATAATGAAATTGGGTTGATAATTGCACAGCATGGTGATAACTGGCATTAACAAAGAAGGTGACTTTTAAAACGGTCTACATGTCTTAAAAACAAGCACACTTAACCTAGCCACGTTAATAATTTTGTTAATGTTTACACTGAAAAGTTAACTTTTTTTCCGGAAAGATAAAATTTGGCAAAGAGATAACTTCCATTGGGAGGATAACTGCTGGTGGAATGATAACCTTTGGTGTAAGACTAACTACTTGGGAAATGATAACTACTGACTGAACGATAACTACTGGTGCAAGGATAAATGCTGGTGGAAGGATAACTGCTGGTGGAAGGATAACTGCTGGTGGAAGGATAACTGCTGGTGGAAGAATATCGTTTGGAATTTAAACTTCTAGAAGAAGGATAACCACTTTTGGAAGAATTACTACTGGTTGAAGGATAACTACTGAATGATAATTACCGATGGATATATAACTACAGATGGATGTATAACTATGGATGGATGTATAACTACCGGTGGATGTATAACTGATCGATGTATAACTATAGATGGATGTATAACTACCGGTGGATGCATAACTACCGTTGAATACATAACTACCGGTGGATGTATAACTATAGATGGATGTATAACTACCGTTGGATGCATAACTACTGGTGGATGTATAACTGCTGGTGGATGTATAACTACTGGTGTATGTATAACTATTGATGGATGTATAACTGCTGGTGGATGCATAACTGCTGGTGGAAGGGCAGCTACTAAGGAAGTGCAGCAGTTGTTGATAGAAGGGTAAATACTGGTGGAAAGATAACTACTGGTGCGGGAAAGATAACTACTGGTGCGGGAAAGAAACCGGTAAAACGTTAATTACCGATTGAAATAATAACTTCCAGTTTAAAGGGCAATTACAGGTAGAGTCGTAACTAATGTGAAAGTAACCCATGGAACGGGTGAGGTTTAAACGCACTGACCTGGAGTTTTAAGACTGAGTCGTCATGGGTTCAAACTCCACCCGTTCTGTGGTTTGTTTACAATAGTGTTATTACGATTGTGAGTTACTGTAAGAGTAAATATAAGAGAAATGGAAATTATCAGTACAATACATACATGGCTTTATCAGTACAATACATACATGGCTTTATCAGTACAATACATACATGGCTTTATCAGTACAATACATACATGGCTTTATCAGTACAATTCATACATGGCTTTATCAGTACAATACATACATGGCTTAATCAGTACAATACATAGATGGCTTTATCAGTACAATACATACATGGCTTTATCAGTACAATACATACATGGCTTAATCAGTACAATACATACATGGCTTTATCAGTACAATACATAGATGGACGAGAAGTATTGACGTATTTACCATGACTGAGACGTGGTTAAATAGGAAGAATCAGGACATGCCAGCTGAATGTCACATTCAGAGGTGGGGTGACACTCTATATCAGAGAACACTTAAATTGCTGCATAAAAGCAGATATTTAGAATGAAAGAACACAGAGTCTATCTGTTTAGAATTTTCGGAAGGGCATGGAAAAATAATTTTAAGTGTGATTTACCGTCCCCAAAACTTGGATAAGGACCATGGGGGACTACTTTGAGAAGAAATATTTAAGGCCACAGTGCACGATAACTCAGTAATTCTATGAACCTTAACTTTCGTAAAATTGAATAGAATTCCTTAACTGAAAATCTAGTCAAACGACTTTCTGGAGGTATTTCATTATTGTTTTTTCAGCAATTTATGTCATAACCAACGAGGGGAAATACCTGCTTGACTTGGTTCTGAAGTAACAAGGATACCCTTGTTAATAATCTGGAGATTACAGAGGAACTTAGCGCAAATGACCACAAATCGATTAGCTTTAGTACTGAATAGAAGTATGATAAGGATAATTCAGTAACGGTCCAAAATTACCGTTTAGCAGATTACAGTGGGCCTAGAGAACACCTATCGTCTGTGGACTGGGGTATCGAAGAGAGATATCAATATAACAGTTTTCTAAACATTACATGATGCCCATGTTTATTCCTTTTAGAGAAATAAGATCGAATAGAAGTGATCAGAAATTTTATGAACAATAAGCTGAAATATATTTTAGGGCAGAAGAAAGGAATTCATAGGCGGATCAATATATTCACATTAAGAGGAAATAGAAACGCTAAACGGGACCATGAATTAGACACATGCGTAACATCTGGGTATACCTGGAGGGTGTTCTGGGGGTTAACGCCCCCGCGGCCCGATCTATGACCAGGCCTTGCGGTGACTTACGGCCTGATCAACCAGACTGTTTCTGCCGACAGCGCGCAAACCGACGGCATCTGTAATTTGAAGATATTTCGCTATACAGTGGTTTTATCAATACAGTACTAAGACATAATGTAAAGACTGTAGACGTATATACAAAGGACGAAATATATACCTCTATAGCCTTCACATATGTCCTAGTATTGTACTGGTAAAGCCACTGGAGAGCGAAACGTCTACAAATAAAAGATACCCAGATGTTGCACATGTGTCTAAATATTCATCTTGTCTGTATTATATATCATTCATATACAGCTTGTCAGACAGCAACATCATGGAATCCTGGTACAGAGGACATCTCCACAACCTACTTGACTACTCGTGGCCCATACCTTCGGTATGGTCTACTTCCACTACCACTGACAGTACCTACGTCTGCTGCACATCCCTCATCTGATGCCAGTATATAAGCGCCAGTCGTCTTACCTGTGCTTCAGATTCTTCCAGACTATGACGCTAATCACCTACTCCTAGGCTGAGGGGCTAATTACCTTGTCTACAGTCTTCACGTTATATCCTTGTATTGATAATGCTACTGGATAGCGAAACGTCTACAAATTAAAGAGACCCAGATGTTGCACATGTGCCTAATTCTTCATCGTATTGTTTATTGTTGTCCACTGCCTCAAATGCTTTATTAAAGAACGTCAGTAAATTTGTCAGGCAGGAACGATCATTTGTAAATCCATGATGAGACTCATTAATGCTCAGTAAGGTGGCTTCTAATAATATCGGCTTTGATTGATTCTAATAATTTGCCTGCTATAGACATCAGGCTTAATGAACAGTAACTTGATGGAATGGACTTATCCCCTGATTTAAATATAGGAATTACATTAGCCATCTGCTACATCTCTGGCACAACACCACTTTGGATAGATACCTTAAACAGGCTCGTTAGCGGCAGACTAAGCTCTCACTTGCTTATGTATTGTGTGATGAGCCAGTATATATGATGTTGTTGCTTATGTTACTGTGTGATGAGTCACTATATATGATGTTGCTTGTGTACTGTGTGATGAGTCACTATATTTGCTTATTGCAATCCACTAACCCTTGTGACAAGCATTGAAGTGCCTAAGAATAAAGTAGCAAGCTCTATTACCTTAGTTCTAACGACCTCTTTAAGACGATACTGGTTTCTCGTGTCATTTTCTAGGCTGTAATGACCCTGATTAAGGTGTAACAGATCTATAGCGCCATTAACTTGGTTGTAATAAATATGTATAATCCAATGTGTGCTGAGAGTAAGTACACTGAGTGTCATGTGTGAAAGTGTAAATACACAAAATCTAGTGTAATGTGTATAGAGTGTGGGTACTCTGTGTGTTTTGTCTCGAGTCATATCTGGTGTACGTCACACCTGGTGTACGTCACACCTGGTGTACGTCACACCTGGTGTACGTCACAATTGCAGTGTAGGTAGGTTCTGCTCACACCACTGTTTTCTCCCGCCTAAGAAATCTGAACAAGCGATGCATGATACATCAGTGAGGAAAATCCACACTGTTGGTGTAAATGTAGAAGAGAACATGCAACAGAGTTGTAACTTCACACACAGTTATGTTTACTGACAAGTGGCTGCCTCTACCACATCCAAGTGTATATAATTATAGCAAATACTTGATTAACACGTTTAATCAGCATTTCTCAGACCGTGGTGAATAAGGATTGTTCTAGCTGACAGGTTAGGTACTTGAACCGGTAAAGAGTTTTTTGCATAAAAGGGCGTGTGCACTCGTATTTTTTTTATTACTTAAATGTGTTTGGGTTTTACTTGCAGCACTCAGACTCGCCTGCTGAACTATCTGAGGTGATGTTCATATCTTACAATGATTCTGTTAGTTGTTTGTATTTCTGCTGTGCTGTACTAGTCTTTTCCACTTGTCTGCTTGCTTTGACACTCAAGGTTGTTTACTAACACCTTTGAGTACCATCTGGATGTGAAGGCTCTAATTATGTCCTCTAATACTCTCTCGCGTGAGCTCCAGTTCTCGAAGATTGGTTCCACAGTTTATATTCCTCAGCTCCAGTACTAGTATTCTTCTTTCAAACCTTTCGAATTATTCTATTGTGTCTTATTAGTTAGGTGATCTAAATAGATGTCACGTATTCAATAATTGGTCTGATATTTTTACATATGGCTCAAAATACATCTCTTTTGATGACCTTCTGGTGATAGGTATGAATGCTTTGGTATAAACCATGATGCATAATGATACCGACAAATGGTTTAAACAAACACGTGATCAAACACTAGGACATATGACACATAGGCAACATTAAGGCATCTTTATTCCGAAACGTTTCGCCTACACAGTAGGCTTCTTCAGCCTGACAAACTCAAATCTACTTCTTCAAGGGTGATGGACTGATTACATCGTCTTCACATCTCTACTGCTCCTACCTACTTTCTGTACTCGACTGGAGAAGCCTACTGTGTGGGCGAAACGTTTCGGAATAAAGATACCTAACTGTTGCCTATATGTCTTACTTACCAACTTGTCGGTATTGTATACCATTTTGATATTCACTAGGACATATTTCGAAAGCGTTTAGGTTCTGGGACTTTGAAGTGATGAAGGTCCCAGGAGCGAAATGTTTTCGTATATGCCCTAGGATGTCCTATGAAGGTTTCATGACTCACGAAATCATAATGACACGATAGCAAACAAACCATCCCACGGGTGGGGTTAGAACCCGCGGTCAGAGAGTCATAAAACTCCAGACAGACGCGGGGGTTCTAACCCCGCCCGTGGTATGGTTTCTATGAAGGTTTTGTCTAAGTCTTTCTCATTGCTTGCTTCTGTGCGATGTTCCTAGCGAATGGTTGATTTCCATCGTCTGCAAGGTTGTCTTGTCGTAAGAAATACTCATTGGTTTAATTTTCCTCTGTGAATATTGCTATCCACAAGTGTAAGCCTTCAGAGTCGTTCGTGTGTGCGGGACCTCGCATGGTACGTTCAGGCTCATCCTTCCTTGACATTGCACTTGGCGTCCACCGATGAGGGTACCTTCAAGTGGTCGAATTTTTCATTTATTCCTCAAAGGTTTTCGTTTTTAACTTGAATTTTTTATTTCCCACTGGTTTTTCAATGCTTATTTACTATAACTAGGAGAAGGCACGTTCAACTACCGGCATGGTGCGCGCTTGTTAGTCAGAATTATGAACTTTTGAGTAATTTTTGGTTTCCGTGTGGTAAATTGAGAAAGAACCTTTCGGATCGTCTTGAAACCTTCAACTCAGGCGTATCCTGCTTAAAAGAAGGTTAGGATTGTAGATAAATGGTTCAGAGAAACAACAAGTTGATAAATAAGACACACGTGCAACACTTAGGTTTCTTTAATGAGGAAACGTCTCGCCACACAGTGGCTTCATCAGTCCATATATAGGAGAATGGTGAAGAACAGGAGGAGTTTGAGGTAATCAGTCCCTCAGCATTGAGTCAATGTAATCAGTCCATCAATAATGAAAAGAATACAGCATATGTGCGAAGAAGTGGCTTGTATACTGTAGGCAGGTGAGGTGCAGCAGTCACAGGTAGTGTCACATTTGACAAATCCAAATGTGGAAGTAGGTCATGACTAAAGGTTAGGTAAGTGAAGAATTCCCTGTGTTAAGATCCAAAGGTTAGGATTGTTATTGAAGTATGTATGTGCCAATCTGTCAATTTTACAATAAAAACTAAATAATTCCAGTACTACTACTACTACTATTACTATTACATACTTCTAATACCACCTACATCAATTTTATTATGGTTTGTACTTCTCTATACCTACATATACCCTCCGTGTCCCTGTATTGTTTGTAACAGCTTGACAAAGCTCCTGGAGAGCGAAACCTTGCCACAGTAAAATGTAGCATTAGTTACACTGGTGTCCTTTCACCTAAAAAAATAATTCCACACTTTTTAAAGGCTTATGTATCGTGTCAAAAGAATAAGATGTAAGTTTAGCTTTTATAGTTGCGAGTTTGTCAATTAATTAACAGTCAAATATCATCCAAGTTGTTGGTTTCCGATTGATTACTGGAAAATGAATCTATCAGTTTTACAGCTTCAAGTGTAGTGCATTTTTCTTAAAGAAGGTTCACATTGTTACTGGGCTGTGCATGTCTCAATTTAACAATTTCATTTAACAACCAAAACCATCAACACTACCATGACCACAACTATCACCATAGCCACAATAATCTCCACAGCCATCACCACAATGGTATAAACCTTGGCAAAGCAGCACCTACCCAGCAACACGAGAGTCACATGACCTCATCGTCTACCCGTCCTCATCCCAACATGGCATTCTTCAGGTCACCAGCGTCACTCACACCTCACTCTCCGCCTATATGTCTTTCAACCTCTATATGTTAGAAGTGATCAAGGTCCCAGGACCGAAACATTTTCTAATAAATATGTCCTAGTGTTTGCTTACGTGTTTTTTTAAACCAGCTTGTCGGTATTTATTACCATTATTTATACCATATATATATGGTGTAAGCTGGAAGACAGCAGCCACCCAGGGAGGTACTTTCGTCCTGCCAAATGAATTTGAAACGGAAACCTGCAATTGTTTTACACAATCGTAGGATTGCTGGTGTCTTTTCTTTCTATCCCATAAACATAGAAGATAATAGGTATATCTTGCTATTTATATTTACATTGTTGATTAACGTTATCTGTGTGTATTCTCACATATGGTGACTATTTTCACTGTCTTTTGCATCTCTGACAATTGCCATTACATTTTGAAGTATCCAGTCACCTCAGCAGCTCCACTTCTTTCCCAGTTTTGTGGATAATGTCCTGCAACATTTGGTGCAGCCTTTTTCTGCCTCTCTGGTGTTCTCCCTCTGTTTGTACACTCGACAGAGAACACCTGAAGTCGTTCGTTTAGCTCCTACAAGACTTCCTTGTCATTCTTCGCTTGCACTTCTCCCTTCTTCGGACTTAATACCTGTTATTTAACTCTGGTCTTATTTCTGGTATAACTGTGTAGAAATGTCAACTCAGATTTAGCATCTGTTGTTGTAATTTTCAAATCGTAGTTCAGCCACTGTTCTTCCTTGCTAGTATACCTTCCTGGCTCCTTTGCACACTTTTATATTTGTTTTACCTAACCTAAACTTAATTACTTTTCAAAATCCCTAACTAACCGAATCTGAAAGATGGTCCTTCTCTTCATTGTACTCCTCATCTATATTACTCTTATTGTTATCCTATGTTTCCTCGTCACCGTTCCCTTGTCCCTTCTCTTTATCCTTCGTCGTTTTCCTTATTCTTGTTATTATCCTGCTCAATCTGCCTGACGTGTCCGCCCAGCGTTCACCTGACGACTCAACAAAGTGTTGGCTGAAGTACGACTTTAAATTAGATTATATTTTAGTATTAAATATGAAATTAATAGCTGAGACTCATTATCACAATATAACACAAGAGTAAATCATCCATGTAAGTTTGAGTTAATCATAAAGATGCAACTGGACTGACAACGAGAAAAACAGGAATTTATCCATATTAGATACTATCACTCTTTTCCAATTATTTTTATGAAAACTAGAATCAGGACACTATAATTGGAGTCTCATATAACGTGCTTTACTATAAGAAAAACAGTAAGTTGTAGTCTGTGTGTGTGTGTGTGTGTGTGTGTGTGTGTGTGTGTGTGTGTGTGGCGTCCTGATAGAGTTTCTTCGGACAATGGGAGTGTACAGAAGGTCCCACCTTCGGGCTCTCTTCCTTAAATGGGTTCAAATGCTTTTGCTTAATAATATACTTTACGAGATGTGGCATTGGTAGCGAGGTGAAGGCTGACTGGAACACACAACTAGGTAATGATAGTTGCAATGAAAACGAGACAGGAAGGAATTTCAGGAGAGAATTGTGAGACTTTATGAAATAGATGAGAAGACTCTTGGACTTAGAGACGAGGTAGAGAGACTTATAAACAGCTGGAGGAGAATCCAACACCAGTAAAAGGAGTAAGGGTGTGAATAAGCCAGCCAAATATGATTAGGTATTCACGCCTGAATGAATCATATACAGGAAAAATAAGTTAAGATGTTCCTTAGATTCCAGTGATTACACAGTGCTGAGTTTTGAATGTTTATTAGAAGAACTGGAGATGAAATTGGAAGGAGGGGCAGTTGAGGAGGCCAGACGACGGAAGACGTGACTATATAAGAAGAATATTATCAGAGTACAGTTGTATAGGGATAACATGTGAACTCAAGATGGGATAAAATTCTTTATTGAAAAGTGTTGTGTGATCACAGAATGATTCATGCACATCAATAAGACTTTTTATTACAATGAGAACCCGAGGTTATGCCATAGCACAAGCAGTACGAAACTGATATAAAAGTGAAAGCTAAATTGAAGCCAAAACTTCTAACTTAGTAGTAAGAATGAAGAAGAAAGAGGAATATGTGAAGAAGTAGAAAATTAAAGGATGTCATTATTGTAGAAAATGGTATAGTACCAGAAAGATGGAGAGAGATAAACTAAATAAGGATGGGGAACATCCAAACTACAAAAGAGGTTATTTTCGTTTTTGCTTAATGGGTTTCAACCAATAGGAGGAAGTGTTAGGACAGCTGAGAGATCCCGAAACGAAAGAGGCTAAGGAGATTAACGATGTTTTGCCATAAATATTGAAAGAAGCAGCTGAAGTGTCGTGCAGACCAACAACAATGCTGCACATTGAACAGCTGTACGACAGCTGGAAAAATAGCAAAGGCGATGCCAACATATAAAGCGGCACAGCCAGGAAATATTATATTACAGGGGAGTGTTTCTAACATGCATACTATCATAGCAATTGAAAAGATGACCAGAAAGAAACAGGAGAAGCGTGTGTAGAGAAAATTAAAGTTTTGAGATAATTACGGAAAGTATAAAAGAAAAGGAGTGGCTTTATTGATTTCTTCTGAACCGCAGTAAAGTCTTCGACTCAAAACTTTACCCAAGATTATTAGAAAAACTGAAAAAAGGCAGAGTTAAGAATAAAATTGCTTTATTAGATCAAAGACTATATGAAGAGCAAAAGATAATGAATAAGAAAAAGTGAGGAGGAATATAACTGGGCAAGGATGAAGAATAGGATCCCCAAATGTTCAGTAACGAGGCTCAGACTATTCCTCATATATGTAAACGACCTGTCAGGGGGGGGGATGGATTTAATGCTATTAATCGCTGTTTGAGGATGACTTAATGCTAATAATAAGAAGAATAAGGATATACTACAGGAAGAATTGAACAAGCTGCCATGCCATGAAGATCATAGAGAGGGAAGCAGCGCTGTGACTAAACACAGATGGTAAGAGAAACAGCTTCAAATATCAGACACGGCACACAACATGGGAAGCTACATGACATATGAAATAATTTTGATAGAATTTCCGAGAGTATGTTAAGTAAAATGACACAAGTGCAATTAATGTGACATTTTATATACCTCTCTGTGTCCCTTAGTATTTGTCACGGCTTGACAACGCTCCTGGAGAGCGAAACGTTGCCACAATAATATGTCACGTAGTTGCACTTGAGTCCTTTTATCTAACATACATGACATGTCGGACCCCAATAAAAGATTGTGCATTAGCACTGAGTCCCCACGACGTCAAGCATAAACAGAAGGTTCAGAGGGTAGCAACAGGTTCCAGAAGTGAGGGATTGCACTCTGACGAGAGATTAAAGGAATTGGGCTCGTGATCTTTGGGGTTGTTAATATGGCTTAGTCGTGTGTAAATGATAAAGCAAGTTGACTAAGAACGTGTATAAATCTAGAGATGATGATAAGAGGAGTAGGGAACATCCCAGGAAGGTTGGAAGGACAGTGTAATAGATAGTGGCTTGGGCACTGCGCCAGTCATGCGTGGGAGCGTGGAAAATCGTGATCAACACAAGTGGTCGCGATAATTTGACGTACTGATAGAGTGTGAGCAAGTAAATAAGTCTGAATGAATGTAGGGAAATTGGGATCACTGGGAGTTAGTTGTAGAGATGAAATGTGTGATGGCTGCTCTTGGAAATATGGAGGGGAGGCTGGAGTTCCGTGGGTAAGTGCATCGTGATGTAATTATTCACAGGGTGAGAAACATGCTGAGTGTTTTATATATCTTACACATTGGCCGTTTTATTTTTTATAAAGACAAAGAGTAACCGATTTTTATTTGCCGTATCCTTCATGGTTACCATTTTGCTCACACTCCAAAAGCACTCTAACTTCCACAAGTCATCTTTACTTCGATCTAACAAGCTCACAAATCGCACAGAACAGGTGGGATTCGAACCCATAACAAGTCAGTTAGCCAATATACCATACTGATCTAATTAAAAAAATCGCCCAACTAGATCTTTCATAGCGGCTTTAAGGTACATGAGTTAGAGCCTGACACAGTGACACCTGCTGGCCTTAGTGTGCAGAAATATACCTAGATGAAGGAAACTTAATAGACTAGCATAGTACAATGGTTAACGCACTCGCCTGATAGTTTTTGGACTGGCTTGCCAAAGCTTCGAATCCTGGACCTTCCTTGAGGACCACTGCCTGAAGACAGTAAATCTGTCTGGAGACAGTACCTCTGTCTGGAGACAGTACTAGTACCTGAAGACAATACCACTACCTGAAGACAGTAACACAACCTAAAGACAATACCACTACCTGACGAGAGTACCACTACCTGAAGACAATACTACCTGAAGACAGTACTACCTGAAGACAGTACCACTACCTGAAGACAGTACCACTACCTGAAGACAGTACCACTACCTGAAGACAGTACCACTACCTGAAGACAGTACTACCTGAAGACAGTACCACTACCTGAAGACAGTACCACTACCTGAAGACAGTACCACTACCTGAAGACAGTACCACTACCTGAAGACAGTACCACTACCTGAAGACAGTACCACTACCTGAAGACAGTACCACTACCTGAAGACAGTACCACTACCTGAAGACTGTACTACCTGAAGACAGTACCACTACCTGAAGACAGTACCACTACCTGAAGACAGTACCACTACCTGAAGACTGTACTACCTGAAGACAGTACCACTACCTGAAGACAGTACCACTACCTGAAGACAGTACCACTACCTGAAGACTGTACTACCTGAAGACAGTGTGTCTGAGGTTGGCCGGTAATGTCCTGGTCCGGGTCTTCTCCACATGGTGACCCGACCTTGGCTCTCCATCGAGCAGGTGTCGTGACTAATGTCGTCCATGGGAAGAGATGTTTGTTCCTCTTCATCTTCTGGGATCAATTGCCCCAGGCGTAGCCCAATTCCCCGCCCTCAGGGAACTGGTAGGGAGAAGCTAGGCTACCTTGGGCTGGCACTAACCCCGCCCCACGGGGCTCGAAGGGTGTTGCAGCTACATAGCAGACGATGTCAGGAAGTGCAAAGGCAGCAGGCACTACAGGATAATTTTGGAGCCACACCTCAGCTTTGGGTCGCAAGCCCAAGAACTGGGGAAGCTCAGAGACTCCTCTTGCTGTGTCTTGACTGCTGCTGCTTCTTCTAATTGTCCGTCGCACATCTACCTGAAGACAGTACCACTAGATGAAGAAAGTACCACTAGAAGACAGTACCACTACCTGAAGACAGTACCACTACCTGAAGAAAGTACCACTAGAAGACAGTACCACTAAATGAAGACAGTACCACTACCTGAAAAAAGTACCACTTCGTGAAGAAAGTACTACTATAAGACAGTACCACTACCTGAAGACAGTACAACTACCTAAAGAAAGTACCACTAGAAGACAGTACCACTACCTGAACACAGTACCACTAGAAGACAGTACCACTACCTGTAGACAGTACAACTACCTGAAGACAGTAACGCTACCTAAAGACAGTACCACTACCTGAAGACAGTACCACTACCTGAAGACAGTAACGCTACCTGAAGACAGTACCACTACCTGAAGACAGTACCACTACATTAAGACAGTACCACTACCTGAAGACAGTAACGCTACCTGAAGACAGTACCACTACCTGAAGACAGTAACGCTATCTGAAGACAGTAACTGTATGTGAAGACAGTAACGCTACCAGAAGACAGTAACGCTACCTGAAGACAGTACCACTACCTGAAGACAGTAACGCTATCTGAAGACAGTAACGCTATCTGAAGACAGTACCACTACCTGAAGACAGTACCACTACATGAAGACAGTAACGCTCTCTGAAGACAGTAACGCTATCTGAAGACAGTAACGCTACCAAAAGACAGTAACGCTACATGAAGACAGTACCACTACCTGAAGACAGTAACGCTATCTGAAGACAGTAACGCTATCTGAAGACAGTAACGCTACCAGAAGACAGTAACGCTACCTGAAGACAGTACCACTACCTGAAGACAGTACCACTACCTGAAGACAGTACCACTACCTGAAGACAGTACCACTACCTGAAGGCAATACCACTACCTGAAGACAGTACCACTACCTGAAGACAGTGCCACTGGTTGAAGACATTTACAAGACTCAGTGATAACACTGAGCAGACTATGATGTTATAGATCAACATATAAAGAACACAAGAGCTGCACTGTCAACACAAGAGCTGCACTGTCAACACAAGATCTGCACTATCAACACAAGAGCTGCACTGTCAACACAAGATCTGCACTGTCAACACAAGAGCTGCACTGTCAACACAAGAGCTGCACTGTCAACACAAGAGCTGCACTGTCAACACAAGAGCTGCACTGTCAACACAAGATCTGCACTGTCAACACAAGATCTGCACTATCAACACAAGAGCTGCACTGTCAACACAAGAGCTGCACTGTCAACACAAGAGCTGCACTGTCAACACAAGAGCTGCACTGTCAACACAAGAGCTGCACTGTCAACACAAGAGCTGCACTGTCAACACAAGAGCTGCACTGTCAACACAAGAGCTGCACTGTCAACACAAGAGCTGCACTGTCAACACAAGAGCTGCACTTTCAACACAAGTTTCTCTCACAGGAAGATAAACGTGTGAAGGTGTGAATAATATTTTGAATATTTTTTGCATATAGTTTGCCGGATTTGTCGTCTCTGCATAATCCAGAAATTTATACCATGTTTATGTTCTCCAACTTATGCCGAAGATGATGAAATTTATTGATTTTTTTGTTTTTTAAATTTTGGGATGTGTCTGCGAGGAAGGAAGTTCACTGTATGGTTGGGGAATTCTGGAAGACGTTTCGCTTCGTCAGGTTCTTTCTACCAGTGCTGTTCGAAACGTCCAAAGATGTGAATAAATTGGGAATTGTTCCAGCTACAGGATTGTGACTTGTATTCCTCTAAGTAGGAACAATGTATGTGTGAGTGTGTGTGTGTACTCACCTAGTTGTGGTTGCAGGGGTCGAGTCATAGCTCCTGCCCCCGCCTCTTCACTGGCCGCTACTGGGTCACTCTCCCTGCGCCATGAGCTTTATCATACCTCTTCTTAAAACTATGTATGGAAACTGCCTCCACTACATCGCTTCCCAAACTATTCCACTTCCTGACCACTCTGTGACTGAAGAAATACTTCCTAACATCCCTGTGATTCATCTGAGTCTTCAACTTCCAACTGTGTCCCCTTGTTGCTGTGTCCCATCTCTGGAACATTCTGCCTCTGTCCACTTTGTCAATTCCTCTCAGTATCTTATATGTCGTTATCATGTCCTCCCTATCTCTCCTGTCCTCCAGAGTCGTCAGGTCGATTTCAATCAAACCTCTCCTCGTAGAACATACCCCTTAGCTCAGGGACTAGTCTTGTTGCAAACCTTTGCACTTTCTCTAGCTTTCTTTATTTCTTTATTCTTTATTAAGATGTCGGAATGCTGTTCTTTGGTTTGCTATGCGCCCGTATACTGCAGCAGTTATTTGGTTGATGTGCGCCTCATGAGATGTGCCTGGTGTTATACTCAACCCAAGATCTTTTTCCTTGATTGAGGTTTGTAGTCTCTGGCCCCCTAGACTGTACTCCGTCTGCGGTCTTCTTTGCCCTTCCCCAATCTTCATGACTTTGCACTTGGTGGGGTTGAACTCCAGGAGCCAATTGCTGGACCAGGCTTGCAGCCTGTCCAGATCCCTTTGTAGTTCTGCCTGGTCCTCGTCCGATTGAATTCTTCTCATCAACTTCACATCATCTGCAAACAGGGACACTTCGGAGTCTATTCCTTCCGTCATGTTGTTCACAAATACCAGAAACAGCACCGGTCCTAGGACTGACCCCTGTGGAACCCCACTCGCCACCTGCGCCCACTCTGGCACCTCGCCACGTACCATGAGTCGCTGCTGTCTTCCTGACAGGTATTCCCTGATCCATTGTAGTGCCTTCCCTGTTATCCCTGCCTGGTCCTCCAGCTTCTGCACTAATCTCTTGTGTGGAACTGTGTCAAACGCCTTCTTACAGTCCAAGAATATGCAATCTACCCACCCCTCTCTCTCTTGTCTTACTGCTGTCACCCTGTCGTAGAACTCCAGTAGGTTTGTGACACAGGATTTCCCGTCCCTGAAACCGTGTTGGCCGTCGTTGATAAGGTCATTCCTTTCTAGGTGCTCCACTATTCTTCTCCTGATAATCTTCTCTATGACCTTGCATACTATTCATGTCAGTGACACTGGTCTAAAGCTTAGTGCTACGTTCCTGTCTCTTTTTTAAAATTGGAACTACATTTGCTGTCTTCCATACCTCAGGTAGTTGCCCTGTTTCGATAGATGTGTTGAAGATTGTTGTTAGGGGTACACATAGCTCCTCTGCTCCCTCTCTCAGGACCCATGGAGAGATGTTATCCGGCCCCATCGCCTTTGAGGTATCTAGCTCGCTTAGTAGCCTCTTCACTTCCTCTTCAGTTGTGTGTATTGTGTCCAGTACCTGATGGTGTACCCTACCTCTCCTCCTTTCTGGAGTCCCTTCTGTCTCCTCTGTGAACACTTCTTTGAATCTCATGTTGAGCTCCTCACACACTTCACGGTCATTTCTTGTGACCTCCCCTCCTTCCTTCCTCAGCCTGATCACCTGGTCCTTGACTGTGAGTGTTTGTGTGTGTGTGTGTGTGTGTGTGTGTGTGTGTGTGTGTGTGTGAGTGGATTGTGAATTAACCTGATTCACTGGATTTTTTTTCCTTCTGGGGCTTTTGAAGGAAGGGAAAAGATGTGCGGATTAACTGTGTATAGGAGTTAGTTTGACTTCTCTTTAATTACGACTTGATGCCGTAGTTAATAAACTCGTAAAGCTGTTGTTCTCAACTCTGAAATGTAAAGACCTTTATAAAAATTAACTTTCTGACTGTACGTGAAATATAATGAAGGACGATTTTTTTACAAAAAAAATAATAATACGAAAAATGAGTTGTTTAAGAGATAATAATAGAAGAGTTGCGTAGAGATATTAACATAGTTGTTTTTGAGATAATAAGAACATAGTTGTTTATTATATAATATTAGCAAAGATGAGTTGTGTATCAGATATTAGCAAACATGAGTTGTTATAAGCTAATATTAACGTAGTTGCTTTAAGACCATTTTAGCGAAGATTGGTTCTTTTTTTAAATAATATTAAAATAAATTAGTTGTTTTTTGCATGTTAAGAATTATTTTTTTTCGGACGTTTAGGTGAATAAAGAACCTCTTTGATGGTATCCCCTGTTGTTTATAGTATCCCCTGCAAGTGTTAATATCCCCTGCAGGTTATAGTATCCCTTGCAGGTTATAGTATCACCTGCAGGTTATAGTATCCCCTGCAGGTTATAGTATCCCCTGCAGGTTATAGTATCCCCTGCAGTTTATAGTATCCCCTGCAGTTTATAGTATCCCCTGCAGTTTATAGTATCCCCTGCAGTTTATAGTATCCCCTGCAGTTTATAGTATCCCCTGCAGTTTATAGTATCCCCTGCAGTTTATAGTATCCCCTGCAGGTTATAATATCCTCTGCAGTTTATAGTATCCCCTGCAGTTTATAGTATCCCATGCAAGTGATAGTATATCCTGCAGGTTATAGTATCCCCTGCAGGTTATAGTATCCCCTGCAGGTTATAATATCCTCTGCAGTTTATAGTATCCCCTGCAGTTTATAGTATCCCCTGCAGTTTATAGTATCCCCTGCAGTTTATAGTATCCCATGCAAGTGATAGTATCTCCTGCAGGTTATAGTATCCCCTGCAGTTTATAGTATCCCCTGCAGGTTATAATATCCTCTGCAGTTTATAGTATCCCCTGCAGTTTATAGTATCCCATGCAAGTGATAGTATCTCTTGCAGGTTATAGTATTCCCTGCAGTTTATAGTATCTCCTGCCTGTTATAGTATCCCCTGCAGTTTATAGTATCCCATGCAAGTGATAGTATCCCCTGCAGGTTATAGTATCCCCTGCAGGTTATAGTATCTCATGCAGGTTATAGTATCTCATGCAGGTTATATTATTCCCTGCAGGTTATAATATCCCATGCAGGTTATAGTACCCCATGCAGGTTATAGTATCCCATGCAGGTTATAATATCCCACGCAGGTTATAATATCCCATGCAGGTTATAATATCCCATGCAGGTTATAATATCCCATGCAGGTTATAATATCCCATGCAGGTTATAATATCCCATGCAGGTTATAATATCCCATGCAGGTTATAATATCCCATGCAGGTTATAGTACCCCATGCAGGTTATATTATTCCCTGCAGGTTATAATATCCCATGCAGGTTATAGTACCCCATGCAGGTTATATTATTCCCTGCAGGTTATAATATCCCATGCAGGTTATAGTATCCCATGCAGGTTATAGTATCCCATGCAGGTTATAATATCCCATGCAGGTTATAATATCCCATACAGGTTATAATATCCCATGCAGGTTATAATATCCCATGCAGGTTATAATATCCCATGCAGGTTATAGTACCCCATGCAGGTTATATTATTCCCTGCAGGTTATAATATCCCATGCAGGTTATAATATCCCATGCAGGTTATAGTAACCTATGCAGGTTATATTATTCCCTGCAGGTTATAATATCCCATGCAGGTTATAGTATCCCATGCAGGTTTTAGTATCCCATGCAGGTTATAGTATCCCATGCAGGTTATAGTATCCCATGCAGGTTATAGTATCCCATGCAGGTTATAGTATCCCATGCAGGTTATAGTATCCCATGCAGGTTATAGTATCCCCTGCAGGTTATAGTATCCCCTGCAGGTTATAGTACCCCCTGCAGGTTATAGTATTCAGGCAACCTTAATAAGATATCGCGGTTAATGGCACAAAAACAATAGACAATACTCCCTATGGGAAATTAATATGTCATTAAAAAAAAATCTTGGTTTATAGTTTGTAGGTCAAATATAATTGATGTTGCAGGTGCAGCTTAGGGATACTCTCTCTCTCTCTCTCTGTTCTTCTTCTGTTATACTTTCTCTCTCTCTTCTCTCTTCTTCTCTCTCTTCTCTCTCTCTCTCTCTCTCTCTCTCTCTCTCTCTTCTCTCTCTCTTCTCTTCTCTCTCTCTCTCTCTCTCTCTCTCTCTCTCTCTCTCTCTCTCTCTCTCTCTCTCTCTCTCTCTCTCTCTCGAATTTATGATAAAGCGAATTAGTCTCCCGTAACCTGTGGTCTCTTAACTTTGTAAACAGTTAATATTGCACTTGGCTTTATACACCTGCTCGGCCAATATGTCAGTTGTTTCTTCCTTAGAAGACTTAAACAGTATCGAAGACTTGAAAATGTTCTGGCTAAGTTTGAACAATAAGTTGGACTTGGCATTCTGGGACCAGCAATAAAAAAAACGAAAATAAGAGGGCGGCTAAGATATAAATCAGCACACACCTTCCATTAACTGGTGTAAGCATTCTTCACGGCACGAACTATTGTATTATGGACACAAGACATCTGCTCCTTCACCTTGCTCACTCATTCCCTCACTTATCAGCATTAAAATAGTCTTAACACTATACTGACTCCCAGTGGCACAAGTGGTTAACAGTTGTGTCCACTTTATTAATAACTCTACTCGTGGTTACTGGTGTGTCGTTCGCGTATGTCTCTCTTTAGCTTCGGTAATGGTGGAATTTGCTTGCGAATGACACCAGATAAATATAAATGATCTTTCCCTAAACGCCTGCTTGTTAATGTTTGCAATAATCGGGTAAATTTTCAGTTACTCAGCTAAAGGTGGTGAGATTATATTATGGTTATGAAGGATTATTCTGCCTATTCACATTAAGTAAATTATATTAATCCCCAAGCACACGTCAAGCGCTTCATCACTTTCTTTTAAAAATAAATGTTGAAGCACAATCTAAGAACGTCTATAAAATTCCTCTTAGTTGATACATTTTGTCAATGATGTGGCGCACTTCTCCCTTAAGCAGATACTTGGTAATGTGGATGCAATGAGATTGTTCTCAATATTAATGAATATACTACCTAAATTTATGAAGATTGCGACCTTCTGTCTCAGTTTTTGTTCACTTGCAGCCGCATCTAAGTGGCTAATATTTGGTGTGGGTCTTATTGCTTCTCTCGCTTGAATGGATCAGCAGCTTAGAAGCCGTCTCAGCTTCTAAGCCGTCTCAGCTTCTAAGCTTCTGGCTCCAGTCACGTACATTGCTTCATCGAAGCTCTATCTCATGTCCCTCACTGTGTTCTACAGATTAGCTGAGAAAGACTGAAATGTTCGAAACAAATCTATTTGTACACGAATAATTTTGGAGGCATATGCAAGATTGTCTTTAAAGAATTGCACTATGTTATTTTACCACCTTATGAACACTATGTCAGGCCTATTGTTGAGTGTGCAGCGCCAGCGTAATGAAATGTACATGGGCTAAAAAGGGTAATTTTTATTACGAGCTGAATAGTCCATGAATTGAATGGACTGATCTGTGGGGAGAGAATAAAGGAAATGAACTTACGTTGGAAGAGAATCAGACGAAATGATCACGGTGTACAAGTTGACAGATAGTTTCAAAGGCACAGACTTCGAAATAGCACCCCAGGGAGGTGCAGACTGTGAAATGGGGGTATCAATGAGGCGCAGTCACGAAAGTCTCCTCTTTTATGTCCATCAGGAAGGTCGGTTTACTCTCTGAGAAAGAAGAGGTGATGTGTGCCCACCAATGGTCGTTCATCCAACTGCTAGCGACCACCACCACCATTACTAATATCATCACAACCACTCCAACCCGACCCTACGGGGCGACGGCTCCTGCTCGCCCGGCCAGATCTCCTGGGTGGTGAAGGAAGAGGCATCAGGCTTCTTACAAAATGGCCACAGAGCTAATGATGGAGGGAAGTGTAGATATATATTTAATTACTGATTACGTATCTTCACTTCCCCAATAATTTTTTATATCAGTATTGCCGAATTAGGCAAGCGAAAATTTGTGTATGCAATAATTTCGCAAAAATTATTCTAAATCTAACGAAAAGAATATATTTCATTGTGTTTGTTTATTATTAAATTATTGTAAACTTATCTAAATAATTGTTTATACTAAATTAAACTGTGCTTGTTATAATAGGTTAGATAAGTTTCTAAGGTTCTTTATAAAATCGTTAATTTTTTTTATAAACATAAATGAAAAAAATATATCTTTAAATTTATAAGAAATGACTTAATTTTAAATCAGTTCTTGCTAACTGACCAATTTTACCTATTCGGCACGATATATATATATATATATATCGTGCGAATAGTAAATTGTCAGTTAGCAGAACGATTTAAATTAAGTCATTTCTTATAAATTTAAAGATATATTTTTTTCATTTATGTTTATAAAAAAAATTAACGATTTTGTATAAAAAGAACCTTAGGAAACTTATCTAACCTTATTATAACAAGCACAGTTTAATTTAGCCTAATACAACTAAATATATTTTAGATAAGTTTACAATAATTTAATAATAAACAAACACAATGAATATATTCTTTCGTTAGATTTAGAATAATTTCAAATATTCATACACAAATTTCGCTTGCTAATTGGCAATACTGATATAAAAATTATATTATATATATATATATATATATATATATATATATATATATATATATATATATATATATATATATATATATATATATATACTATATATATATATATATATATATATATATATATATATATATATATATATATATATATATATATATTATAAAAATATAGAATATAGTGAGGTACCACCTCTAGAACTTTACTGGGGACCCTCATCCTCAGAGAGACAATAAACGTACCTCGGGGAGAACTCGAGGTTCTCCCGGAGCTGTTAGAATATTTTCTTATCCTACCACCCCTATATATGTATATGAGTGCTTTATTAATAGACAGAATACATTGACAGAAAACACAAATATGAACATGAATACAATGGTACAATATATCAAAGATTATGAATCTCCTCCAGCTCCTCCGAAGCCGGACGCGAGCCCAGTATGCAGCAAGCATATATATATATATATATATATATATATATATATATATATATATATATATATATATATATATATATATATATATATATATATATATATATATATATATTTTTTTTAAAAAATCGTGCAGATTAGGTAAAACTTGCTATTTTGGCTTAAATTGCAACGCTCACCTTGCCATATAAGACAAGTGAAAATTTGTGTATGCAATAATTTCGCCAAAATCATTCTGAACATAACGAAAAAATATTTCATTGTGTTTGTTTATTATTAAATTAATGTTAACGTATCTAAAATATATTCAGTTGGGTTAGGCCAAATTAAATTGTGCTTGTTGTAATAAGGTTAGGTAGGTTTTCAAAGTTTCTCTTGGTACAAAATTATAAATTCTTACATTAACATAAATGAAAAAATATATCTTTAAACGTATAAGAAAATTTTAGAAAGGACTTAATTTTAGATGAGTTCTTGCTAATTGACCAGTTTTACCTAATCGGCACGACAATATATATATATATATATATATATATATATATATATATATATATATATATATATATATATATATATATATATATATATATGTCGTGCCTAATAGGTGATACTGGTCAATTAGCAAGAACTTATCTAAAATTAAGTCCTTTCTAAAATTTTCTCTTATACGTTTGAAGATATATTTTGTTTCATTTATGTTAATGTAAAAATTTATAATTTTGCACCAAAAGAATCTTAGAAAACTTACCTAACCTTATTATAACAAGCGCAATTTAAGTTAGCCTAATCCAACTAAATATATTTTTGATACGTTTACAGTAATTTAATAATAAACAAACACAATGAAATATATTGTTTTCGTTAGGTTCAGAATAATTTTTCCGAAATTATTGCATAAACAAATTTTCGCTTGTCTTATATGTCAAAAAGAGCGTTCCTATTTAAGCCAAAATCGCCAGTTTTACCTAATCGGCACGTACATCAGACATAGGAAGGTACATCAGACACAGATAAGTTGCCTTAAAAAAACAGAGACACTTTCCTGTGTGGCAGACCTAAACATCCTAAGTCAGCTGACTTATCAAGGTCAGCCCCTAACGACAGCCTACCCTCGAGCAGTGAGGGGGACTTCCTACCCTCGAGCATATATATATATATATATATATATATATATATATGTCGTGCCGATTAGGTAAAACTGGTCAATTAGCAAGAACTCATCTAAAATTAAGTCCTTTCTAAAATTTTCTCTTATACGTTTAAAGATATATTTTTTTCATTCATGTTAATGTAAGAATTTATAATTTTGTACCAAGAGAAACTTTGAAAACCTACCTAACCTTATTACAACAAGCGCAATTTAATTTAGCCTAACCCAACTAAATATATTTTAGATACGTTAACATTAATTTAATAATAAACAAACACAATGAAATATATTTTTTTCGTTATGTTCAGAATGATTTTGGCGAAATTATTGCATACACAAATTTTCACTTGTCTTATATGGCAAGGTGAGCGTTGCTATTTAAGCCAAAATCGCAAGTTTTACCTAATCGGCACGACATAATATATATATATATATATATATATATATATATATATATATATATATATATATATATATATATATATATATATATTCTATTCAAATAACCTTAAACTCCTTTTTCATCCAAGTATTTGCTTCCTTATAATTATCTTCACTGAGAACATTTTGGTTAAGTACCCAAAAGAACTTTCACCCATTACAAAATTGTCTTCTCATTTAGATATCACACTTCCCTACAAATATGATCGTTTTCAATCAGTTAATTCACCAATCCACTAATCCTCTTCCACCTCTATATTCGCAGGTTCAATATCAGCTTCTCGCTACACCTTATTCACCCGCACTACTTATATATTCTCAAGTTCAAAAGAAGGTAAGTTATCAGTGTACTAACTTATAACCGTCTTCTGTTTTCTCGTTACCTAGAAAAATATAATTACCTGTATTTGACACTCATTATACATACATATAATCTTAATATATTTCACCCTTAGAAAAACTCGTGCCTTTGTTACACAGTTACAATAGGTTTAATTTAATCTATCACTGATTCTTTTTATAAATAATACTTATCAGTAGTATATATAATTTCTTTACCGCACTCATCATCTAAAACAAACATTTCCTTCATATTTCTCTGTGTATCTTATATCAGCAATAAAATAACAGCAAATCTTATTGTCTTTGATGTACAGCTTCACTTTTATTCTGTTCTGAATTATTATTATCCAGTATATTCTACATCAAAATATTACTTCATGTGTGAGCAACGTAGTCTATGTCATCCTTAATCTGTTCGATAAGTTCCAATAAATACGTATCCAAGAATTCCTTATCAATATTGTTGTAATATTCGAAAGGACAATGTCCTGATACGGGTCTCGACCCGTTTTTATATTTCATATTCTCATCAATAAATGTCTCTCCGCTTAAGAGCTGCTTTACTGAAGTTCTGTATTTACATCAAATAAAACTTTTCACTTCTTTATAGGTATTCAACACTTTTTCCCTCTGACCATTCCTGCAACACCTCCATCCAACAGATGCTAATGCTTCTTTTAGACCTTCTTTCTGAAATTCTCCTCATGTTAATGTTTAGGGGGGTATATGACATCATACTCAAAAGTGACCAAGTACAATCCTTCACGTGAACCAACGCACAACCTGAAACATAATATTTCTTTTAAGTCCCTCTTATATAACCACTTTATTATATTTTAAATATGAATTGTATTCACCAAAAGATTTTTTTTTAAACCAGCTTCCTTTCTCTTGGACATATATTTTAAATGCAGCAATTACCTATGTATTGAAATATTTCCATATTCATTGTAAAGCAAATAGTGATAAAACTTTCTTTTACATTATTTTTCGATATATAATAAAGTAATATCACCAGTAATTTGATATCTCCTTCACGTAAATTATTTTGCATAAAGCCTACCACTCCAGTAATATACCTCAATAAGTGCTTTTTTATGTCCTTATTGCAATACCAATTCTCATTAAGAGTTCCGTAGACAATAAACTCAGGTAATCTTCCTATATTAACTGAGTTTCCCTACGAATACTAAGACACTGTTCAAGAAAGGAGTATAATCAATATACACAAAACCTGCAAGACCCGTCACTCAACCCGCTTCTCAAACACTATACCAGAACAAGTGTGTGTGTGTGTGTGTGTGTGTGTATGTGTGTGTGTGTGTGTGTGTTGTGTGTGTGTGTGTGTGTGTGTGTGTGTGTGTGTGTGTGTGTGTGTTTTCTCTTTAAGATCACATTTTAACAAATTAACTTATTACTTCGCTTTGAAAAAGTCTGTCCTCCATCTTCTAGTCATATTATTTTCAATAAAATTTTTATTTTTTCCTATGACTAAAAATTCTTATTGCAATTTTACACGTGTATGTAACTTCTTACATCAAGTAAAATTATTATCTATTTTACAGTTGACGATTGTATTTCTACATATTAGGATAATTCTTTTGCGAGTTCAGTGTCTTATTTTGGTTGTTAATTAACGATAATCTTTATATGAAGGAGAAGGTGAGTGTATCCTGTTTTGTTGTACTCAAGAGGTGAAGAGAGAGGTGAAGAGAGAGGTGAAGAGATAGGTGAAGAGAGAGGTGAAGAGATAGGTGAAGGAGGACAGGATGTAGACGGGGTAGATCTAACCTGTTTTAACGTGCCTGAGTGGTGGCTTAGGTGGCTAATCATTCTAGCTTAACGTGTGTTGAGATTAAAATTTTGCTTCAAGTTGTAACTTAGCATTGACTTGGTGATGGTTTTGTTAATATGAGATTATCCAGTGCCACTTTAATCTGTAAAACTGCTAGGAAATTCAGCTTGTTGGAATTTTGAAAATCTATGAAGTAATTTCTAGGTAAAAAGGGTGAAATATTTTTGTAAATTATAAGCACATAAGAATGGAGGAACACTGCAGAAGGCCTACTGGCCCATACAAGGCAAGTCCTTATCAAAACCACCACTACCTAAGAATTCACTCCCGTACTCACGACACCAATCAAACCCAGCCCCTCCCACTCATATATTTGTCCAATCTCTTTTTAAAGCCACCCAAGGTCCTAGCCTCTATCACCCTCCTCGGAAGATTGTTCCACGCATCTTCAACTCTGTTCGAAAACCAGTACTTGCCTATGTCCTTTCTAAATCTAAATTTATCTAATTTAAATCCGTTATTCACTTGTACACCTCGATGATATCTCCCCTCATTCTACGCCTCTCCAGAGAGTGGAGATTCAACGCTCTAAGTCTATCTTCATAAGGGAGATTTCTTATACTGTAAATCATTTTAGTCATTCTTCTTTGTATGTTCTCCAATGAATCTATATCCATCCTGTAGTAAGGAGACCAAAACTGAGCTGCATAATCCAAATGAGGTCTCACTAGTGATGTATAGAGCTGTAAAATAACTTTTGGACTTCTGTTGCTTATACTTCTTGAAATAAATCCTAGTAATTTGTTAGCCTTATTGCGCACACTTAGGCACTGTTGTCTTGGCTTTAGATTTCTGCTTACCATGACTCCTAAGTCTTTTTCACATTCTGTATGATCAAGCTCTACTTCACCTAGTTTATAAATTCGAGGGATATTTTCATTACCAAGGACTAGCACCTTACACTTGTCCACATTGAACTTCATCTGATGATTGTGGCAAAGGCTCTCGCTTCACATGGTGAGGGTCCGGGATCGATTCCCGGCAAAGGGGTGGAAACATCGAAAGTGTTTCCTTACATAGGTTGTCTATTTTCACTTAACAGTAAAATGGGTACCTGGGAGTTAGTCGATGGTGTGGGTCGCATCCTGGGATAAAACTGACCTAATTTGCCCGAAATGCTCAGCATAACAAGGGGCTTTCTATATAGTATTATAAATTAAAAAAAAAAAAAAAAAAATGCTCTGACGACCTACTTTATTGTACACTAGAAAAATAAGGTAAAAAGTTTCGTACTGCTCGCGATACCAAGCAGTCATAATAACTGATACTGGTGCATCGTAATATTTTATGTCACGTGACTTGTTGAAAGCGATTAGATGTAGCTTAGAACTGGATATTTCATTTCTGTAAACCTCAGAAGGTCCTCTCCACCCACCTTATACCAACTGGGGTTGGTTGACGAGACGGGATGGCTGGGTGATGACCGGTGCCTGTGTCCTGGCCATATCTGAGAGGAACTGGCTGGCTGGCGTCACTACGCTACCTTACTCGGAGAAAACTTCCATTCCCTCTGTTGCTACTCTTGCAACACTGCATAGCTAATGATGTCGCGCAGAGACGTGTGACACATCTTAAGCTGAAGGTTACATGTATACATTTACGTGAACATATGCAAATGATATTAAATATATATTATAGTGTCGTATATTATAAAGGGAAGTACCATCTCTAGTACTGACTGGGGACCCGCAGCCTCGGATACGAGAATCAACGTATATCTGGGGAAAATCTGGAGATTTATCCCTCTTGAACTTTATTTGAAAATTCATATTATTTTATGGTATTCAATGAAAGATTAAAAGGATTTTTTTTTAATTTGCCTTTTGAAAAACAATAACCAAATAATTATTTTTCTTAATACGGGATAACATACAAGACATCAAGAATTGCAAGTAAGGAACCTCTATAGAAAAGGGTCATGTAACTTAAAAATAAAGAGAGTTGGTGTCCTCCTCTGCTATCCTTTCCTTGTTTGCTAGCTCTCTATTCTCTCACCCTCCCTTCTTTATTAACGTCTTTTTTCTCCAGTCAAACCTATGAGGCTACTCATTACCTTCCCTATTCCTACTTCTCTCAAAAAGAGATGTAACCTTTCTCCCATCATATTACCTCCATTCCTATTTTTATCTCCTCCCCTCGTTTTTTCTCCACTTCCTTTAGCTCATTAACCTTTCTCTCTCTCTCTCTCTTCATCCTCCATTCTCCTCTTTTCGCTCTTAATACATATGGAATCAACAAACACATGAGGTACAGTCACTGACTTAGTGTATAAACATAGAATGAGCTTGTCTGTGGATTTTCCTGGATTCATGGGGGAGACCCCCTCATTGAGCGAAGATCCCAGGAGCTAGAGCTCATTCTCAATCTACTATTTATGCCAAATTAAACTTCTTTCCCCACTCCCTCATTTAAATAATTGCTTTATGTTGTGTAAGAGATTCGGTGATGCTACAAAAATTCGGAAATTTCATAAATATCCAACAGCTCTCTTCTACACTGCTAATTCTCCTCCTCACTGTTCCCACCATCAGAATTCCGCGCCCCTCTTCCTACGGGTACTGAAGTGTGTCTGACCACGGCGCCCGCATTTCTCAGTTCGTCCCAGTTCACTATTAGTTCAGCGATGGGACCAGGAGCTTGGACGCAACAACACTTATTAAAGAAGACCCCAGATCCTCACACATGTACACATTTGTACGTCCCCATAAACACAACTCAGTGAGCGCGCGCGCGCACACACACACACACACACACACACACACACACACACACACACACACACACACACCGCCACAAAGACCTCTACATCCACAAACAGTTGAATACACACGGCAAGAATGTCTCTCCATGATTATTAATGAACAGTCTGGCACCACCAGTGAGTGCCTCTCACCTGTGTGAACTCATTAGCAGGCACATCAAGTCAAACACCTAAAACTATGCAACTATGAAGAGCAGTATTTTTTTTTATCGTAAACCAGTTTCTTTACCAATAATTAACAACTTCTACGCTGGAGGCTGGCTGACCACAACAGCAGCAGCAGCAGGCTTGCTGTCGGGCCGCCCTCACACTTGTGCTTACTACATTTTATACTGAACAACTTAACTGTTTCTTGGAGGGCGCAGGTGGTGGAGGTGGGTGGCAGCCGTCAAGGATAACTGGGAGGGGCGGGTGTAGGGGTGAGCGAACTCTCAGGGCCACCAACACTGGAGGACAACCCGCTGCTGAATTTCCCCGCTCACCCTTACCAGGGTACAGGTTCTGTGCGCCCCGCCCCGCCCCGTGCTGCACGCACACACCGGCCTAAACTAATGCTAGTCTTTCTCTCTTTTTTTAGCAAATCTTGCTAGTGATATTATGTTCAAGGTGTTCTATCTCTCTCCCTCTCTGTCTGTCTGTCTTTCTCTCCTCCTCCTCCTCTTCCTCCTTCATAACATGATTCGAATCGCGTGACAATTACTTGTGGTATCAGGTGGTTCTCGACACTGTCAGGTCGGAGTTCAGAGGACTCCACCGTCTTGTTTTTGACTTGTCTGCAACAGCAAACTTATCAAGCATAACAAAAAAGGCACAATACCGTGACTGGAACAATACACACACAACCCGCACATATAAAAGAGAGGAGCTTACGACGACGTTTCGGCCCGACTTGGACCATTTACAAAGTCACACTAACACACAGAGACAGAGGAAGGGTATTTATAGGCAGGCAGACAGGGGAGGGTACAAGAGAGTGGGGAAATGTAGGAGTAGTGGTAGTAGTGGTAGTAGTAAAGGTAGTAGTAAAGGTAGTAGAGTAGACAGTCATATGGGAAGGAGCACTGCTATGAGGCTAGCGACCCGCAAGGGGTACGAGAGGAAGAAAAGCGAAAAAATGAAGGAAAATACAAGGCAAAAGAAAGAACAGAAAGAAAGGAAAACCCAAGGGGAAAAAAGGAGAAGGGGAAGATAAGACAGGGAAGGAATCAGGTTAAGTCACGGGTGTTCTGAAGTTTAGAGCATTTAACAATGTAATGAGAGAGGAAAGCATCAACAGAGACAAAGCCAGGGCTAAGATTCATACAGGGAAAGTTGTGTATAAGGGAGGATTCAACCAGGCGGCGACTATGAAAGTTAGACGTAGGGTAGACAGTTTTAGCAGAAGACCAATCAATGGGATGACTGTGATCTCTGACATGACAGAAAAGAGCAATATTAGTGTCGGCAAGCCTAACACTATTTTTGTGCTCCCTGAGTCTGTCAGAAAGAGATCAGCCAGTTTCTCCGAAGTACTGAAGAGGACAGGAGGAGCAAGAAATAGAGTAGACACCAGGAGAATCTGTGGAGGTAGGGGAGGTATGAACTAGATTAGTGCGAAGAGTGTTAGTTTGGCGAAGGTAAGTTTGATGTCTAAGGAACGGAGAGAGTTGCTGAGATTAGAGAGACCAGAGATGTAGGGAAGGCAGAGGACTGGAGAGTTCTCAGGAGTAGAGGTTTAGGAGAGAAGAAAGTCCGTTTAGCACGAGAGAAAGCAGAGTCTATGAAATGGGAAGGGTAGCCCAGGCGGGAAAAGAATTATGAAGAGTGGAAATTTCTGCTTCAAGAAACTGTCATGTCAGAGATCACAGTCATCCCATTGATTGGTCTTCTGCTAAAACTGTCTACCCTACGTCTAACTTTCATAGTCGCCGCCTGGTTGAATCCTCCCTTATACACAACTTTCCCTGTATGAATCTTAGCCCTGGCTTTGTCTCTGTTGATGCTTTCCTCTCTCATTACATTGTTAAATGCTCTAAACTTCAGAACACCCGTGACTTAACCTGATTCCTTCCTGTCTTATCTTCCCCTTCTCCTTTTTTTCCCCTTGGTTTCCTTTCTTTCTGTTCTTTCTTTTGCCTTGTATTTTCCTTCATTTTTTCGCTTTTCTTCCCTCTCGTACCCCCCTTGCGGGTCGCTAGCCTCATAGCAGTGCTCCTTCCCATATGACTGTCTACTCTACTACCTTTACTACTACCTTTACTACTACCACTACTACCACTACTCCTACATTTCCCCACTCTCTTGTACCCTCCCCTGTCTGCCTGCCTATAAATACCCTTCCTCTGTCTCTGTGTGTTAGTGTGACTTTGTAAATGGTCCAAGTCGGGCCGAAACGTCGTCGTAAGCTCCTCTCTTTTATATGTGCGGGTTGTGTGTGTATTATCAAGCATCTCTGTTGCAATAATTTAAGCCTGGTGATTGCGGTTGCTTGATCATGTTTACAACTTTTCAACTGGATGAGACTCATTAAGGCTTCAACATGATTTCACATAAACATTAAGAACATTTTAATAAATATTAAGAGAATTACATTAAAACTCAGTGAACAAACACTGAATAAGATACTTCTTGATTATTCACTGCAAGAGAGAGAGAGAGAGAGAGAGAGAGAGAGAGAGAGAGAGAGAGAGAGAGAGAGAGAGAGAGAGAGGAGAGAGAGTGAGAGAGACAGACAGACAGACACGGTGTAAATACCAAGGTCCTTAATTTGAGGAAGGAGCTTGGTACTCCTAGTATCAGTAACAGGATTATTGAGAGTAACACTGTATTAGGTATTAGAATGTTAAGAAATGAACTGGAGACTATCACTACAAATCTTATTAAATGTCTAGAAATACATTAACACACATTAAGTAGGTTATGAAAACATGCAGTTATATATTTTTTTATAACCTGCAGGAACGGCAATTCCGTAATAAAAAAAAGAGCATTTAAACCCTGCCTGGAAGCTGTGTACATTTAATATGACGTACCTGGAAGCCCCTTCCAAGAAGCTCATCAGGACGTTTCTGGCTTAATAATGGATCTAATTAGGAGTGTATATCAGGGCTGCATCTGCCCTTGTTGCTACTTCCCTTGACGCGAACGCTAACAATTATGTTGAGTCAGGCATAAGAATTAACAATTGGACGTCTACAATGAAAGCTGATTTTTTTGCCATCTTAATGCACTAGAGTTTACTTATGACTTTCCCCAAATAATTTCCACATAGGAGACTGAAACGTATGAAGACGTTTCGGTCCGACTTGGATCATTAACTAGTCATACAGTTAACCTTCCAAATAAGACCGAAACGTTGTCATAGGCTTCAGTCACATTTTGGGTTATTTGTGTATTGTTCCAGTCACGGTATTGCGAGTTTTTATTCTTTATGACACTGATTACTACTGACTCTATATCATCTTGAGTCCATTTGACTCCCATAATGAGGCTAACAACATGTTCACAAGAGAAGCCTGTTAATTTACTCAACAATCATAGAAGAGGAATGGACGTACAATTGTTATGAATTCTATTACACATTACTCACCCAGGTAATAATGACCTGTTAACCTGGTCATAATGGGGCTTGGCGCGAAAATAAACACATCAGTAGTCTGTGTATTTTCCTTCACCAATTATAAGTAGAGATATGTATACCAATGTACAAGAATTTGAAAAATCAGTGTACAACTTGGTAATCAAAGGCAAAACAAGAGCCAGAAAGAGAGCACCGTGGGCAACCAGCAGCTATATGAATCTGGCAATAGCTGATCGTGAGTGACACCGCATCACCTTAGTCATTGTCAGACCCACATTATGATTGGTTAATGAACCAGGGTACTGATTTAACGATGGAGGGCCCGTAAATCGTTAAACCCTTAGCACCCGGTTCGCTGGTTGGGAGGCAGCCTATATGGGAGTGTGTACATACGCTGAATAAATGTAACGTACTCTTTGCATGCCTACAAGTTAGACAAGTACGTTAAAGGAAAATGTAGAATATAACTTTGGTATATCTGTGTCGAGCCTTAGGAATAATATTAGGAGGGAAGTAAATAATGAAAGTGAATGTCATAGGAAAACAGAAGTCTGAGTAGATCTGTTACTCACTATGATAACATGAACGTAGATGAGCATGAGGAATATAGATATAGTATAATAGCCTATGTGATATATCAAGGTATTTAATGAAAATAAAATACCAGACATATGGGGAAAATATCATACATTTGCCTACAACAAATAACACAATAAACTTGCCGCTTCTGTGGCAAAATCAAATCTAAAATGTAACCTAACCTACACAAACTCACTCTTATTTTAAATAAATAAAAAAAATATGAGGAAGCATTAAGAATTTGACGTTAATTAACGTAGTGAAATAAAATTGAGTTGTACTGAGAAAGAGAACAATACATGCACTGAGACACATTTGCATATGTACTGCGAAATACCTATACATGCACAGGCGCAGATACCTCTCTCTCTCTCTCTCTCTCTATATATATATATATATATATATATATATATATATATATATATATATATATATATATATATATATATATATATATATATATATATATATATGCATTGAGAGAAACCGGGAATCGAACCCCGATCCTTTAGCACGTCTCGTGAGAAGCCTGCCAAAATTCCGAGACGCCTTTGTCCACTCAGTCATCAATGCTTCAAACATCAGGTGACCAGTACCACTGGATATGTCGCCCCTGATTTATGTAGCTTCCATGGCCACGTATGTGCTCGTATAAGAGGTGAAATGTCCAGTGGTACTGAACAATTGCTTAAAACCACTCGTTCGTGGATGCATTAATAAATATATATAAATATGTCGTACCGAATAGGTAAAACTGGTCAATTAGCAAGAACTCATTTAAAATTAAGTTCTTTCTAAAATTTTCTCTTATACGTTTAAATATATATTTTTCATTTATGGTAATGTAAAAATTAATAATTTTGTACCAAAAGCACCTTAGAAAACTTACATAACCTTATTATAACAAGCACAATTTAATTTAGCCTAATTCATCTAAATATATTTTAGATAACTTTACAATAATTTAATAATAAACAAACACTATGAAATATATTTTTTTTCGTTAGGTTCAGAAGGATTTTTTTCGAAATTATTGAATACACAAATTTTAGCTTGCATTATTCGGCAAGAAGAGCGTTAATATTTAAGCCAAAATAGCAAGTTTATATCCTACGCACATATATATATATATATATATATATATATATATATATATATATATATAATATATATATATATATATATATATATATATATATATATATATATATATATATATATATATATATATATATATATATATATATATATATATATATATATATATATATATATATATATATATATATATATATTAAAATTATATATATATTATATATTATTATGCAACGAGAGATATACATTTCTCACCTCGTCGGCCATTTTAGTCGTGATAATGTTAGGTTAGGAGAGGTCGGAGGTTTGCTTGTAGATTGACGAAATTTTGGTAGGAGCTAAAAACACTCTTGATGAGTCGTACATTATATACATGTCCAGCGGCACTGGTGGGTATTGCGTTCATACTATGTTGTAGTGGTACTGTGTTGTGTTGGTATGATGCTGTGTTGTGTTGGTATGATGCTGTGATGTGTTGGTATGATGCTGTGTTGTTGGTATGATGCTGAGTTGTGTTGGTATGATGCTGTGTTGTTGGTATGATGCTGTGTTGTGTTGGTATGATGCTGTGTTGTGTTGGTATGATGCTGTGTTGTGTTGGTATGATGCTGTGTTGTGTTGGTATGATGCTGTGTTGTGTTTATGCTGTCTTGGTATACTCTAGTATTTTAGTTTTATAATTTTGTGTGGCCTCATTGTGTTTTATTGTGTTATTGTTGTGTTGGCATAATGCCTTGTATGATTTATTATTAAAACTATAATCGTTAATTAAAAACAAGTTTTAAGTAAATATGGAGGATAGTAAGAATGGAGAGGAAACAATTGGCATAGCAGTAAACGATGAAATGGTTAGAGGAAGAGTGAGGTAAGGAAGGGTAAGAAGCCTGATCATTGGTGTGTGAGCTTTAAACAGTGGTTTTAGACACATTGTACCGAGCTAGCCAAGCACTAGAGAAACAATTCTTCATGGTGGGTCTGGCAGTGAGGACCACAGTTCTCCATCATGGTGGGTCTGGCAGTGAGGACCACAGTTCTCCATCATGGTGGGTCTGGCAGTGAGGACCACAGTTCTCCATCATGGTGGGTCTGGCAGTAAGGACCACAGTTCTCCATCATGGTGGGTCTGGCAGTGAGGACCACAGTTCTCCATCATGGTGGGTCTGGCAGTGAGGACTACAGTTCTCCATCATGGTGGGTCTGACAGTGAGGACCACAGTTCTCCATCATGGTGGGTCTGGCAGTAAGGACCACAGTTCTCCATCATGGTGGGTCTGGCAGTGAGGACCACAGTTCTCCATCATGGTGGGTCTGGCAGTGGGGACCACAGTTCTCCATCATGGTGGGTCTGGCAGTGAGGACTACAGTTCTCCATCATGGTGGGTCTGACAGTGAGGACCACAGTTCTCCATCATGGTGGGTCTGGCAGTAAGGACCACAGTTCTCCATCATGGTGGGTCTGGCAGTAAGGACCACAGTTCTCCATCATGGTGGGTCTGGCAGTGGGGACCACAGTTCTCCATCATGGTGGGTCTGGCAGTGGGGACCACAGTTCTCCATCATGGTGGGTCTGGCAGTGGGGACCACATTTCTCCATCATGGTGGGTCTGGCAGTGGGGACCACAGTTCTCCATCATTGTGGGTCTGGCAGTGGGGACCACAGTTCTCCATCATGGTGGGTCTAGCAGTGGGAACCACATTTCTCCATCATGGTGGGTCTGGCAGTGGGACCACAGTTCTCTATCATGGTGGGTCTGGCAGTGGGGACCACAGTTCTCCATCATGGTGGGTCTGGCAGTGGGGACCACAGTTCTCCATCATGGTGGGTCTGGCAGTGGGGACCACAGTTCTCCATCATGGTGGGTCTGGCAGTGGGGACCACAGTTCTCCATCATGGTGGGTCTGGCAGTGAGGACCACAGTTCTCCATCATGGTGGGTCTAGCAGTGGGGATCACAGTTCTCCATCATGGTGGGTCTAGCAGTGGGGACCACAGTTCTCCATCATGGTGGGTCTGGCAGTGGGGACCACAGTTCTCCATCATGGTGGGTCTAGCAGTGGGGACCACATTTCTCCATCATGGTGGGTCTGGCAGTGGGGACCACAGTTCTCCATCATGGTGGGTCTGGCAGTGGGGACCACAGTTCTCCATCATGGTGGGTCTGGCAGTGGGGACCACATTTCTCCATCATGGTGGGTCTGGCAGTGGGGACCACAGTTCTCCATCATGGTGGGTCTGGCAGTGGGGACCACAGTTCTCCATCATGGTGGGTCTGGCAGTGGGGACCACAGTTCTCCATCATGGTGGGTCTGGCAGTGAGGACCACATTTCTCCATCATGGTGGGTCTGGCAGTGGGGACCACAGTTCTCCATCATGGTGGGTCTGGCAGTGGGGACCACAGTTCTCCATCATGGTGGGTCTGGCAGTGGGGACCACAGTTCTCCATCATGGTGGGTCTGGCAGTGGGGACCACAGTTCTCCATCATGGTGGGTCTGGCAGTGGGGACCACAGTTCTCCATCATGGTGGGTCTAGCAGTGGGGACCACAGTTCTCCATCATGGTGGGTCTGGCAGTGGGGACCACAGTTCTCCATCATGGTGTGTGTTACGACTTCGATATCGTAACATAAATAAAATGGTCCTGGCTCCTAAATGGCTGCTCAAACTGCTGTCTAGGGGCATTTAAATTACACTGAAAAAAACACAGCCACTCTAGGGCCAGCATGCACTCATACAAATTATGAAGCATGAGTGCAAATACTCTACCCAACAGAGTCAAAATGGCGAGAAAACAAGTAGAAATAGGAGTGAGGTGTTGACTCGACGATGGTCAGCAGGCCAGAGAGAGAGAGAGGAAGGAGAAGCCACTCCCCACCTCAGGTGTGGTCACGTGACTGCCCACGTGACCAGCAAGTGGTAGTTAACATGGTAGTTCAACGCTCTCTCGAACATTGAGCACAATATATAATGGTACATCCTACCTAATAAAAATAGCTAAGTCAAATAATGTCAAATAATATTATAAAGCAAGATATTAACGATTTAGCTATTATCGAGAATATCAGCAATATAAAATTATAAGAAAAAGGAAAATATACACCAATCACATATAAACAGGTATATATATTGGGGCCCAATTCTGGGGTCCCAATATGACATTATATACGGAGCGTTTTTTATATAAAATATTTTACTGCAGCACACTGTGTAATAGTGGGTCTGGTAGTGGAGACCAGTTCTCCATCATGGTGGGTCTGGTAGTGGAGACCAGTTCTCCATCATGGTGAGTCTGGTAGTGGAGACCATTTCTCCATCATGGTGGGTCTGGTAGTGGAGACCAGTTCTCCATCATGATGGGTAAGGAAGGGTAAGAAGCAGTTCTCCATCATGGTGGGCCTGGTAGTGGAGACCAGTTCTCCATCATGGTGGGTCTGGTAGTGGAGACCAGTTTTCCATCATGGTGGTTCTGGTAGTGGAGACCAGTTCTCAATATGGTGGTTCTGGTAGTGGAGACCAGTTCTCAATCATGGTGGTTCTGGTAGTGGAGACCAGTTCTCCATCATGGTGGGTCCGGTAGTGGAGACCAGTTCTCCATCATATTGGGTCTGGTAGTGGAGACCAGTTCTCCATCATGGTGGTTCTGGTAGTGGAGACCAGTTCTCAATCATTGTGGTTCTGGTAGTGGAGACCAGTTCTCCATCATGGTGGGTCTGGTAGTGGAGACCAGTTCTCCATCATGGTGGTTTTGGTAGTGGAGACCAGTTCTCAATTATGGTGGTTCTAGTAGTGGAGACCAGTTCTCCATCATGGTGGGTCTGGCAGTACAGACCAGTTCTCCATCATGGTGGGTCTGGTAGTGGAGACCAGTTCTCCATCATGGTGGGTCTGGTAGTGGAGACCAGTTCTCCATCATGGTGGTTCTGGTAGTGGAGACCAGTTCTCAATCATGGTGGTTCTGGTAGTGGAGACTAGTTCTCCATCATAGTGGGTCTGGTAGTGGAGACCAGTTCTCCATCATGGTGGTTTTGGTAGTGGAGACCAGTTCTCAATTATGGTGGTTCTGGTAGTGGAGACCAGTTCTCCATCATGGTGGGTCTGGCAGTACAGACCAGTTCTCCATCATGGTGGGTCTGGTAGTGGAGACCAGTTCTCCATCATGGTGGGTCTGATAGTGGAGACCAGTTCTCCATCATGGTGGTTCTGGTAGTGGAGACCAGTTCTCAATCATGGTGGTTCTGGTAGTGGAGACCAGATCTCCATCATTGTGTGTCTGGTAGTGGAGACCAGTTCTCCATCATAGTGGGTCTGGTAGTGGAGACCAGTTCTCAATCATGGTGGTTCTGGTAGTGGAGACCAGTTCTCCATCATGGTGGGTCTGGCAGTACAGACCAGTTCTCCATCATGGTGGGTCTGGTAGTGGAGACCAGTTCTCCATCATGGTGGGTCTGGTAGTGGAGACCAGTTCTCCATCATGGTGGTTCTGGTAGTTGAGACCAGTTCTCCATCATGGTGGGTCTGGTAGTGGAGACCAGTTCTCCATCATGGTGGTTCTGGTAGTGGAGACCAATTCTCCATCATGGTGGGTCTGGTAGTGGAGACCAGTTCTCCATCATGGTGGGTCTGGTAGTGGAGACCAGTTCTCCATCATAATGGGTCTGGTAGTGGAGACCAGTTCTCCATCATAATGGGTCTGGTCTACCTCGAGTCTACCTGGAGAGAATTCCAGGGGTCAACGCCCCCGCGGCTCGGTCTGTGACCAGGCCTCCTGTTGGACCAGAGCCTGATCAACCAGGCGGTTACTGCTGGCCGCACGCAGTCCAACGTACGAACCACAACCCGGCTGATCAGGTACCGACTTGAGGTGCCTGTCCAGTGCCTGCTTGAAGACAGCCAGGGGCTTGTTGGTAATCCCCCTGATGTATGCTGGGAGGCAGTTGAACAATCTTGGGCCCCTCACACTTATTGTGTTGTCTCTCAACGTGCTAGTGGCACCCCTGCTCTTCATTGGGGGGATGTTACATCGCTTGCCGAGTCTTTTGCTTTCGTACGGAGTGATTAGGTCCTTTCTAAATTTTTCTCTTATACGTTTAAAGATATATTATTTTCATTTATGTTAATGTAAAAATTTATAATTTTGTACCAAGAGAAACTTTGAAAACCTACCTAACATTATTACAACAAGCGCAATTTAATTTAGCCTAACCCAACTAAATATATTTTAGATACGTTAACATTAATTTAATAATAAACAAACACAATGAAATATATTTTTTTCCTTATGTTCAGAATGTTTTTGGCGAAATTATTGCATACACAAATTTTCACTTGTCTTATATGGCAAGGTGAGCGTTGCTATTTAAGCAAAAATCGCAAGTTTTACATAATCGGCACGACATATATATATATATATATATATATATATATATATATATATATATATATATATATATATATATATATATATATATATATATATATATATATATATATATATATATATTAGGTACCACCTCTAGAACCCTCATCCTCAGAGAAGACAATAAACGTACCTCATGGAAAACTCGAGGTTCTCCCCGGAGCTGTTTGAATATTTTCTTCTCCTACCACCCCCTATATATATTATATGAATGCTTCATTAATAGACAGAATACATTGACAGAAAACATAAACATGAACATAAATACAATGGTACAATATATCAAAAATTATGAATCTCCTCCAGCTCCTCCGAAGCCGGACGCGAGACAAGTATGCAGCATTCGTTTTCCCTCTGGATGGCCATGCTGAGACGGTGGAACATGAACGTGGCTGCCCTTGGGTCCCTGGTGGTGTCGATGAAAATATATATATATATATATATATATATATATATATATATATATATATATATATATATATATATATATATATATATATATATATATATATATATATATATATATATATATATTGTAAGTCTGTTATTAAATTTGATTTTTTCCTCTGATGGTTCACCAATTATCGTCTCTCTTTTCTTCTCATTGAATTAGCCTCACATTCCCTTATTCGTTATATCATCTTTTTACTTGTCTTGCCCGACCTGCATTAAGCTCAAACACTTGTTTGCTTCATTACTGACTTTTTTCCTCTTGCAGTCCTTGGTAGGACTCTTGCAAGTTTACTCGTACGCCTTTATTCACTCTCAGATTGAGTGAACATTGTTCTTTTATGTTGTGTCCTGGGATTTATATTTCCTCTCTGTATGGTAATAATGGCTGCGTTGGCGTTGTGATTGTGTGTTTATTGTAACTGTAGTTATTGTGACTGTGTAGTTATTGTGACTGTGGTTATTGTGACTGTGTAGTTATTGTGACTGTGTAGTTATTGTGACTGTGTAGTTATTGTGACTGTGGTTATTGTGACTGTGTAGTTATTGTGACTGTGTAGTTATTGTGACTGTGTAGTTATTGTGACTGTGGTTATTGTGACTGTGTAGTTATTGTGACTGTGGTTATTGTGACTGTGTAGTTATTGTGACTGTGTAGTTATTGTGACTGTGGTTATTGTGACTGTGGTTATTGTGACTGTGGTAATTGTGACTGTGTAGTTATTGTGACTGTGGTTATTGTGACTGTGGTTATTGTGACTGTGGTTATTGTGACTGTGGTTATTGTGACTGTGCTTATTGTGACTGGGGTTATTGTGACTGGGGTTATTGTGACTGTGGTTATTGTGACTGTGGCTATTGTGACTGTGTAGTTATTGTGACTGTGGTTATTGTGACTGTGGTTATTGTGACTGTAATTATTGTGACTGTGGTTATTGTGACTGTGGTTATTGTGACTGTGGCTATTGTGACTGTGGTTATTGTGACTGTGTTTATTGTGACTGTGGTTATTGTGACTGTGGTTATTGTGACTGGTTATTGTGACTGTGGTTATTGTGACTGTGGTTATTGTGACTGTGGTTATTGTGACTGTGGTTATTGTGACTGTGGTTATTGTGACTGTGGTTATTGTGACTGTGGTTATTGTGACTGTGGTTATTGTGACTGTGGTTATTCTGACTGTGGTTATTGTGACTGTGATTATTGTGACTTTGGTTATTGTGACAGTGGTTATTGTGACTGTGGTTATTGTGATTGTTAATATTGTGACTGTGGTTATTGTGACTGTGGTTGTTGTGACTGTGGTTATTGTGACTGTGGTTATTGTGACTGTGGTTATTGTGACTGTGGTTATTGTGACTGTGTTATTGTGACTGTGGTTATTGTGACTGTGGTTATTGTGACTGTGGTTATTGTGACTGTGGTTATTGTGACTGTGGTTATTGTGACTGTGGTTATTGTGACTGTGGTTATTGTGACTGTGGTTATTGTGACTGTGGTTATTGTGACTGTGAGTTATTGTGACTGTGGTTATTGTGACGTGGTTATTGTGACTGTGGTTATTGTGATTGTTGTTATTGTGACTGTGGTTATTGTGACTGTGGTTTTGTGACTGTGGTTATTGTGACTGTGGTTATTTTGACTGTGGTTATTGTGACTGTGGTTATTGTGACTTTGGTTATTGTGACTGTGGTTATTTTGACTGTGGTTATTGTGACTGTGGGTATTGTGACAGTGGTTTTTTGACTGTGGTTATTGTGACTGTGGTTATTTTGACTGTGGTTATTGTGACTGTGGTTATGTGACTGTGGTTATTGTGACTGTGGTTATTGTGACTGTGGTTATTGTGACTGTAGTTATTGACTGTGTTATTGTGACTGTGGTTATGACTGTGTTATTGTGACTGTGGTTTTGGACTGTGGTTATTGTGACTGTGGTTATTGTGACTGTGGTTATTGTGACTGTGGTTATTGTGACTGTGTTTTGTGACTGTGGTATTGTGACTGTGGTTTTGTGACTGTGGTTATTGTGACTGTGGTTTTGTGACTGTGGTATGTGACTGTGTTATTGTGACTGGTTATTGTGACTGTGGTTATGTACTGTGTTATTGGACTGTAGTTATTGGACTGTGGTTATTGTGACTGTGGTTATTGTGACTGTGTTATTGTGACTGTGTTATTGTGACTGTGTTATTGTACTGTGGTTATTGTGACTGTGTTGTTGTGACTGTGGTTATTGTGACTGTGGTTTTGTGACTGTGGTTATTGTGACGGTTATTTGACTGTAGTATGTGACTGTGTTATTGACTGTGGTTATTGTGGACTGTGGTTTTGTGACTTGGTTATTGTGACTGTGGTTATTGTGACTGATGGGTTATTCGACTGTGGTTATTTGACTGTGTTATTATGACTGTGATTATTTGACTTATGTGTTATTGTGACTGTGTTATTGGACTGTGGTTATTGTGACTGTGTTATTATTGACTGTGGTTTGTGACTGTGTTTTTGGTTTACTTTGATGTGTTATTGTGACTGTGGTTATTAAACTGATTTGGTTAGTATGTGTATACTGGGTTATTGACTAGTGGTTATTATGACTAGTGATTTTATGACGTAGGTTATTATGACTGTGGTTATTTGACTAGGTTATTAGTGACTAGTGCCTATTATGACTGGATAGTTACTCGGACTTGGTTATGTGACTGAGAGGAGTTATCGGACTGTAGCTTACTGCCAGAGTGAGTTATTCGACTGTCAGAGGGATGTGAGCTGTAGTTTCGCTGAGGCTGACCTTGACTGTGGTTATATGACTTGAGCTTACTGTGAGAGCTTCACTGGGTGATGTGACTGAGCGCTTACTGACTGCTGGTTATGGTAAGACGTGGTTCTATTGCATGTGGTATGGCTGTGCTTAGCACTGCCAGAGAGGCAGCTGCGTTACTGCGTGACAGATGAGAGACGGTAGCCTTTACTGACAGAGGGTAGCCTTCACTGCCAGAGGCAGCACCTTCACTGCCGAGGAGCAGTCTTCATGCCAGAGGGATGCTAGCCTTCACTGCCAGAGAGGCTGCAGCCTTCACTGCCAGAGAGGCAGCATCCTTCACTGCCGGAGAGGTACCAGCCTTCACTGCCAGAGAGGATGCAGCCTTCACTGCCAGAGTGGCAGTACCCTTCACTGCCAGAGAGGCAGCAGCCTTCACTGCCAGAGAGGATGCAGCCTTCACTGACAGAGTGGCAGTAGCCTTCACTGCCAGAGAAGCAGCAGCCTTCATTGGCAGAGAGGCAGCCGCCTTCACTGCAAGAGAGGCAGCATCCTTCACTGCTAGAGAGGCAGTATCCTTCACTGCCAGAGAGGCAGCAGCCTTCACTGTCAGAGAGGCAGCGTCCTTCACTGCCAGAGAGGCAGCAGCCTTCACTGCCAAAGAGGCAGCATCCTTCACTGCCAGAGAGCCATCATCCTTCACTGCCAGAGAGCCAGCATCCTTCACTGCCAGAGAGCCAGCATCCTTCACTGCCAGAGAGGCAGCAGCCTTCACTGCCAGAGAGCCAGCATCCTTCACTGCCAGAGAGCCAGCATCCTTCACTGCCAGAGAGGCAGCAACCTTCACTGCCAGAGAGGCAGCATCCTTCACTGCCAGAGAGGCAGCATCCTTCACTGCCAGAGAGGCCGCAGCCTTCACTGTCAGAGAGGCAGCAGCCTTCACTGTCAGAGAGGCAGCATCCTTCACTGCCAGAGAGCCAGCATCCTTCACTGCCAGAGAGGCAGCAACCTTCACTGCCAGAGAGGCAGCATCCTTCACTGCCAGAGAGCCAGCATCCTTCACTTCCAGAGAGGCAGCAGCCTTCACTGCCAGAGAGCCAGCATCCTTCACTTCCAGAGAGGCAGCATCCTTCACTGCCAGAGAGGCAGCATCCTTCACTGCCAGAGAGGCAGCAGATTTCACTGCCAGAGAGGCAGCAGATTTCACTGCCAAAGAAGCAGCAGATTTCACTGCCAGAGAGGCAGCAGATTTCACTGCCAGAGAGGCAGCAGCGCATGAAACCGAGGAAAGGTAAAAGAAAACATGATTTTTATAAATTTTATAAACTTTAATTTAAAAATTGGAAGATATCATACCATAGAATAACAAGGGAAAGTTTGATTTTTAAAAGAATTTTTACAAAGTTTCAGAACTGTTCGAGGCTGCAATATGCATTTGTTGAGGTAATTTGTGTTACTTATTTATCTTTATCAGAAAATAAGGTTAGTAATTGAGTTTTATAACATAAAGGTGTTAAAAACTTAGCATTTGATTATATTGTTAGATTTAAGAGCTAGTGAGGTGTAAAGGGAAGTGTGGTGCCCCAACACCTCTTCGGGGTATAGCATTAACCTTCGATAACAGATTTACAGAGCGCTACGCAAAGTTTAATTCAGTAATAATATTTTTAGTGTAGGGTATGGAGAGCTTATCTAGGTTAGGTTAGGTAAAGGTCGTCAGGAAACAGGACAAGTGTTTTCTGACTAAGGGTCTTAGAGTTATGGTGACCCACAGCTGGAGCTTTTGGTCATCTGACCGAGACCTTCCGATGGCTTACCCGTCCACCCCTTTTAAAAATTATGGTTTTGATTATAGCTATTAGATAGTAACTTATCAAATTATTCTCGTAGGTGTGTTAATAAGTCTGGGACAAGAACCGTAAAGAACCGTGTCGGACAGAACAGCACCACGGAGGCCACGTTAATCTTTATGACCGAGTATGTACAGAATTTTATAAAGCTCTACACAGAGGTAAACGTTGTCTCAGTAAAAGCTTCCTCTGTACACTCAGAATTTTATAAAGCTCTACACAGAGGTAAACGTTGTCTAGTAAGCTTTCTGTCTGTGTGTTTTAAGGGCAGTCAGTGGCCTTACACGTACAGAGGAAGTACTATCGCATTTGCTTTGTCTGCTTTCTTAAGGAGAAGTCTAGGATCTTCCTTAATTTATGGTATAACTTAACAAATCTTTGAGGACAATTAGAAGGAAAGATCCTAGAAAAGATCATATATATACACACACACACACAAATATATATATATATATATATATATATATATATATATATATATATATATATATATATATATATATAATATATATATATAACACAAAAAATATATATATATATATATATATATATATATATATATATATATATATATATATATATATATATATACATATATATATACACAAACATACGAAAGCAGACAAAGTAAATGCGATAGTAATTATGGACAAGGTAGATTTTTTTTATTAACACATCGGCCGTCTCCCACCAAGGTAGGGTGGCCCGAAAAAGAAAAACTTTCATCATTATTCACTCCATCACTGTCTTGCCAGAGGCGTGCTTATACTACAGTTACAAAACTGCAACATTAACACCTTCAGAGTGTAGACACTGTACTTCTTATCTCCAGGACTTAAGTCGGCCAGCCGGTTTCCCTGAATCTCTTCATAAATGATACTTTGCTCACACTCCAACAGCACGTCAAGTCCTAAAAACCATTTGTCTCCATTCGCTCCTATCTAACACGCTCATGCATACTTTTTGGAAGTCCAAGTCCCTCGCACACAAAACCTCCTTTACACCCTCCCTCCAACCTTTCCTAAGCCTACCCCTACCTCGCCTTCCCTCCACTACAGATTTATACACTCTCGAAGTCATTCTATTTCTTTCCATTCACTCTACATGTCCGAACCACCTCAACAGCCCCTCCTCAGCCCTCTGAATAATAGTTTTTGTAATCCCGCACCTCCTCCTATTTTTCAAACTACGAATTCTCTGCATTATATTCACACGACACATTGCCTTCAGACATGACATCTCCACTGCCTCCAGTCTTCTCCTTGTTGCAACATTCACCACCCATAACTATACTCTCATACATTCCCCTCTTTGCTTCCATGGACAAAGTTCTTTGTCTCCACAGACTCCTAAGTGCACCACTCACCTTTTTACCCTCATCAATTCTATGATTCACCTCATCTGTCATAGACCCATCTGCTGACACGTTCACTCCTAAATATCTGAACACATTCACCTCCTCCATACTCTCTCCCTCCAATCTGATATCCAGTCTTTCGTTACCTATTTTTTTTGTTACCCTCATCACCTTTCTCTTTCCTATATTCACTCTTAATCTCCTTTTTTTACATACCCTACCAAACTCATCCACCAACCTCTGCAACTTCTCTTCAGAATCTCCCAAAAGCACAGTGTCATCAGCAAAGAGCAACTGTGACAACTCCCAGTTTGTGTTAGATTCTTTATCTTTTAACCCCACACCTCTTACCAACACCCAAGCATTCACTTCTTTTACAACTCCATCTATAAATATATTGAACAACCACGGTGACATCACACATCCTTGTTTAATTAAGGCCTACTTTTACTGCGTAATAATCTCCCTCTCTCCTACATACTCTAACCTGAGCCTCACTATCCTCGTAAAATCTCTTCACTTCTCTCAGTAACCTACCTCCTATTCCATACGTTTGCAACATCTGCCTCATTGCCTCCCTATCCACCTTGCCATACTCCTTTTCCAAATCCATAAATGCCAAAAAAACCTCTTTATCCTCATGTTTCACTGGAAACACTTGGTCTTCACACCCCCTACCCTTCCTAAAGCCTCCTTGTTCATCTGCTATCCTATTCTCTGTCTTACTCTTAATTCTTTCAATAATAACTCTACCATACACTTTACCAGGTACACTCAACAGAGTTATTCCTCTATTATTTTTACACTTTCTTTTGTCCCCTTTGCCTTTATACAAAGAAACTATGCATGCTCTCTGCCAATCCCAAAGTACCGTACCCTGTTCCATACACTTATTAAATAAAAGCACTAATCACTCCGCAACTATATCCCCACCTGCTTTTAACATTTCTATCTTTATCCCATCAGTCCCAGCTGCCTTGCCTCCTTTTATTCAAGGTAGATTATAGGGGAAAAATAAAGATGATATTAGGAGACAGGGAAACTCATAAGTGATTTGTTTACCGTTACTGAGGTTACTTAGGTGTTGTTATGTAAATGGACACAGATTCAACTAATATGACATTTTATTGTGGCAACGTTTCGCTCTCCAGGAGCTCCTGGAGAGCGAAACGTTGCCACAATAAAATGTTACAGTTGCATCAGTATCCATTTACCTAGCATTTTGCAGGTAATTCTTCCATTATTGCTACTTAGGTGACGTTAAAAATTAGCAAGTTAGGTCCCAGACAAGATCTGGACCATCTCGATTATTTCCTATTGCATAGTTTTCTCTGCAAAAAAAAATATAATGTCTTTCATAGTTAATCATTAAAACAAATAGTAAAAAAAAAAAACAAGAGGAAACGAAGCCACTTTTCAGCGTCACGACGGCAAAAAAAATTCTTACTGTTGTTGTTGTTGTTGGCTCCTTGAACTAGTCAACACCTTACCTGTTGTCTGGACGTTGTAACTCCACACCCTTTAACTCCCCCACTCCCACACTCTTCCCCTCACCCCTACCCCCGTCCCCTTCCCCTCTCCTCGTTAAATTCGTTGTAGTTTCACCCAAAATATTTATTTTGAATTAAAATCACCGAATTATTTATCGTATGATAATTGCCGTTGGTGTTTAAATAACTGTCTGGTGTCAAGGACGGAGCGATGATGTATTTCTCCGCCACCTGACTACAATATATTTGTGTGTATGTGTGTGTTTGTGTGTGTGTACTCACCTAATTGTGGTTGCAGGGGTCGAGACTCAGCTCCTGGCCCCGCCTCTTCGCTGTCTGCTACTGGGTCTCTGCTCTCCCTGCTCCATGAGATTTATCATACCTTGTCTTAAAACTATGTATGGTTCCTGCCTCCACTATATCTTTCTCTAGACTATTCCACTTCCTGACTACGCTGTGGCTGAAGAAATGCTTCCTAACATCCCTTTGACTCATCTGAGTCTTCAGCTTCCAGTTGTGTCCCCTTGTTTCTGTGTTCCCTCTCTGAAACAACCTGTCACTATCTACCTTGTCAATTCCCCGCAGTATTTTGTATGTCGTTATCATGTCTCCTCTGACCCTTCTTTCCTCCAGTGTTGTTAGTCCTATTTCCCTCAATCTTTCTTCATAAGACAGACCCTGAGTTGTGGAACTAACCTTGTCGCAAACCTTTGCACTTTCTCTAGTTTATTTACGTGCTTGACCAGGTGTGGGTTCCAGACTGGTGCTGCATATTCTAGTATGGGCCTGACGTACACGGTATACAGTGTCTTGAACGATTCCTTGTTAAGGTAACGGAACGCTAATCTAAGGTTTGCCAGACGCCCATATGGTGCCGCAGTTATCTGGTTGATGTGTGCCTCGAAGACGCTGGCGTTATACTCACTCCAAGGTCTTTCTCCTTTGCCGAGGTTTGTAGCCTTTGTCCGCCTAGCTTGTACTCTGTCAGCGGTCTTCTTTGCCCTTCTCCGATCCTCATGACTTTGCATTTGGAGGGATTGAATTCGAGAAGCCATCTGCTAGACCAGATGTCGAGCTTGTCCAGGTCTGTTTGCAGCCCTGCCTGGTCCTCTTCCGATGTGATTCTCCTCATTATTTTAACATCATCCGAATAGAGACACTCTGAGTCTATCCCGTCCGTCATGTCATTTACATATACCAGGAATAACACTGGTCCTAGAGCTCCTGCGTACACCGCTCGTCACGGCGCCCACTGTGATACCTCACCACCACCATGACCCGTTGTTGCCTCCCTTAGGTATTCCCGATCCATTCCAGTGCCCTTCCTGTTATACCTGCTTGTTCTTTGTGTGTTGTATGTGTGTGTGTGTGTGTGTGTGTGCGTGTGTGTGTGTGTGTGTGTGTGTGTGTGGTGGTGTGTGTGTGTGTGTGTGTGTGTGTGTGTGTGTGTGTGTGTGTGTGTGCTTGAGCGTGCGCTTGCGTGTGCATGTACACACATAATGTTGCCTCTTGAAGTCAATACTTTATTAACTTAGCTATCATCCTTATTGGTTACTTCCCTGCCGCTTTATTTTCAGGCACTGTCTTGATGACGTCGCTTTGGAGAACACGACCCATGATGAATAAAAGAGTGCAGAGGTAATATTTAGGTGTTCAGTCCCTTAACCATGAATAAATCTGGTCAGTCCCTTAACCTAAAGTAGATGCGTGAGGAGGGATATTTATATATTGGACTGAGGTGTAACCGATGGATACACTTCCCCCAAAAATGCATATTAATATATACCACGACCTCCGGTATTAAAGTTATCTCTATCTTTGACTAAAGAAACCTAATGCGCAGGCTAAAGATTTTGACAATAGAGATACCCAAGTGTTGTACATGTCTCACTCATCTACCTGCCAGTGTTGTATAGTAAGTGTTGTACATGTCTCATTCATCTACCTGCCAGTGTTGTAAAGTAAGTGTTGTACATGTCTCACATATCTACCTGCCAGTGTTGTATAGTAAGTGTTGTACATGTCTCACATATCTACCTGCCAGTGTTGTATAGTAAGTGTTGTACATGTCTCACATATCTACCTGCCAGTGTTGTATAGTAAGTGTTGTACATGTCTCACATATCTACCTGCCAGTGTTGTATAGTAAGTGTTGTGCATGTCTCACACATCTACTTGTCAGTGTTGTATATCAAGTGTTGTACATGTCTCACACATCTACCTGTCAGTGTAGTATACCAAGTGTTGTACATGTCTCACACATCTACCTGTCAGTGTAGTATACCAAGTGTTGTACATGTCTCACACATCTACCTGTCAGTGTAGTATATCAAGTGTTGTACATGTCTCACACATCTACCTGTCAGTGTAGTATACCAGTGTTGTACATGTCTACACATCTACCTGTCAGTGTAGTATACCAAGTGTTGTACATGTCTCACACATCTACTTGTCAGTGTTGTATATCAAGTGTTGTACATGTCTTACACATCTACCTGTCAGTGTAGTATATCAAGTGTTGTACATGTCTCACACATCTACCTGTCAGTGTAGTATACCAAGTGTTGTACATGTCTCACACATCTACCTGTCAGTGTAGTATACCAAGTGTTGTACATGTCTCACACATCTACCTGTCAGTGTAGTATACCAAGTGTTGTACATGTCTCACACATCTACCTGTCAGTGTAGTATACCAAGTGTTGTACATGTCTCACACATCTACCTGTCAGTGTAGTATACCAAGTGCTGTACATGTCTCACACATCTACCTGTCAGTGTTGTATACCAAGTGTTGTACATGTCTCACACATCTACTTGTCAGTGTTGTATACCAAGTGTTGTACATGTCTTACACATCTACTTGTCAGTGTTGTATACCAAGTGTTGTACATGTCTTACACATCTACTTGTCAGTGTAGTATACCAAGTGCTGTACATGTCTTACACATCTACCTGTCAGTGTAGTATACCAAGTGTTGTGCATGTCTCACACATCTACTTGTCAGTGTTGTATATCAAGTGTTGTACATGTCTTACACATCTACCTGTCAGTGTAGTATACCAAGTGTTGTGCATGTCTCACACATCTACCTGTCAGTGTTGTATATCAAGTGTTGTACATGTCTCACACATCTACCTGTCAGTGTTGTATATCAAGTGTTGTACATGTCTCACACATCTACCTGTCAGTGTTGTATATCAAGTGTTGTACATGTCTCACACATCTACCTGTCAGTGTTGTATACCAAGTGTTGTACATGTCTTACACATCTACCTCTCAGCACAGTATCCCATTCATAACATGATAACTGTCCTTTCACTTTCTGTCAATATATAGACATTGCCCCTAGACATAGTTGTTGATACCCTTTGTATCAGGCTTCAGCTGGACGCACATGCAAGATTATTGGTACTAGCTTTTTATGGCAGTCTTGGGAGGCCATCTTTTCTTAGTGGTGGCTAGTGTAGGGATGTGTCTTCATAAAAAACAACAAGGCACAATACCGTGACTGGAACAATAAACAAATAACCCGCACATAGAAGAGAGGAGCCTACGACGACGTTTCGGTCCGACTTTGACCGAAACGTCGGTCCAGGTCCAAGTCAAAAACGTCGGTCGTGCCGGTTATTTGTGTACGTCTTCATATATGTGCACGGCAGGAACAACAAGCGTAAGAAATTATGTTACATTCAATGTCGCACACTTAATAATGCGCCATAGTGTGGAGTATAATCTCAGTTGCTTTTGTTGGTTAAAATAAAGCTCAGTTTGAAAACATTTTATCCCTAAGAATGTTTAGTTATATCAGTTAAATTTGTTAAATTAGTAGTAGTAGTAGTAGTAGTAGTAGTAGTAGTAGTAGTAGTAGTAGTAGTAGTAGTAGTAGTAGTGTAGTGTAGTGTGTGGCAGCGAGTAGTAGTGTGTAGTAGGAGTGTAGTAGTTAGTGTAGTGGTAGTAGTAGTAGTAGGGTAGTAGTAGTAGTAGTAGTACAGTAGTAGTAGTAGTAGTAGTAGTAGTAGTAGTAGTAGTAGTAGTAGTAGTAGTAGGGCACATCGCCCCCACGGCCGGTCTCAGGCCAGGCCTCCTGGATTGGAAGGAACTCCTGCATTACACTGCTAGGAAATAGGAAAAACAAAATTACAGTAGAGATCATTGTATACTACCTGTAGGTAGAAGTTTGTGAGAGGTACCTGTCATATTCAGTGTCAACGAGAGTGTCAAACGTTTACAACAGTTTCACTCTTGTAAGACACCGCGACATCTTTACTCTTTAAAAATCTTAAAAAAAAAAAAAAATCTCTGTAATAACTTCAAATGTGGCGTGTGGATACCTTAGAAATATATCGTATGTTTACCAAATTTTCCTTGGTATAACTCACATTATGACTGTTGGAGAATTGATAGTTTTTAATCAATAGATAATTATTATAAATATCAATTATAAAAATTACTGTCGATGATTATATATATATATATATATATATATATATATATATATATATATATATATATATATATATATATATATAAAATATATATATATATATATATATATATATATAGATGTTGCAGGTGTATGGAATAGGAGGAAGGTTACTGAAAGCAGTGAAGAGTTTTTATGAGGATAGTGAGGCTCAGGTTAGAGTGTGTAGGAGGGAAGGGGACTATTTCCCAGTAAAAGTGGGCCTTAGACAAGGATGTGTGATGTCACCGTTGTTGTTCAATATATTTATAGATGGGGTTGTAAGAGAAGTGAATGCGAGGGTCTTGGCAAGAGGTGTTGGGCTAAAAGATAAAGAAGCAAATACAAAGTGGGAGTTGTCACAGTTGCTTTTTGCTGATGACACTGTGCTTTGGGAGATTCTGAAGAGAAGCTGCAGAGGTTGGTGGATGAATTTGGTAGGGTGTGTAAAAGAAGAAAATTGAAAGTGAATATAGGAAAGAGTAAGGTGATGAGGATAACAAAAGAATAGGTGACGAAAGATTGGATATCAGATTGGAGGGAGAGAGTATGGAGGAGGTGAATGTATTCAGATATTTGGGAGTGGACATGTCGGCGGATGGGTCTATGAAGGATGAGGTGAATCATAGAATTGATGAGGGAAAAGGGTGAGTGGAGCACTTCGGAGTCTGTGGAGACAAAGAACCTTGTCCATGGAAGTAAAGAGGGAATGTATGAGAGTATAGTTATACCAACGCTCTTATATGGGTGTGAAGCATGGGTGATGAATGTTGCAACGAGGAGAAGGCTGGAGGCAGTGGAGATGTCATGTCTGAGGTCAATGTGTGGTGTGAATATAATGCAGAGAATTCGGAGTTTGGAAATTAGGAGGAGGTGCGGATTACCAAAACGATTGTCCAGAGAGCTGAGGAGGGGTTGTTGAGGTGGTTTGGACATGTAGAGAGAATGGAACGAGACAGAGTGACTTCGAGAGTGTATAAATCTGTAGTGGAGGGAAGGCGGGGTAGGGGTCGGCCTAGGAAAGGTTGGAGGGAGGGGGTAAAGGAAGTTTTGTGTGCGAGGGGCTTGGATTTCCAGCAAGCATGTGTGAGCGTATTTGATAGGAGTGAATGGAGGCATATGGTTTTTAATACTTGACGTGCTGTTGGAGTGTGAGCAAAGTAACATTTATGAAGGGATTCAGGGAAACCGGCAGGCCGGACTTGAGTTCTGGAGATGGGAAGTACAGTGCCGGCACTCTGAAGGAGGGGTGTAAATGTTGCAGTTTTATAACTGTAGTGTAAAGCACCCTTCTGGCAAGACAGTGATGGAGTGAATGATGATGAAAGTTTTTCTTTTTCGGGCCACCCTGCCTTGGTGGGAATCGGCCGATGTGTTAATAAAAAAAAAAAAAAAAAAAAAAAAATATATATATATATATATATGCAAAAAGATCACAGTAAACAGGTGATATCAAAATATGCAAGACAACCACTATGAAAAAATAGAGGAATTCCAAGCGCTTTCGTGACTACTCACATTATCAAGGAACTATAAAAGGAAACATGACAAGAAGGCTTATATAAGGGGCAAGACTACACCTCACAGTCACATCACACTAACAAAGACTACACCTCACAGTAGCGTAACATCGCACGACTCTGTGAAGAGGAACATAAGAAAGGACCGTAAACTCTTCCCAAGAATTAAGATTAGTCCAATTTATCATTAAATTCTTCCCAAATTTTATTAATTATAAATGAATCCAATTTATATAAACCAAAAGAAATATTCATATTATTTTCAAAACTGCTTTTAATGAAACATGACAGGACTGGGTGGTGCTCTGTGAGAGGTGACAGGACTGGGTGGTGCTCTGTGAGAGGTGACAGGACTGGGTTGTGCTCTGTGAGAGGTGACAGGGCTGGGTGGTGCTCTGTGAGAGGTGACAGGGCTGGGTGGTGCTCTGTGAGAGGTGACAGGACTGGGTGGTGCTCTGTGAGAGGTGACAGGGCTGGGTGGTGCTCTGTGAGAGGTGACAGGGCTGGGTGGTGCTCTGTGAGAGGTGACAGGGCTGGGTGGTGCTCTGTGAGAGGTGACAGGACTGGGTGGTGCTCTGTGAGAGGTGACAGGACTGGGTGGTGCTCTGTGAGAGGTGACAGGACTGGGTGGTGCTCTGTGAAGGTGACTGGGCTGGGTGGTGCTCTGTGAGAGGTGACAGGACTGGGTGGTGCTCTGTGAGAGGTGACACTACTGGGTGGTGCTCTGTGAGAGGTGACAGGACTGGGTGGTGCTCTGTGAGAGGTGGCTAAGGGGGAGTGGACAGAAAGGAGGTTAATAAGAAGCGAGAAATAAGGGATAATGGAAAGGAGGTAAAGGGAAGACAAGAACTGATAGGAAAACGGATACATTTTTTTGCATAGTAATTTTACACAGTAAATTGAACTGTGAGGAATACTTGAATGAGAGACTTGGGATACCCCTTCCCCGCAATAATACTGGAATACATCTTGGATACCTCTATTCCCTACCTAAGTGCTGGACTGAGAGACGAAGGATACCTCCCTTTTCTTAATACTGAGGGGAAAGAGACAAGGGATACCTCCTTTACCTTAATACTTGGGGGTAAGAGATAAGGGATACCTCACTTACCTTAATACTGGAGTAAGAGACAAAGGATACCTCCCTTCCTTATCTTAATGCTGGGCTGAGAGACAAGGGATACCTCTCTCTTTCTCTCTCTCTATCTTTCTCTCACTCTTTCTCCCGTCTTCATCCTCATACTGAAATAAAATATCTAGCAGGTCTTTTAATAATAATAATAATAATAATAATAATAATAATAATAATAATAATAATAATAATAATAATAATAATATAATAATAATAATAATAATAAAAATAATAATAAAAATAATAATAATAATAATAATAATAATAATAATAATAATAATAATAATAATATAATAATAATAATAATAATAATAATAATAATAATAATATATCATTGCTTCGTTTATTAATTACATTTCATTTTCTGTTCGTCCAGAACCGGTTCTTCTTCATACTAGTAAGTGAACGCAGTGTTCAGTTCTCAGGAGCGGTTTTCCAGGTATTTGTAACCAACATGAGCGCATACTTATTTTCATCACTGTTTGTGGGGGGGCGGGGAGGGTTAAAGTGGGATTTGGGGGATCCTGACAGCGTGTGAAGGGTGGGCGGGGAGGGTTGGGGTGTGGTGGGGGTGAGGGGTGGCGTGGGTGTGGTGCTGGATACGGTGGTAACTAAGGCTCATTATTTTCCTAGCTCAGGTTTGATTTATAAGTTTGACGGTTCCAGACCAGCCCTTCAGTCTCCAGCACCAGGTGCGTTAGTTAGTTAGGTTAGTTAGTTAGCTAGTTTTTTAGTTAGTTACCATTTTGTCTAAGGCATTTTTCGATAAGACGCTTGGCCTGTTTGGTGTGTGTGTGTGTACTCACCTTGTTGTGGTTGCAGGGGTCGATTCATAGCTCCTGGCCCCGCCTCTTCACTGGCCGCTACTGGGTCACGCTCCCTGCTCCGTGAGCTTTATCATACCTCTCCTTAAAGCTATGTATGGAACCTGCCTCCACTACATCGTGTGTGTGTGTTGTCATTTGTCTAGCATGTCATGACCTAGCTGTATGTAGTGTGTGTGTGTGTGTGTGTGTGTGTGGAACTGAAATGTTTCGCCAGGTGACGCCTCGTGCGTGAAGAGCTTTCCCACTCACGTGTGTGTGTGTGTGTGTGTGTGTGTGTGTGTGTGAGTGAGTGATAAATTTATCTTCTAAATGAGAGGAAAAATCAACATTTTACGTACATGCAAACTGTTATGTAACCAAAGTAAACAAGAGGGTTACCCCTTTCACCCTCACTATCCCCCCAAAAAAGTATACTTCCTTACAACTCTCCCTAAAAAATCCAGTATTCCAGCACTTACCACTTGAGTCACTTGATCATAATACCACTTAATTAAACAATTATTAATTAGTAAGCCAGTCATGGGATCAAGTAAACAAACTCTCTACTCTGATACAGAATTACTCTTTAAGGACAATCTTTAACTCAATAATTCGAGTAAAAAAATGATAAGGAAAATATAATAATGATACTGAGATAGACTGAGTTTTCAGGGAATGATAAGGTAATGGATACTAGACTGAGGTATTACATTGAGAATTTCACACTTTCAACTCCACAGGAAGGTTCTGCCAGATACAGCAACTCAACCTTCCAGCAACCTGAGCTACTTTCCCTGAGCTACTTTCCTTGAGCTACTTTCCCTGAGATACTTTCCCTGAGCTACTTTCCCTGAGCTACTTTCCTATAGAATCCCGTCCCGTCCCTCTAGAGCTTCCGGCTCAAAGAAAGGAGAACGCCGCCCCATAACCAGGATAAAGGGATTTAAATCCTCTCCTAATTCATACAAACATGGAGACTGGGATAGCCTCAAGACCTCACAGAAATCATTAGTAATATCCACGCATGAAAACCCCACTTCAGCCAGAAGGAACATGGAATAAAAGTCTACCAGTGTTGCTGGTCTGCCCTCACCATGAACCTGAAAAATATTTTTAAAACACAGCGAGACTGTCACAGCGTCTTGTGAGAAGCGTGTACGCTGGAGATGGGTTAATTACTGGTTGTCAGAGGCATTTGTCGATAGATACTTGGCCTGCCAGTTTTGTGTGTGAGAAAGAGAGAGAGAGAGAGAGAGAGAGAGAGAGAGAGAGAGAGAGAGAGAGAGAGAGAGAGAGAGAGAGAGAGAGAGAGAAAGGTATGAATGATGGTAGGCAGGTAGGATGGCGGGGCAGGGCAAGGTCAAGCCATGCAGGCATACATCAGGCAAAGCAAAGTAAGGCTAAAGCAAGTAGCTAAACAAACAATATCATACTAGCAGACAGGCAGACACCAGACCAGACAGGAAGGCCAACCCTGTGTTGTGTCTGCGCAGGTGCTTGTATTATTGCTGACGATGGTAGAGTAAGTCACTTGGTAAAAGACTTTACGGCTCTAGGAAAGTTTTAGAGAATGAGACAGAGAGGGGAAACACGCAAAACACAGTTTTGTGCTTATTAAACTAATTTTAGTTTCACTCTTTATGCCTAACATGTATTTTTGTGAGAAATATAAATGATCCTGTATTTTATAATTATATTTTTCGTGAGCATTTAAAAAGAACATAACTCGATAAAAAAAAAGCAAATTCATCACTCATATATTCATATTTTTTGAGGCTCATAAACAGAATATTGGAAAAAAAAAATAATTGAAAATAAAATGGATTATTGCACTTTACGTATGACACGTATAACAATTTAATGACTCAAATTATAAAGCAGTTTTAGTCAATTCCCTATAATGAACAGCGTATAAATTGCTTTTAAATAATATTCTGATCCAATATAAAATATAAACCAATCAGAAATTATCAGATATAACTTTTATCCCTTTAGCATTCCCAGGTCCCATTAGGATCCCTCGTCTAACAAAAGGTTCAGAACCCATTCTGAGCAATTATTGAAATTGCCTCGAACCGATATGCGAACTCATTGTCATCCTTATATAGCCAATCAGATAGCTCTAACTCCTTCCTAAGGGGAGTGAGGAGATGAGATGTGAATCAGTGTAGGTCCAGACTCTGTAGTGGGTAGAATAATAGCTGGTCTCACTTTCAAAAAAATCACAAAATACTGTGAAAGATACGGCAAAAAATAACAATTCCCTCTAGTAATTCTATGAGAGAATATTAAAAGGAATTTGCAGTTCAAGCTCAACCAGAATCTGTATACGAGAACAGTGAACAATCCTTGTATCTAAGAACCGCTGGATTATTATTTGGTTTACAGGAGATGTTATTTGGTTTACAGGGGATGTTATTTGGTTTATTGGGGATGTTATTTGGTTTACAGGGGATGTTATTTGGTTTACAGGGGATGTTATTTGGTTTATAGGGGATGTTATTTGGTTTACAGGGGATGTTATTTGGTTTACAGGTAATGTTACTTGGTTTACAGGGATGTTATTTGGTTTACAGGATGTTATGTAGGATGTTATTTGGTTTACAGGGATGTTATTTGGTTTACAGGATGTTATTTGGTTTACAGGGGATGTTATTTGGTTTATAGGGGATGTTATTTGGTTTACAGGGGATGTTATTTGGTTTACAGGTAATGTTATTTGGTTTACAGGGGATGTTATTTGGTTTACAGGGGATGTTATTTGGTTTACAGGGGATGTTATTTGGTTTACAGGGGATGTTATTTGATTTACAGGGGATGTTATTTGGTTTACGATAAAAAATAATATTTGGTTTACAACAGATTAATTAAGTGTAGGATGCGCGTGTGTATCACAGTTAGCAGACTAAGGATCGAGCCTCCACCACTACTCATACTGAACTGCCTACGCCGGTCACTCCGTAAACTAAAAAAAAAATTCTCTATTTTTTTTTTCGTCAAATAGACAAGTTTATGATTCACTAGTTTTATGCAAAATTCCACCACCGTCTTACGTATAGATGCCAAATTTTTGGTGTCATCCCTAAAATATTCTCACATAAAAAATTGTGTGTGTGGGGGAGAGGGGGGTGTATGGTTGGGTGTATCTCTTCCTGGTGTTTCCACCGTTACTCTTATTATTGTTTGTAATTAACGAGTACCGCACGTTGTTGCTGACTCTCACGGATGATAGAACTCCCCGCTGGCTCCTCTTCCGTCTCCCCACTCACCTACCCCTCCTCGCTCCTTACTTTTCTCCCTGTCTCCTCCCCTCTCTATCTTCTTTCCTTACTGTATACTCAACATCTTGATGTTTTATGTTGCGTCGATCACCTTGCATCGTTCATTGCTGTTTTAATGATGTCGAACTTTGTTGTTACCTGTGAATCCTACTACGTCTGCTTCCTGTTACTGCTGTCTCTGTTTCCTGTTGCCAAGGAATCCTTCTTTCCCTGTTTCCTGTTGCCAAAATATTCTGCTAATATGCTTTCTCCTACATAGTAGTCTTCTTTAGTCGAATACAAAAGAGAGAGCGAAATCATTAGAAAAGTAAAGACGATGTGATCAGTCTATCAACCTCCATGAAGTTTTAAGGTTAGTCACCCCTCAGCCTGGATTAATGTTCAGCTCTATAGTCTTGAATAATTGTTTCTGCTTTGTGTGACTGAGGTTTTCTGCTGTCTAGGGTTCCAGGGATTTTTATTGAATGTCACACAATTGGAAGGGTTGTAGTGGATTGTGAGCAAAGGAAGGATCGACTCGTGTGGTGCTGTAGTGAACGTCCCAAATAACAAATCCTTCATTTTTTTTAAGTTACTAAAAACAAATAAAAACAACAGCTTTAACTATATAAGTGGGCTCCTCACAGAAGCAAATGCATTTGCTTAGAGCCTCTGCAGAAACATACAAGGGATGTTTTGAACGGGGAGATACGGTGGAAAAAAATTAATGTTTATTATAGATTGACAGTGAACAGGCCACAGGGAGGAATAGGTTTTATGTCAAAGACTCATTTTGTTACACAGTACTGTTGAAATAAATAAATGATACAGTAGAAGTACTGGGAATTAAAGAGAACAAGAATCTAACCATTATCCTTATTTTTATTTACACAAGGGTTTTTATAGGGTCAATGTGCTACAAATAGTTCCTGGAAGCACGCCAGTTAAACAGATACTTATAAGAAAGATAGTAGGGCTTTGTGAAAAGTTTTCTGTGAACCAACAAATTATAGAACTAGAAACGAAAGTAGACTGGATTTGATCATCACGAACGTGAAGAACCATTCAGAGGCACAATCGTGAATACAATATACTCTGATCACAACATAGAAAACTGCAAACAAGTATAAATACTGGTATTGAAACTCCTGTAATAGTATACCAGAAGGAATGTTCAGTTAATTTAACTTAAACAATCAGAGAATTGACTGGGACAAAATAAGCAAAGACCCTAAACCCTCACAAGCGCTTGGAAAATATAAATACGGAGGAATACAGGATCTGTGTAGAATATGTACCACTGAAAAAAGCTAAAAGAAGATAAAATATAGAGAGTGTAGAAGAATGTACAGGCGAAGAAAATGGGGTTATCGAACTGCTTGAAAATACGAACATATCACAACGAAGGTAAGATAACATTTGCCCAGAGATTACCGGGTTAGAACAAAAGCTTAAGCTGTCGTATCAGACAGAAGCACACAGGGAACAAAAAGATGTCCAGGATACAGCCAGGAGCTCCAAATATTTCTACACACGAAAAATCCAAGTTAAGAACTGCAGGTAGAACTGGATCATTAATCACAGGAGGTTCATGCACTGATGAAAAAATGAGAGAAATTCTAAAAGATCAATATGAGTCAATGTTCAACAGCCCATTAAACAAGAGCAAGACGGAGAATGCAGAATTTATTTTCGTAACCCCTGAAGGCCACACACATTATATAAGCGACGTAAGTACAAATCCTGAAGAATTCGAAAAAGAAATAGAAAACATGCCTACTCATGCAGCATCTGGACCGGATTAGTGAAATTCTTTGTTTATAAGGAGGTGGAAAATACCACTAGCACGAGCATTCGGTATTCCTTAGGGAAAGAATTTACTTCTAGGTGAAATCCCAGAAGCCTTAAAGAGTGAGGAGATAAAGGAGGCAGTAGAGCACTAGCCAAAAATTACAGACCAATAACCCTACCATAGCACATCATAAAAGCCTTTGAAAGGGGAGATGAAGCCTCAAATTACAAATTTATGAAACATCATAACCTACACAACCAAAACCAACATGGATTTACACCAGGAAGATCATGTTAGTCACAACTACTAAACCACTATTACAGAAATACTGAGGCGCTGAACAAAAAACAAAATGCGATCATGGAGTGATTGCCTATAAGTTGAGGGCGATAAACAAAAGAAAAATAGCAAAATGGAATTTCAGTTCACCGACAAACAGAACACAAAGAATAATAGCAAACAGAACACAAAGAATAATAGCAAACTAAACACAAAAAATAATAGCAAACAGAACACAAAGAATAATAGCAAACAGGAAAAAATCCAGCATTAGGTAAGTAAAAAGCTGAGACCCCCAAGGCACGTCCTGGCGTCTTAACTATTTATTATCCTTATAATGGACAAAGATAAAAAAAACACTCGCCACAGTCATGTATCGTCATAGTCAGTCCAAGATTGATGGACTTACTACATTGACTCAAGGCTGAGGGACTGATTACCTCAAACTCCTCCTGTTCTTCACGATTCTCCTTTGTATGGACTGATGAAGCCACTGTGTGGCGAAACGTTTCCTAAATAAAGATACCCAAGTGTTGCATATGTGTCTAATTTATCAACTTGTCTGTTCTCTGAACAATTCATCTACAGGTGAAAAGTACTTGAGGGTCTGGTCCCAAATCTGCTCACTGCCACTTGAGGGTCTGGTCCCAAATCTGCTCACTGCCATAACATACAGGAATGAGAGACAGAAGAAAATGTAACATAAACACAGTGAAAAGTAGGGGCGCCGTGAGCACAGTAAGAGAACATCGTATCAACATCCGTGGACTCAGACAGTTTAACACGGTATCACAAGATACCAGAATCTACAATGCTGTAACATGCGTAGAAATCTTCAAGAGGAAACTGGACATGTACCTCCCTCAAGTGCCGGATCAACCAGGTTGTGAGCCAGCGGGCGGCCTGCAGCTACAGCCTAGTTGACCAGGCAATAACTAGGCAAACCTGACCGGAGGCAATGTTGCAGTAAAAGAACTGTGGAAACACTTCAGTGGTATATTAAAGGTAGCATGCAGTTAGTGAGGTGCGGGTAGAGAACGAGGAGTGTGGGTAGCAGGACGCTGGATGCAGGTAGCCTGCGCGCCAGTGAGTACAAGTCAAGTGCTTCCAGGTGTTCCCAGTAGTTGTTTGACAGAACTTATATGTGCAGTAAAGGTTCTCTGTACATTCTCTAGATCTGCGATTTCACCTGCCTTGAATGGGGATGTTAATGTACAGCAGTATTCCAGCCTAGAGAGAACAAGGGATTTAACAAGGATCATCATTGGCTTGGCATCTCTTGTTTTGAATGTTCTCATTATCCATCTTATCAGTTTCCTCGCAGATGTGATAGTGGCACTGTTGTGATGCTTGAAGGTGAGATCCTCAGACATTATCACTCCCAGGTCCTTCACATTACTTTTCCGCTCTATTGTGTGATTAGAGTTTGTAGTATACTCTGTTCTAGCTTTTATTTCCTCCAGTTTTCCATAACGGAATAGTTGGAATTTGTCTTAATTGAACATCATATTGTTCTCTGTTGCCCATTGGAAAACTTGGTTTATATCTTTTTGGAGACTTACCGTGTCCTCAATGGATGACACTCATGCAGATCCTAGTATCATCTGCAAAGGATGACAAGGTGCTATGGTTTACATCTGTCTCTGTCTTTGTCTGATATGAGGATGAGGAACAGGATGGGGGCGAGTACTGTGCCTTGTGAAACAAATCTCTTCACTATGGCAGCTTCCTATTTATCTATGTTTACCACCACTCTTTGTGTTCGATTGGTTAGAAAGTTGAAGATTCTGCTGCCCACTTTGCCAGTTATCTCTTTAGCACACATTTTCTGTGCTATTGCAGAATCTGTGTATACTACATCTGCATTCTGTTTGTTTTCCAGTACATCCAAGACCTCTCACAACCAGTAGTTGTGAGAGGCAGGAGCGACCTGCTCTGAACCCATGCTGCCCTGGATTGTCAACTGTTGGGAGCCAAGTGATTTGCAATCATGTTTCTTAGTGTTCTTTCAAAGATTTTTATGATGTGCGAGGTTAGCGCTATTGGTTTATATTTCGTAGATATTGCTTTTGCTGTCACCTTTATGGAGTGGGGAGACAGGTAGCGGGCGTGGGTTATGGGTAGGAGTGGGGAGACAGGTAGTGGGCGTGGGTTATGGGTAGGAGTGGGGAGACAGGTAGCGGGCGTGGGTTATGGGTAGGAGTGGGGAGACAGGTAGTGGGCGTGGGTTATGGGTAGGAGTGGGGAGACAGGTAGCGGGCGTGGGTTATGGGTAGGAGTGGGAGACAGGTAGCGGGCGTGGTTATGGGTAGGAGTGGGAGACAGGTAGCGGGCGTGGATGTGGGTGGCACAGGGAAGAAATCAAGCAGAGGGCGTGGTTTGCGGGTATCGATAGAGGGTGGGGGATGAACGGTAGGAGGGGAAGCGTTGTTGTTTCGGGTAGCTGGGGTGGGGGTAGAGGGGGAGAGGGTAGACGGGGGTGTGGCAGGGCGTTGTCCTTACCAAGTACAGCAGCAGTAACGGGACACCCAGCTGCCATTGCTTGCTGCTCCCCTCCTCCTTCCCCACCCCTACTATACCTCCATAGTTCCCTGCAACCCCATCACCCCTACCCTTACATTACACCCATACCACAAGTATGAGAGAGAGAGAGAGAGAGAGAGAGAGAGAGAGAGAGAGAGAGAGAGAGAGAGAGAGAGAGAGAGAGAGAGAGAGAGAGAGAGAGAGAGAGAGAGAGAGAGAGAGAGAATCATAACATTAGGACCCCAATCGAAATAAGTCACTTTGTTTGACATTTTTTGGGGGGTTATCCTAGGTAATTTACACTTTGTTGTGATAATCGTAGTACTTTAGTGTACCTGTGCCTAAATAAACTTACTAAAGGCGAGCACTGCGACAGGCCTATTGGTCCATGATAGGCAAGTTCAGCTCACACACACACTCAAGTGTCGCTGCTCGGGGAGTTGGTTCCTCTCAACCACGACTCTATTACCTAACTAGTGCGTTCCCATTACTACGAGTCCTCTCTCTCTCTCTCTTCTCTCTCTCTCTCTTGGTTAGATATTTTTAGAGAGAGAGAGAGAGAGAGAGAGAGAGAGAGAGAGAGAGAGAGAACACTTAGACAGCAACAGGTGATGCTACAATATTGAATACGTCTTTAAATACACTAACCAGCAAACAGGAGAGAGAAGGTTACGACGACGTTTCGGTCCGACTTGGACCATTTACAAAGTCACACTGACACATAAGAGTGAGGGAGCCGGTATATATATATAGGTAAGGGAGACAGGGACGGGACCAAGACATTTTCGGTCCAGGTCGGACCGAAACGTCGAAACGCATCCTGTGTACGGTTTATTTGTGTAGTGTTCCAGTCACGGTATTGTGCCTTTTTTGTTTCATAAGTACCGTTTAGCGGTATCTCTCTCTCTCTCTCTCTCTCTCTCTCTCTCTCTCTCTCTCTCTCTCTCTCTCTCTCTCTCTCTCTCTCTCTCTCGACCGTTGTGTGAGGCTGAAGGGGGGGAGGTGGGGGGTGCCGGATCTGGGGGTAGGCACTGGTGTTATGGAGGGGGTGAGTGTGGTATGATGGAAGGGTGGGGGAGGTACTGGGAGCAGCTCCGACGTAAACACTTCCCCTGCTTCCCCCCCTCCTCCGCCTCCCCCTCCCTCAGTCATTGTGCATCAAGAGATTTCTACCTTCTGAGATGATGATTAGGTCTAATTCTTGCTGAAGGACCGGGAAGAACCGGGATGGACCGAGATGGACCGGGATGAACCGAGATGGACCGGGATGGACCGAGATGGACCGGGATGAACCGAGATGGACCGAGATGGACCGGGATGAACCGGGATGGACCGGGATGGACCGGGATGAACCGAGATGGACCGAGATGGACCGAGATGGACCGGGATGGACCGAGATGGACCGGGATGAACCGAGATGGACCGAGATGGACCGGGATCAACCGGGAAGAACCGGGATGGACAGAGATGGACCGGGATGGACCGGGATGAACCGAGATGGACCGGGAAGGACCGGGATGGACCGGATGAACCGAGATGGACCGGGATGAACCGGGATGGACCGAGATGGACCGGGATGAACCGAGATGGACCGAGATGGACCGGGATGGACCGAGATGGACCGGGATGAACCGGGATGGACCGAGATGGACCGGGATGAACCGAGATGGACCGGGATGGACCGATATGGACCGGGATGAACCGAGATGGACCGAGATGGACCGGGATGAACCGGGATGGACCGAGATGGACCGGGATGGACCGGGATGAACCGAGATGGACCGAGATGGACCGGGATGGACCGGGATGAACCGGGATGGACCGAGATGGACCAGGATGAACCGAGATGGACCGAGATGGACCGAGATGGACCGGGATGAACCGAGATGGACCGAGATGGACCGGGATGGACCGGGATGGACCGGGATGGAGCGTGTGTGAGAGCACCAACATTGTTGCCAGTGAGAACATGTGTTCTTCACCTTCCTGACACAACTCACACACACAATGTCAACCAAGGTTACGTCTAACCTTTGTCACTGGTGGTGGTGTTGTTGGTGGTGTTGTTGGTGGTACTGGTAGTGGTGATGCTGTTAGAGGTGTTCTTGGTGGTGGTGCTGGTGATGCTGTTAGTGGTGTTGCTAGTGGTGCTGGTAGTGGTGGTGTTGTTGGTGCTGGTGGTGATGCTGTTAGTGGTGTTCTTGGTGGTGGTGGTGCTGCTGGTGATGCTGTTAGTGGTGTTGTTGGTGGTGCTGCAGGTTGTGGTGGTGCTGGTAGTGGTGTTGTTGGTGGTGCTGGTGGTGGTGTTGTTGTTGGTGGTGCTGGTAGTGGTGTTGTTGTTGGTGCTGGTGGTGGTGGTGATGCTGTTAGTGGTGTTCTTGGTGGTGTTGCTGCTGCTGGTGATGCTGTTAGTGGCGTTGGTGGTGGTGCTGCAGGTTGTGGTGGTGCTGGTAGTGGTGTTGTTAGTGGTGCTGGTGGTGGTGTTGTTGGTGGTGGTGCTGGTAGTGGTGTTGTTGTTGGTGCTGGTGGTGGTGGTGCTGGTAGTGGTGTTGTTGTTGGTGGTGCTGGTAGTGGTGTTGTTGTTGGTGGTGCTGGTAGTGGTGTTGTTGTTGGTGCTGGTGGTGGTGGTGATGCTGTTAGTGGTGTTCTTGGTGGTGGTGGTAGTGGTGTTGTTGTTGGTGGTGGTGGTGGTGGTGATGCTGTTAGTGGTGTTCTTGGTGGTGGTGGTGGTGCTGGTGCTGGTGATGCTGTTAGTGGTGTTCTTGGTGGTGGTGGTGGTGGTGCTGGTGATGCTGTTAGTGGTGTTGTTGGTGGTGCTGGTAGTGGTGTTGCTGTTGGTGCTGGTGCTGGTGGTGATGCTGTTAGTGATGTTCTTGGTGGTGGTGGTGCTGCTGGTGATGCAGTTAGTGGTGTTGTTGTTGGTGCTGGTGGTGGTGGTGATGCTGTTAGTGGTGTTCTTGGTGGTGGTGGTGGTGCTGGTGCTGGTGATGCTGTTAGTGGTGTTGTTGGTGGTGCTCGTAGTGGTGTTGTTGTTGGTGCTTGTGGTGGTGGTGATGCTGTTAGAGGTGTTGTTGGTGGTGCAGGTGGTGGTGGTGCTGGTAGTGGTGTTGTTATTACTGGTGCTGGTAGTGGTGTTGTTGTTGGTGGTGCTAGTGATGGTGGTGTTGATGCTGTTTGTGGTGTTGTTGTTGGTGCTGGTAGTGGTGTTGTTGTTGGTGCTGGTGGTGGTGGTGATGCTGTTAGTGGTGTTGATGTTAGTGCTGGTGGTGGTGGGGATGCTGTTAGTGGTGTTGTTGGTGGTGCTGGTGGTGCTGGTAGTGGTGTTGCTGTTGGTGGTGCTGGTAGTGGTGTTGTTGTTGGTGCTCGTGGTGATGCTGGTAGTGATGTTGTTGGTGGTGCTGGTGGTGGTGGTGCTGGTGATGCTGTTAGTGGTGTTGTTTGTGGTGCTGCAGGTTGTGGTGGTGCTGGTAGTGGTGTTGTTGGTGGTGGTGGTGCTGGTAGTGGTGTTGCTGTTGGTGGTGCTGGTAGTGGTGTTGTTGTTGGTGGTGCTGGTAGTGGTGTTGTTGTTGGTGGTGCTGGTAGTGGTGTTGTTGTTGGTGCTGGTGGTGGTGGTGATGCTGTTAGTGGTGTTCTTGGTGGTGGTGGTAGTGGTGCTGTTGTTGGTGCTGGTGGTGGTGGTGATGCTGTTAGTGGTGTTCTTGGTGGTGGTGGTGGTGGTGGTGCTGGTGATGCTGTTAGTGGTGTTCTTGGTGGTGGTGGTGGTGGTGCTGGTGATGCTGTTAGTGGTGTTGTTGGTGGTGCTGGTAGTGGTGTTGCTGTTGGTGCTGGTGGTGGTGGTGATGCTGTTAGTGATGTTCTTGGTGGTGGTGGTGCTGCTGGTGATGCTGTTAGTGGTGTTGTTGTTGGTGCTGGTGGTGGTGGTGATGCTGTTAATGGTGTTCTTGGTGGTGGTGGTGGTGGTGCTGGTGCTGGTGATGCTGTTAGTGGTGTTGTTGGTGGTGCTCGTAGTGGTGTTGTTGTTGGTGCTTGTGGTGGTGGTGATGCTGTTAGAGGTGTTGTTGGTGGTGCAGGTGGTGGTGGTGCTGGTAGTGGTGTTGTTGTTACTGGTGCTGGTAGTAGTGTTGTTGTTGGTGGTGCTGGTGATGGTGGTGTTGATGCTGTTTGTGGTGTTGTTGTTGGTGCTTGTAGTGGTGTTGTTGTTGGTGCTGGTGGTGGTGGTGATGCTGTTAGTGGTGTTGATGTTAGTGCTGGTGGTGGTGGGGATGCTGTTAGTGGTGTTGTTGGTGGTGCTGGTGGTGCTGGTAGTGGTGTTGCTGTTGGTGGTGCTGGTAGTGGTGTTGTTGTTGGTGCTAGTGGTGATGCTGGTAGTGATGTTGTTGGTGGTGGTGGTGCTGGTGATGCTGTTAGTGGTGTTGTTGGTGGTGTTGCAGGTTGTGGTGGTGCTGGTAGTGGTGTTGTTGGTGGTGGTGGTGCTGGTAGTGGTGTTGCTGTTGGTGGTGCTGGTAGTGGTGTTGTTGTTGGTGCTGGTGGTGATGCTGGTAGTGATGTTGTTGGTGGTGCTGGTGGTGGTGGTGCTGGTGATGCTGTTAGTGATGTTCTTGGTGGTGGTGGTGCTGCTGGTGATGCTGTTAGTGGTGTTGTTGTTGGTGCTGGTGGTGGTGGTGATGCTGTTAGTGGTGTTCTTGGTGGTGGTGGTGGTGCTGGTGCTGGTGATGCTGTTAGTGGTGTTGTTGGTGGTGCTCGTAATGGTGTTGTTGTTGGTGCTTGTGGTGGTGGTGATGCTGTTAGAGGTGTTGTTGGTGGTGCAGGTGGTGGTGGTGCTGGTAGTGGTGTTGTTGTTACTGGTGCTGGTAGTGGTGTTGTTGTTGGTGGTGCTGGTGATGGTGGTGTTGATGCTGTTTGTGGTGTTGTTGTTGGTGCTGGTAGTGGTGTTGTTGTTGGTGCTGATGGTGGTGGTGATGCTGTTAGTGGTGTTGATGTTAGTGCTGGTGGTGGTGGGGATGCTGTTAGTGGTGTTGTTGGTGGTGCTGGTAGTTATGTTGCTGTTGGTGGTGCTGGTAGTGGTGTTGTTGTTGGTGCTGGTGGTGATGCTGGTAGTGATGTTGTTGGTGGTGCTGGTGGTGGTGGTGCTGGTGATGCTGTTAGTGGTGTTGTTGGTGGTGCTGCAGGTTGTGGTGGTGCTGGTAGTGGTGTTGTTGGTGGTGGTGGTTGTGCTGGAGTTGGTAGTAGTGTTGTTGTTGTTGTTTGTGGTGCTGGTAGTCGTGGTGTTGTTGTTGGTGGTGGTGCTGTTGTGCTGCTGGAGGTGGTGGTGGTGCTGTTGTGCTGCTGGAGGTGGTGGTGGTGCTGTTGTGCTGCTTGAGGTGGTGGTGGTGCTGTTGTACTGCTGGAGGTGGTGCAGCTGTTGTGCTGCTGGAGGTGGTGATGGTGTTGTTGTGCTGCTGGAGGTGGTGGTGGACTGTTTGCTCTGGAGATGGTGGTGGTGGTGTTGTTGTGCTGCTGGAGGTGGTGGTGCTGCTGGAGATGGTGGTGGTATTGCTGTTGTGCTGCTGGAGGTGGTGGTCCTGCTGTTGTGCTGCTGGAGGTAGTGGTGGTGCTGTTGTGCTGCTGGAGATGGTGGTGGTGTTGTTGTGCTGCTGGAGGTGGTGGTGCTGCTGTTGTGCTGCTGGAGATGGTGGTGCTGCTGTTGTGCTGCTGGAGATGGTGGTGCTGCTTTTGTGCTGCTGGAGGTGTTGGTGGTGCTGTTGTGCTGCTGGAGATGGTGGTGGTGCTGTTGTGCTGCTGGAGGTGGTGGTGGTGCTGTTGTACTGCTGGAGGTGGTGGTGGTGTTGTTGTGCTGCTGGAGGTGGTGGTTGTACTGTTGTGCTGCTGGAGGTGGTGGTGCTGTTGTGCTGCTGGAGGTGGTGGTGTTGTTGTTGTGCTGCTGGAGGTGGTGGTGGTACTGTTGTGCTGCTGGAGGTGGTGCTGCTGTTGTGCTGCTGGAGATGGTGGTGGTGCTGTTGTGCTGCTGGAGGTGGTGGTGTTGTTGTTGTGCTGCTGGATGTGGTGGTGGTGCTGTTGTGCTGCTGGAAGTGATGGTGCTGCTGGAGGTGGTGGTGCTGCTGGAGGTGGTGGTGCTGCTTGAAGTGGTGATGCTGCTGGAGATGGTAGTGGAGCTGTTGTGCTGCTGCTGGAGGTGGTGCTGCTGCTGTTGTGCTGCTGGAGATGGTGGGGGTGGTGTTGCTGCTGCTGTTGTACTGCTGGAGGTGGTGGTGCTGCTGGAGGTAGTGGTGGTGCTGTTGCGCTGCTGGAGATGGTGGTGGTGCTGTTGTGCCTCTGGAGATCGTGGTGGTGGTGCTGTTGTGCTGCTGGAGGTGGTGGTGCTGCTGTTGTGCTGCTGGAGATGGTGGTGGTGCTGCTGCTGTTGTAATGCTGGAGGTGGTGGTGGTGCTGTCCTGTTCTAGATGGGGGTGGTGGTGTTGATGTGCTGCTGGAGGTGATGGTGCTATTGCGCTGCTCTAGATGGTGGTGGTGGTTGTTGTGCTGTTGTGCTGCTGCTGGAGGTTGTGCTGCTGCTGGAGGTTGTGCTGCTGCTGATGCTGTACTGCTGGGTGTGGTGGTGCTGTTGTGCTGCTGGAGATGGTGGTGGTGGTGTTGCTGCTGTAGTGCTGCTGGAGGTGGTGGTGCTGTTGTACCGGTGCTGGTGGTGGTGTTGGTGGTGCTACTGATGCTGCTGGTGGTTCTGCTGCTGCAGTTGTGCTGCTGGAGATGCTGCTGCTGCTGCTATTTTTCATGCTGCTGTAGTTCCTGCTCCCCCTCTCGGTATTTCCATAAGTAGTTTAAATTCTCACCTGGTATACTTTGCTAGCTTCATGTTTTACCAGTGTCTTCCCTTTCCTGTGTCTTTGTATGTGTTAGCTAGATGTGTCTTTGCGTGAGGTAGATGTGTCTTTGTATGTTCTAGGTGGATGTGTCTTTGTATGTGCTAGGTAGATGTGTCTTTGTGTTAGCTAGATGTGTCTTTGCGTGAGGTAGATGTGTCTTTGCATGTTGCATGCAAAGAGTAAGTAATCTTTATTCAGAGCATGTTAAACACACCTACATAGGCTCCCCTCCAACCAGCGAACCATCGTTAAGGGTTTGGTGATGGGGCCCCATCATCAAATCAACGACTCGGTTCAGCCAATTAAAATGCGAGTTTAACAATGACAAAGGTGACGTGGATACCACTCGCCGTTTGTCATTGGAATTCCTGCATAGAGCTGGGTGTGGAAAGGTTGTCTGTCTTTTGGCTGCTGTTTAGCCTGGACAACCATGGCGTGCACTAATACTACTCTTTGTGTATATAGTGTAAATACTTGTAAAGCCCTTTTGTAATAATTGGTGAAGGAAAAGACAAAGTCTGATATTAATCTAACTGCTTGGTGAAGGAAATACAAATTCTAAAGCATTTTCTACTGTGTTTCTTTGCTCCAAGCTCCCTTTTACACTCAGGATAACAGGCCATTGAACCTGAGGTTGTAATATTGCATGTGCTAGCTAGATGTATCTTTGTGTGTGTTAGGTAGTTGTGTCTTTGTGTTAAGTAGATGTATCTTTGTACGTGTTTGGTAGATGTATCTTTGTGTTTTGTATGTGTCTTTGTGTGAGGTACATGTGTCTGTATGAGTTAGGTAGATGTATCTTTGTGTAAGGTACATGTGTCTTTGTGTTGCGTGTGTGTTATGTTGTATGTGTTTCTGTGTTTTGTTAATTATATGTTAAGCGTTGTAGTGTGTTGAGTATTTCATTATATTAGTGTTGCATGAATCTTGATTTTGTGTGTTTTTTTAATTGTGTTGTGTTAGTGCTTGTATGGTGATGTGTTTGCCAGTGTTATGTTGCTGCATTTGTGTTATGTTAGGCGTGATGTGCATTGCAATAACTTCATGTACCTACCTGTTATTTATTATGCTCTAACAGGCCATATTTTTGCTTAATCCACTCACATGTATTTATTCTATATAATTATATTTCTTGCCTCTGCTTTTCGATTTTCACCTCGTTTTGTGTCACTTGCCTAGCTGGGTAAGTTTCATATCGTTGTTGCAACTCGCATGGACTAGGTAGAGTGTCCCATTACTTGATTGATTTGCAAAGTCGTGAGTGAACACTGAGAGTGTTGGTTCAACAGTCAGAGGGCGACTTTAACAGTGAGTGGAGAACAAGACTAAACCAGTGTCACAGCCTGATAAGGAAAGTGAGGTCGGGCGGAATTAGGGAGTGGTGGTGGTGTGTGTGTGTGTGTGTGTACTCACCTAGTTGTGATTGCAGGGGTCGATTCACAGCTCCTGGCTCCGCCTCTTCACTGGTCGGTACTAGGTCACTCTTCCTGCTCCATGAGCTTCATCATACCTCTTCTTAAAGCTATGTATGGATTCTGCCTCCACTACATCACTTCCCAGATTATCCCACTTCCTGACAACTCTGTGACTGAAGAAATTCTTCCTAACATCCCTGTGATACATCTGAGTCTTCAACTTCCAACTGTGACTCCTTGTTGCTGTGTCCCATCTCTGGAACATCCTGTCTCTGTCTACCTTGTCGATTCCTCTCAGTATTTTATATGTCGTAATCATATCATCCCTATCTCTCCTGTTCTCCATTGTCGTCAGGTCGATTTCCCTTAACCTTTCCTCGTAGGACATACCCTTTAGCTCCGGGACTAGTCTTGTTACAAACCTTTGCACTTTCTCTAGTTTCCTTACGTGCTTGGCTAGGTGTGGGTTCCAAACTGGTGCTGTATACTCCAATATGGGCCTATCGTACACAGTGCACAGGGTCCTGAACGATTCCTTAATAAGATGTCGGAATGCTGTTCTTAGGTTTGCTAGGCGCCCGTATACTGCAGCAGTTATTTGGTTGATGTGCACCTCAGGAGATGTACCCGGTGTTATACTCACCCCAAGATCTTTTTCCTTGAGTGAGGTTTGTAGTCTCTAGCCCCCTAGACTGTACTCCGTCTATGGTCTTCTTTGCCCTTCCCCAATCTTCATGACTTTGCACTTGGTGGGGTTGAACTCCAGGAGCCAGTTGCTGGACCATGCCTGCAGCCTGTCCAGATCTCTTTGTAGTTCTGCCTGGTCCTCGTCCGATTGACTCTTTAAATATTGAGACGTTATTTCAATTGTGTCACGTCTGTTGAATTGTTACAGATTTTAGCTTAGTGTTTCAATGTTTCTGCTTCCTCTCACAGAATCCAAAAAACATTTGATGTATCAGCTCATTCAAAAACTGTGAAGCATCTTACCCTGTTTTAGGTATGGTGTTTATATCTGTTGGTGTGCCCATTTATTTTTTGACTCTCTGGAGTTATCCCTTTTTCCACTGAGAACATGTCTTGAAATCCTTCCTTCAACTCCTCACAGACTTCCTTTTCGTTACTCATGAGTTCCCCTCCTTCCTTCTTCAGTCTTATTACTTGAGCTTTACTGTCGACTTTTGATTTGACAGCGATGAAGTGTTTAAGTTCAGACTTTCCTTTGTCATTATGTCATCATCATATTATCTCTCAGCTTCTCTTCTCACTCTTGCATATTAGTTTCTGGCTCTTGCTTTCATTCTCAGTTGTTCCCTTTCTTTTCGTGTTCTATCACGATTGAGGTACACTTGTTGATATTCCTGAGAGTCCTTTAACAGTGGCTTCTGTTGTAGTATCCTGTTCAATACCACTTCCGTCTTGAATGTCAATTTAATTTAAGTGTTATTGCAATGATGCTCTTAATCTCTTTTTCCTCCCAATGCTTTCTTTCATCATAAGTCTTCCCTTCAGCCTCCTGAAGCCCATGAATAATTATTGATGTTTCCCTCTCTTCCCATTTTTTTCCCTCCATATCTCTGGATCTGATTTAAGCATCTCTTTTGTTGTTTCCCTTATCATCTCCCGGATACCCTGATGGCCTGATATTACTTCTGCAAAAGACTTCTTAGCTCCATCATCCCCTTCAGTCCACTCGCTGCCTGCTGATGCTCCCATTTCAGTCACCTTGCTCCTTTCAGACCTCATCTTTACATCCTGCTTCAGCACATCCATTTCTTCCTCCAGTCTCTGCATCTTTGCCTCAGCTGCTACAGCTCGTGATTCCCACTTCTTGCTCTCTGCAGATATTTTCTCTAATATGTTATTGCAGAGCTCATTTAACTTTTTTTACCATTCTCGATCCATTTTGTTCTTGAGCCGTTCTACCCATTCTTCCTTTTCAGACCAACCATCCTCGATTCCCTTGCATTTACGTCTTCCCTTTTGAGATCCCATTTTTTTATCATGTTAGGATGCTCTAGCTCCTTCAGCTTTGTGTAAAAATGTGTGTACTCGCCTAATTGTGGTTGCAGGGGTCGATTCATAGCTCCTGTGTATGAGTGTGTGTGTTTCGCTCATCTGTGTTTTTAACCTCCACTAGAGTCCCCGGGTTCCCATTTCTTTCCTTTTAAACATCTTGTCTTTATATACCCTATCAATTCTCCTAAGTATTTTGTATGTTGTCATATCTCCCCAGGTTCTTCTGTTCTTCAATGTCGTTACATTCAGTTCCATTAGTCTCTCCTCATAGGTCATGCTCCTTAACTCAGAAATAAGTCACGTTGCATTCCTCTGCACTTTCTCCAGTTTCTTAACTTGCTCCCTCAGGTGTGGGCCCCATACTGGTGCTGCATAAGTTGTATATAGAGCCAGGAATGACTTCGTTAATATTGCTGAGATTCACTCATAGATTTAACAGGCTAGCATTGGCTGCAGAGGTTATCCCATTGATGTGAACCTCTGGCGCTGTGCTAGGCACTATACTCACCCCTTTGAGTGAAATCTGCTACTTCTGACCCTTGAGTCTATACTCCGTGTCAGGTCTTCTGGTCCCCAATTTTCATGATCTTGCATTTGCTTGGGTTTAATTCAAGCAACCACTTACTTGACCACTGACCAATCTTACAGTTTGTCCAGATCCACTTCAAGTCTTTCCCCGTCCTACTCTCATCAGTTTTACACTTACAGGAAACATCTGACTTAATCCCATCCTGAATGCCATTCACATAAACCAGTAACAGTTCTGGCCCTACTTGTGTGTGTGTGTGTGTGTGTGTGTGTGTGTGTGTGGAGTGTGTGTGTCTACTCAACTAACTGTACTCACCTAGTTGTGGTTGCAGGGATCGAGTCACAGCTCCTGGTCCAGCCTCTTCACTGGTCGCTACTAGGTCCTCTCTCCCCCTGCTCTATGATCTTTATCAAACCTTATCTTAAAATTATGTATGGATCCTGCCTTCACTACGCCACTTTCCAGATTATTATACTTCCTGACAACTCTATGACTAAAGAAATACTTTCAACATCCTTTGACTCATCTGAGTCTTCAACTTCCAATTGTGACCCCCAGTTGCTATGTCTCATCTCTGGAACATCCTGTCTTTAACCACCCTGTCAATTCCTCGTAGTACTCTATATGTCGTTATCATGTCCCATCTATCCCTTCTGTCCTCCAGTGTCGTCATGTCGATTTCCCTTAACATTTCTTCGTAGGACATTACCCTTAGCTCCGGGACTAGTCTTGTTGCAAACCTTTGCATTTTTTCTAATTTCTTGACGTGCTTGACCAGGTGTGCATGTCCTTCACATATACCAGAAACAGCACTGGTCCTAAGACTGACCCCTGTGAAACCCCGCTCGTCACAGGCCCCCACTCTGACACCTCGTCACGTACCATGACTCGTTGTTGCCTCCCTGTCAGGTATTCTCAGGTCCATTGCAATGCCTTTCCTGTTATGCGTGCCTGATCCTCTAGCTTTTGCATTAATCTCTTGAGTGGAAGTGTGTCTAAGGCCTTCTTGCAGTCCAAGAAAATGCAATCTACCCACCCCTCTCTCTCGTGTCTTACTGCTGTCATAAACTTACCTTGTCATAAAACTCCAGTAGGTTTGTGACACACGATTTGCCTTTCCTGAAACCGTGCTGGTTGTCGTGTATAAGCTTCTTCCTTTCTAGGTGCTCCACCACTCTCCTGATAATCTTCTCCATGACTTTGCAAACTATACACGTCAGTGACACTGGTCTGTAGCTTAATTAATGTTTTGTGTGTGTGTACTCACCTAATTGTGGTTGCAGGGGTCGATACTTAGCTCCTGGCCCCGCGCGCGTGTGTGTGTATGTGGTGAACTGAATCATAAATCATAAATTCTGTTCCAGATTGACGATTGAACACTGTGATCATGTACGGTAGCAAGGTGTCACCTTACACCAGGAAGGTTGTCACCCTACACCAGGAAAGTTGTCACCCTACACCAGGAAAGTTGTCACCCTACACCAGGAAAGATGTCACCCTACACCAGGAAAGTTGTCACCCTACACCAGGAAAGTTGTCACCCTACACCAGGAAAGTTGTCACCCTACACCAGGAAAGTTGTCACCCTACACCAGGAAAGTTGTCACCCTACACAGGAAAGTTGTCACCCTACACCAGGAAAGTTGTCACCCTACACCAGGAAAGTTGTCACCCTACACCAGGAAAGTTGTCACCCTACACCAGGAAAGTTGTCACCCTACACCAGGAAAGTTGTCACCCTACACCAGGAAAGTTGTCACCCTACACCAAAAAAGTTGTCACTCTACACCAGGAAAGTTATCACCCTGCACAAGGAAAGTTGTCACCCTACACAAGGAAAGTTGTCACCCTACACCAGGAAAGTTGTCACCCTACACCAAGAAAGTTGTCACCCTACACCAGGAAAGTTGTCACCCTACACCAGGAAAGTTGTCACCCTACACCAGGAAAGTTGTCACCCTACACCAGGAAAGGTGTCACCCTACACCAGGAAAGGTGTCAAACTACACCAGGAAAGTTATCACCCTGCACCAGGAAAGTTGTCACCCTACACCAGGAAAGTTGTCACCCTACACAAGGAAAGTTGTCACCCTACACCAGGAAAGTTGTCACCCTACACCAGGAAAGGTGTCACCCTACACCAGGAAAGTTATCACCCTGCACCAGGAAAGTTGTCACCCTACACCACGAAAGGTGTCACCCTACACCAGGAAAGTTGTCACCCTACACCAGGAAAGTTGTCACCCTACACCAGGAAAGTTGTCACCCTACACCTTTAGGTGAGGAATGTTGTGTGGATGGTCAGGAAGATGGTGTGAGTGCACAGGAAAGTGGTGTGGGTGATGAGGAAGGTGGTATGGGTGGTGAAGAAGGTGGTGTGGGTGGTGAGGAAGGTGGTGTGGGTGGTGAGGAACCTGATGTGGGTGATGAGGAAGGTGGTGTGGGTGGTGAAGAAAGTGGTGTGCGTGGTGAGGAACCTGATGTGGGTGGTGAGGAAAGTGGTGTTGGTGGTGAGAAAAGTGGTGTGGGTGGTGAAGAAGGTGGTATGGTTGGTGAGGAACCTGATGCGGGTGGTGAGTTAGGCGGTGTGTGTGGTGAGGAAGATGGTGTGGGTGGTGAGGAAGGTTTTGTGGGTGGTGTGGAAGGTGGTGTGGGTGGTGAGGAAGGTGGTGTGGGTGGTGAGGAAGGTGGAATGGGTGGTGAGGAAGGTGGTGTGGATGGTGGGGAATCTGATGTGGGTGGTGAGGAAGGTGGTGTGGGTGGTGAGGAAGGTGGTGTGGGTGGTGAGGAAGGTGGTGAGGAAGGTGGTGAGGGTGGTGAGGAAGGTGGTATGGGTGGTGAGGAATCTGATGTGGGTGGTGGTGGTGGTGTGGGTGGTAGTGTGGGTGGTGATGTGGGTGGTGATGATGTGGGTAGTGGTGGTTTGGATGGTGGTGATGTGGGTGGTGATGGTGTGGGTGGTGGTGGTGTAGATGGTGGTGATGTGAGTAGTGGTGTGTGGGTGGTGATGGTGTGGGTGGTGGTGGTGAGGGTGGTGGTGATGTTGGTAGTGGTGGTGTGAGTAGTGGTGGTGTGAGTAGTGGTGGTGTGGGTGGTGGACGTGTGAGTGGTTAGGTGGAGTGATTGTTTCCAGGAAGCAACTGTGATGTGAAGTACTTATTACTTAAATCAACCACCATAACACTTTTAAGTGCATCCATTTAACGAGACGTCATCTCTCTCTCTCTCTCTCTCTTCTCTCATTCTCTTTCGCATGCTTGTGCTAACGTGTGTATGATTCAGGGGAAGGAGGTTGCCTGTTTGCACACACACACACACACACACAAACACACACACACACACACGCACACACACACACACACACACACACTGAGTGTGCCACTTACCATAATATTCAACACATCCCTTGAAACTGGGCAGCTACCTGAGGTATGGAAGAAGGCCAACGTAGTCCCCATTTTTAAAAAAGGAGACAGAAAAGAGGCACTAAACTATAGACCGGTGTCACTTACATGTATAGTGTGCAAAGTCCTGGAGAAAATCATCAGGAAAAGAATGGTGGAACACCTTGAGCTGAACAGGATAATAAACACCAGACAGCACGGATTCCGGGAAGGCAAATCCTGTGTAACAAACCTCCTGGAGTTCTATGATAAAGTAACAAAGGTAAGGCAAGAGAGAGAAGGGTGGGTTGATTGCATTTTCCTGGACTGCAGGAAGGCCTTCGACACAGTTCCTCACATGAGATTAGTAAAGAAGTTGGAAGAACAAGCAGGTATAACAGGAAGGGCACTGGAATGGATCAGGGAATACCTCAAAGGGAGACAACAACGGGTCATGGTGCGTGGTGAGGTATCACAGTGGGCGCCTGTGACGAGCGGTGTACCGCAGGGGTCAGTCCTAGGACCAGTGTTATTCCTGGTATATGTAAATGACATGACGGACGGGATAGACTCAGAAGTGTCTCTATTCGCAGATGATGTGAAAATAATGAGGAGAATCACATCGGAAGAGAACCAGGCAGGGCTGCAAACAGACCTGGACAAGCTCGACATCTGGTCTAGCAATTGGCTTCTCGAATTCAATCCCTCCAAATGCAAAGTCATGAGGATCGGAGAAGGGCAAAGAAGACCGCTGACAGAGTACAAGCTAGGCGGACAAAGGCTACAAACCTCGGCAAAGGAGAAAGACCTTGGAGTGAGTATAACGCCAAGCACGTCTCCGGAGGCACACATCAACCAGATAACTGCGGCAGCACATGGGCGACTGGCAAACCTAAGATTAGCGTTCCGTTACCTTAACAAGGAATCGTTCAAGACACTGTATACCGTGTACGTCAGGCCCATACTAGAATATGCAGCACCAGTCTGGAACCCACACCTGGTCAAGCACGTAAAGAAACTAGAGAAAGTGCAAAGGTTTGCGATAAGGTTAGTTCCACAACTCAGGGGTCTGTCTTATGAAGAAAGGTTGAGGGAAATAGGACTAACAACACTGGAGGAAAGAAGGGTCAGAGGAGACATGATAACGACATACAAAATACTGCGGGGAATTGACAAGGTAGACAGTGACAGGATGTTCCAGAGAGGGAACACAGAAACAAGGGGACACAACTGGAAGCTGAAGACTCAGATGAGTCAAAGGGATGTTAGGAAGCATTTCTTCAGCCACAGAGTAGTCAGGAAGTGGAATAGTCTAGAGAAAGATATAGTGGAGGCAGGAACCATACATAGTTTTAAGACAAGGTATGATAAAGCTCATGGAGCAGGGAGAGCAGAGACCCAGTAGCAGACAGCGAAGGGCGGGGCCAGGAGCTGAGTCTCGACCCCTGCAACCACAATTAGGTGAGTACAATTAGGTGAGTACACACACACACACACACACACAGGAGCCTGGGGCTGTGACTTGACCCCTGCAACCACAACTAGGTGAGCACACACACTCACACCAACGCTGATGGAATAACGAATAAGTAGGAGTGGCATGAAAGAATCAAAGAGGCATCACTGGACATCATAGCTCTCACCGAAACCAAGCTCACTGGAATGATAACAGATTCTATCTTTCCAACGGGATATCAGATCCTAAAGAAAGACAGATGGAACAGTGGGGGTGGAGGAGTGGTAATTGCAGTGATGTATAACCCACCACAGAACAGCAGGAGGCCAAGGCAAGAGTATGATGAGAGTAACAGAGCGATGGTTGACACACTAACTGAAGTGGCCAGAAGGGCTCATGTGAGCAGGGCAAAACTATTGACTGGGAGAACAGAACAGCAGGAGGCCAAGGCAAGAGTCTGATGAGAGTAACAGAGCGATGGTTGACACACTAACTGAAGTGGCCAGAAGGACTCATGTGAGCAGGGCAAAACTATTGACTGGGAGAACTTGGACCCACATGGGGGCCCAGAAACGTTGAGGGCTAAGATGATGGACGTGGTACTGGAAAACCTCATGTACCAACACATAAGGGGCACTACTAGAGAGAGAGGAGAGGATGAACCAGCAAGACTGGACTTATTGTTCACCTTGAGTAGTGCAGATATTGAGGACATCACATATGAAAGACCTCTCGAGGCCAGTGAGCACGTGGTTCTGAGCTACAAATACATGGTAGAGTTACAAGTGGAGAGGGAAACAGGAAGGGCAGGACGAACGAAGCCAAACTACAAGAGAGGGGACTACACAGGCATGAAGAATTTCCTGCATAAGGTTCAGTGGGACAGAGCACTGGCAGAGAAGTCAGTAAATGAGATTATGGAATTTGTGACAACAATATGCAAGGAAGCTGAGGATAAATTTGTACCCAAGGGTAACAGAAATAACGAGAAGGCCAGGATGAGCCCTTGGTTCACACAAAGGTGTAGAGAGGCCAAAACCAAGTGTGCTAGAGAATGGAAGAAGGATAGAAGGCAAAGGACCCAGGAGAATATGGAGAGAAGTCATAGAGCCAGAAATTAATATGCACAGGTTAGAAGGGAGGCCCAACGACAATAAGAAAATGACATAGTAGCGAAAGCCAAATCTGACCCGAAGCTGTTGTACAGCCACATCAGGAGGAAAACAACAGTCAAAGACCAGGTAATCAGGCTGAGGAATGAAGGAGGGAAGATCACAAGAAACGACCGAGAAATATGTGAGGAGTTCAACATGAGATTTAAAGAAGTGTTCACAGAGGAGACAGAAGGGACTCCGGAAAAATGGAGAGGTGGGGTACATCAAGTGTTGGACACAATACATACAACCGTGGAAGAAGTAAAGAGGCTGCTAAGCGAGCTAGATACCTCAAAGGCGATGGGGCCGAATAACATCTCTCCATGGGTCCTGAGAGAGGGAGCAGAGGTGCTATGTGTGCCACTAACAACAATCTTCAACACATCTATCGAAACAGGGCAACTACCAGAGGTAAGGAAGACAGCAAATGTAGTCCCAATATTTAAAAAAGGAGACAGACACGAAGCACTAAACTACAGACCTGTGTCAATAACATTTATAGTATGCAAAGTCATGTAGAAGATTATCAGGAGAAGAGTGGTGTAGCACTTAGAAAGGAATGAGCTTATCAATGACAACCAGCACGGTTTCAGGGACGGGAGTTCTATGACAGGGTGACAGCAGTAAGACAAGATAGAGAGGGGTAGGTAGATTGCGTTTTCTTGGACTGTAAGAAGACTTTTGACACAGTTCCACACAAGAGATTAGTGCATAAGCTGGAATACCAGGCAGGTATAACAGGGAAGGCACTAGAATGGATCAGGGAATTCTTGTAGGGAATACATCAGAGAGTCATGGTACGTGACGAGGTGTCAAAGTGGGTACCTGTGGCGAGCGGGTTCCACAGGGGTCAGTCCTAGGACCGGTGCTGTTTCTAGTGTATGTGAACGACATGATGGAAGGAATAGACTCAGAAGTATCCATGTTTGCAGATGATGTGAAGTTGATGAGAGGAATTCAATCGGACGAGGACCAGGCAGAACTACAAAGGGATCTGGACAGGCTGTAGGCCTGGTCCGGAAATTGGCTCCTGTAGTTCAACCCCACCAATTGCAGTCATGAAGATTGGGAAGAAGATCGCAGACGGAGTACAGTCTAGGGGGCCAGAGACTACAAGCCTCACTCAAGGAAAAGGATCTTGGGGTGAGTATAACACCGGGCACATCTGAGGCGCACATCAACCAAATAACTGCTGCAGCATATGGGCGCCTACCAAACATAAGAATAGCATTCTGACATCTCAATAAGGAATCATTCAGGACCCTGTACACCGTGTATGTTAGGCCTATATTGGAGTATGCAGCATCAGTTTGGAACCCACACCTAGCCAAGCAAGTAAGGAAATTAGAGAAAGTGCAAAGGTTTGCAAAAAGACTAGTCCCGGAGCTAAGGGGCATGTCCTACGAGAAGAGGTTAAGGAAATCGACCTGACGAGACTGAAGGACAGGAGAAATAGGGGGGATATGATAACGACATATAAAATACTGAGAGGAATCGACAAGGTGGACAGAGACAGGATGTTCCAGAGATGGGACACAGCAACAAGGGGTCACAATTGGAAGTTGATGACTCAGATGAATCACAGGGATGTTAGGAAGTATTTTTTCAGTCACAGAGTTGTCAGGAAGTGGAATAGTCTGGGAAGTGATGTAGTGGAGGCAGCTTTAAGAAGAGGCATGATAAAGTTCATGGCTGGACCAGGAGCTGTGAATCGACCCCTGAAACCACAACTAGGTGAGTACAACTAGGTGAGTACACACACACACACTCCCACACGCACACACACAATCATCGACAAGTGACTTTGACAATCGGTAACTAACTAACAAACTCCCAACAGAGTGTCTACCCAACTCAGTCATGGCAGCCGCACCATTCTAGCTTCCATATTCATGCCACGACACTCAGAACTGATCTGAATGTTGGCAGTCTTAACAACAAGATTAAATGATCTGGGTGTTTGCAGTCCTAATAACAAGATTAAATGAGCTGAGTGTTTGCAGTCTTAATAACAAGATTAAATGAGCTTAGTGTTTGCAGTCCTAATAACAAGATTAAATGAGCTTAGTGTTTGCAGTCTTAATAACAAGATTAAATGAGCTTAGTGTTTGCAGTCCTAATAACAAGATTAAATGAGCTTAGTGTTTGCAGTCTTAATAACAAGATTAAATGAGCTTAGTGTTTGCAGTCTTAATAACAAGATTAAATGAGCTTAGTGTTTGCAGTCTTAATAACAAGATTAAATGAGCTTAGTGTTTGCAGTCTTAATAACAAGATTAAATGATCTTAGTGTTTGCAGTCTTAACAAGATTTAATGATCTTAGTGTTTGCAGTCTTAACAAGAGTCTCTGCAGTTTCAGTAGCAGAGTTATTCTCGTGGTGCTGTCATCATTAATTGTTAATTTATCATCTAGTTTATAACTACGAGGGTTATTTTCATTTCTAAAGATGTAAAAAAAGATTCTGGGGATATCTCTTCAAGAATGAACTCGATCCATATAGGATAAGTTTAGATTTAGAAAGAATATAGAAAAAGTCTAGGTTTGGAAATGTAGTGGATGAGTGGAACAATGTGACCCCCACCTGGAGTGCGTTACTACCTGCTGTAGTAACGCACTCCATTATATATAATCGATCGATAATTTTCGGTATAGGTTCTAGCAACGTTGTTATAGTTGTGGCATCTTGTTCTTCCCTGTTCATTTCCTCGTATTCTTCAACGAACTTGCATGTTGTTATCATGTCTCCCCCCTCTCCCTCCTTGGATCAAATAACGAGGATATCATCAGTGTTTCCAAATTACGTTACTCACATTTCAAACCACTCAGAGTATTTATTTCTAATTGGTGTACTTACCTATTTGTGGTTGCAGGGGTCGATTCACAGCCTCTGGCCCTGCCTCTTTGCTGGTCGCTACTAGATCCACTCTCTCCCTGATCCAAGAGCTTATCTTACCTCTTCTTAAAGCTATGTATGGATCCTGCCTCTATTTCACTCTCCAGATTGTTCAACTTCATGATAACTCTAAGGCTGAATAAATACTTCCTAACATCCCTATGACTCATCCGTGTGTGTGTGTGTGTGTGTGTGTGTGTGTGTGTGTGTCGTGTGTCTGTGTGTGTTCTTTCCTATTTGCGGTTCAGGGTGTTGAGTGTCAGTCGTTGTCCCTGCCTCTTAACATGACGCTTGCCAGGTTTACACCCTCCTAGCCTCGTGGGTCCTGTCATACCTGTTCTTAAAACTATGAATGGAGCTTGTCTCCACTACTTTTTTCGTCGAGGTCATTCTACTTTCCCCAGTACCCTGAGACTCAATTTCTTCCTGACGCCAATATTACTCACCTGTGTCTTTAACTTCCAACTGTTCCCTGGTCTTGTTTGCGGAGAAACTTGTACACTACCACTTTATATCTGTCTATTCAACAAAGTTCTCTGAGTATTTTATACCTAATTTCGTTATCGTGAGTTTTCCCTTTCTTTTTACACTCTACTGTCGTCAAGTTTAAAGTTCGGTTTCTCTCGTCTATCTTCGAGCTTATTTTCTTAGGTCCGGAATTGGTCTAGTTTCTTGACATGCTGGTATTGCATTCCCGAAGATGATTGAATAGCTTATGTAGTGTCGTAAATTAAGTGTAAAGATTCCTGAAAGCTAATCTAAGATTCCCCAAACGCGCATTCTCTGCAGGTGTTATTCTGCTAATATGCGCCTCTGGCAATATGCTCGGGACTGTGCTCACCCCAGTGTCGTTCTTATAAATAAAGAATTTCAGCCTTTGTCCCTCGAGTCTAGTGTTGGTTTCTCGTGTTCTTTACATTCCCCCATTTTTCATGACCTTATATTTGACGCGGGTTGGATTCCAATAGCCACTTGTCTGACCAGTCCTGTAATTCGTCCAGATCCATTTGCAACCTTTCCGTGTCCTCATCAGTGGCGTTGCTAGGGTAGGTGTCACCCGGGGCGGCATCTTTGGTGTCAATCCCATGGGGGGAGTAAACTCCAGTGACGTCACTACTGCATGACCAGTGACGTCACTACTGCATGACCAGTAACTAATGTTAGCAATGAGAACGTTTAAGGGCCATAAACCGAACAGGAGAATGCTTCTCAACTTTATTAATGATAAAATATACAATCGTAGTAATATTGAGGAAACATAAACTCAAATACCACTTTGAGTACAGGCAACAGATCCTACATTTATTCATCTTCAACAATGAAAAAACAAAAAACTTGAAAAATAAAGAAAGCCATTGCAATATCAGAGAAACACAAGTTCCCATTTGACCTTGAGTACAGGTAACATCTCAGTGACCTTGAGTACAGGTAACATCTCAGTGACCTTGAGTACAGGTAACATCTCAGTGACCTTGAGTACAGGTAACATCTCAGTGACCTTGAGTACAGGTAACATCTCAGTGACCTTGAGTACAGGTAACATCTCAGTGACCTTGAGTACAGGTAACATCTCAGTGACCTTGAGTACAGGTAACATCTCAATGAATCTGATCTTACATTTTCTTGCTTTCAATCCTGCAAAATCATCTATCACATCATCAAAATCAATGATTTTCCCTATATAGGCCTATTTGTACTCTGTAATCATATAAGAGGCTGTATAGAAAAGAAGGATTCTTCTGTTATGTTGGTGCAGCACTGTTTTGTGCATTAGTGTCGCCTTCTCTAGAGGCACCATTGTGTCACCCGGGGCGCTCCCCTCCCCCCTTCCCCTTACGACGCCACTGGTCCTCATCTATCATCACTCTCAATATTATTTTCACATCATATGCGAACAGAGATACTTTTCATTCTGTCTTTTTTTTTGGTTTGTCATTCGCATAGACAAGAAACAATACTAATTCCAATACCAATGCATTCGGAACAACACTCTTGGTCTCCTTCCCATCAGGTACTCTACGATCCACTGTAGAGTATTTACCTTTCCTTCCTTCTTGCTCCTCATGATTTAGTCTCCATCAGTTGTGAGATACACCGCTAAATTATTTCTTGCAGACGAAGAATATTCAATCCGCCCATCCCTCTCTGTCTCTTGCTTTACTTTGGTTACCTTGTTATAGAACTCCAGTAGACTTGTTTGTAAGACCCACCATACTGGTTGTTGTTTAGGTAACTACTTCTCTCATGTACTCGCCACTCACCTTCTGATTACCTTACATTAATATACATTCCAACACTGACTAGTAATTTGAGATTACCAGTCTGAAACCTTCATATATATATATATATATATATATATATATATATATATATATATATATATATATATATATATATATATATATATATATATATATATATATTCGACATTCGCTGTCTATCAGATGTCTGGCAGCTGCTTTTAAAATGATGCTTCTGCTTCTCGCATAACCCACAGTGACGCATTATGTCAAATCGTCTTTGAGGCATCCGGCTCGCTCTGGATTTCTTCACCAGCTTCCCTCTCGTGTGTATGGTCTGTGGTATCGCTCAGGACTTCACTGAGACCACCTTAATTAAAACGTGTGTGTGTGTGTGTGGGTGGGTATGTGGGTGGGTTTGTACTCATCTAATTATGGTTGCAGGGGTCGAGTCATAGCTCCAGGCCCCGCCCCTTTACTGGTCCCTACTAAGTCACTCTTCCTGCTCCATGACCTTTATCATACCTCTTCTTAAAACTATGTATGGATCCTGCCTCCACTACAACACTTCCCAGACTATTCCACTTCCTGACAACTCTGTGACTGAAGAAATGCTTCCTAACATCCCTGTGATTCATCTGAGTCTTCAGTTTCCAACTGTGACCCCGTGTTTGTTGTGTCCCATTTCTGGAACATGTTGTCTCTGTCCTCCTTGTCGATTCCTCTCAGTATTTTATATGTCGTTATCATATCCCTCCTATCTCTCCTGTCCTCCAGTGTCGTCAGGTCGATTTTCCTTAACCTCTCCTAGTAGGACATGCCCCTTAGCTCCGGGACTAGTCTTCTTGCAAACCTTTGCACTTTCTCTGGTTTCCTTACATGCTTGGCTAGGTGAGGGTTCCAAACTGGTGATGCATTCTCCAATATAAGCCTAACGTACACGGTATACATTGTCCTGAATGATTCCTTATTAAGATGTCGGAATGCTGTTCTTAGGTTTGCTAGGCGCCCATATGCTGCAGCAGTTATTTGGTTGATGTGAGCCTCAGGAGATGTGCCCGGTGTTAAACTCACCCCAAGATCCTTTTCCTTGAGTGAGGTTTGTAGTCTCTGGCTCCCTAGACTGTACTCCGTCTGCGGTCTTCTTTGCCTTTCCACAATCTTCATTACTTTGCACTTGGTGGGGTTGAACTCCAGGAGCCAGTTTCTGGACCAGGCTTGCAGCCTGTCCAGATTCCTTTGTAGTTCTGCCTGGTCCTCGTCCAATTGAATTCTTATCATCAACTTACATCATCTGCAGACAGGAACACCTATGAATCTATTCCTTCCGTCATGTCGTTCACAAATACCAGGAACAGCTCCGGTCCTAGGACTGAACCCTGTGGAACCCCGCTCGTTACAGGCGCCCACTCTGACACCTCGTCACGTCCCATGACTCGCTGTTGTCTTCCTGACAGGTATTCTCTGATCCATTGGAATGCCTTCTCTGTTATCCCTGCCTGGTCCTCCAGCTTTTGCACTAATCTCTTGTGTGGAACTGTGTCAAACGCCTTCTTACAGTCCAAGAAAATGTAGTATACCCACCCCTCTCTCTCTTTCTTGTCTTACTGCTGTCACCCTGTCATAGAACTCCAGTAGGTTTGTGACACAGGATTTTTCGTCCCTGAAACTGTGCTGGCTGTCGTTCATAAGTGATGTCCTCAATATCTGCACTACTCAAGGTGAATACTGGGTCCAGCCTTGCTGGCTCATCCTCTCCTCTCTCTCTGGTAGTGCCCCTTACGTGTTGGTACATGAGGTTTTCCAGTACCGCGTCCATCATCTTAGCCCTCCATGTTTCTGGGCTCCCATGTGGGTCCAAGTTCTCCCAGTCGATTTCCTTGTGTATGAAGGCACCCATAATCAGCAGCTTTGTGTGTGTGTGTAGGTGGGTGTGTGGGTGGGTGTGTGTGTTTGCTTGCGCTCTTGCTTGTGAATGGTAAGGCTGGAAATAAGGAGAATATCTTCATACAAATCGTTCTGAGAATGGTGACCTTCAATGTCAGGATACACTACAATAATTTCCTACTGTCTTAGTTCCAGGTGGGAAAAATGTGTTTCCCATTACATCACTGACACTAAGGTTATCATAAGCTGTCCAGCAGTGCTTTGCTGCGCTGTTGTGAAGACGACTGACATGTCTCTTATCTCCACTCTAAGATGGAGAGATTACAAAACTCTTCCTATCAGGAGGATGCTAGGAACCTCTCTCAGTCAAGAGGCTACGATACTCCACCCAATATGAAACTACGATATTTATCATTTTATAAGTAGTTTCGAACCTCTTCCTCTTGGAATGAAAGGCTACAATCCTCCTCCTCTCAAAATGAAAGGGTACAAGTACAATTCTCTTCCTCTCAGGAAGAGGGAGTTAAAATCTTCCTCTTAGTTAAAATCCGCTTTCTCTCAGGAAGAAGAGGTTGTGATAATCTTTCTCTCAGGAAGAAGAGGCTGTGATAATCTTTCTCTCAGGAAGAAGAGGCTTTGACAATCTTTCTCTCAGGAAGAAGAGGCTGTGATAATCTTTCTCTCAGGAAGAAGAGGTTGTGATAATCTTTCTCTCAAGAAGAAGAGGCTGTGATAATCTTCCTCTCAGGAAGAAGAGGCTGGGACAATCTTTCTCTCAGGAAGAAGAGGCTGTGATAATCTTTCTCTCAGGAAGAAGAGGTTGTGATAATCTTTCTCTCAAGAAGAAGAGGCTGTGATAATCTTTCTCTCAGGAAGAAGAGGCTGTGACAATCTTTCTCTCAGGAAGAAGAGGCTGTGATAATCTTCCTCTCAGGAATAAGAGGCTGGGACAATCTTTCTCTCAGGAAGAAGAGGCTGTGATAATCTTTCTCTCAGGAAGAAGAGGTTGTGATAATCTTTCTCTCAAGAAGAAGAGGCTGTGATAATCTTTCTCTCAAGAAGAAGAGGCTGTGACAATCTTTCTCTCAGGAAGAAGAGGCTGTGATAATCTTTCTCTCAAGAAGAAGAGGTTGTGATAATCTTTCTCTCAAGAAGAAGAGGCTGTGATAATCTTCCTCTCAGGAAGAAGAGGCTGGGACAATCTTTCTCTCAGGAAGAAGAGGCTGTGATAATCTTTCTCTCAGGAAGAAGAGGCTGGGACAATCTTTCTCTCAGGAAGAAGATGCTGTGATAATCTTTCTCTCAGGAAGAAGAGGCTGTGATAATCTTTCTCTCAGGAAGAAGAGACTGTGATAATCTTTCTCTCAGGAAGAAGAGGCTGGGACAATCTTTATCTCAGAAAGAAGAGGCTGTGATAATCTTTCTCTCAGGAAGAAGAGGCTGTGATAATCTTTCTCTCAGGAAGAAGAGGCTGTGATAATCTTTCTCTCAGGAAGAAGAGGCTGTGATAATCTTTCTCTCGGGAAGAAGAGGCTGTAATAATCTTTCTCTCAGGAAGAAGAGGCTGGGACAATCTTTCTCTCAGGAAGAAGAGGCTGTGATAATCTTTCTCTCAGGAAGAAAAGGCTGGGACAATCTTTCTCTCAGGAGGGGGCGGCTAGGATCCTCTTCAAAGTGGTGTGTAAGGGAGTAATAGTTCCTGGTGTTCATAAATTTAAGTTGATGTGAGGAAATACCTGAAATGCCTTCAGTGTTAATGGGAAAGACCTACTTGCTGTAAATGTGCCATGTGTACTCACAGCCACTGTGTACTCACAGCCAGTGTGTACCCACAGCCACTGTGTACTCACAGCCACTGTGTACTTCCACTTAGTGTGCACTCACAGCTGGAGTGTACTTACATCTAGCGAGTGCTTACAGCTAGTGTGTATTCGCAGCTAGTGTGTACACAAAACTAGAGTGTACACACAGCTAGTCACACACAGCCAGTATGTACACACTGCTAGTCACACAGCTAGTGTATACACAAGTCACACATCTAGTGTGTACACGCAATATACACACGAACGACTGTATACTCATGGACAGCTACCTACTGTTCACCTTAACAGTTACTTAGTGTACCACTATACATCTACCCCGTGTACACTTGGAGAACTAACTTGAGTGTACAACGTACACTCAATATCTAACTGTTGGAGGTGGGCGGTGTTTGGATGGGTACTCACCTCACCTAGTTGTACTCATCTAGTTGTGGTTGCAGGGGTCGAGTCATAGCTCCTGGCCCCGCCTCTTCACTGGCCGCTACTGGGTCACTCTCCCAGCGCCATGAGCTTTATCATACCTCTGCTTAAGGGGCCAGCAGCTCGGAGGCTTCAGCTGCACTCAGAGGTGTGAGAATAAGATGATAGCTTGGATGCTGCAGCTGCACACAACAGCTGCAGACGATGATAGTTTAACATGCACCTCGGATTACAAACGGTACATTAAGAGACTCGAGCAGTAGCACTGCAGCAGGGAAGAGAGCCAAGTGCTCTACCATACACACTACAACTGCCTTGAGTAACCTTGAGTCAGGGACGCTGCTATGTTATCAGTGACTCATTTGTTAAGTCGCTCTTAAGCAGTCATGGAATGGGGTCATGGTGCGACCAAGACCCGTGTCAGCTGACTGTCAAGAATATGAAGGTGAGATAGTCAGGAGGCGGCGAGAGGAAGAGGCAAGAGAAAGAGGAATGTAGGTAGAAGGGGTTCCGTGACCCGTAGCTCGGTAGGTAACTCTTTCGCCTCACACACTGAGTTTCCGTGGTTCAATCTACGGTATGGTTGGAAATGCTGGGCATGTTTCCTTACACCTGCTGTCCATGTTCGCCTAGCATCAAGTAGGTACCCCAGGATGCGACTGTCGTGGGTCGCATCCTGGGGGACATGAATGAAGGACCTCAATGGAAATAAGACAGACAGTCCTCGATGACACACTGGCTTTCTCGGGTTACCTTAGGTGGCTAACCTCCCCCTAGTTAAAAATCCAAACAAACTCTATCTTATTTTATTTTGAAGGAAGATCAAAGGAACATCTAATACAAGTTTGATGTTAGGGGGATTATATGAGCATTCAGGGAGGCGGAGTAATGTGCGATGATACTGATGATTATATGATTATAGAAATTATTATTATGATGATGATGAGAAGGAAAGGGGAGAAGAGGCGAAGGAATGTGGACAAGGTAAAAATCTTATCAACTTGTTCTCACAGAAAAAAACAAGAGTGCAGCTCCACTGTAGCTTGTTTAGCTATTAAAACTTTGGGGCCCAGTCCCTGGACCCATTATGTTCCTCTAATCTGTTGACTACCACCCACACCATGGGTATGTGGTGCATAATGAAGACATTAAACTGTGCTTAGAGAGGACGAGTGTTCATAGAGAGGATGACACACCACGGAGTAGGATAGTTAGATGAAGAGGGGTGGGACTGGGTGGTGAGAGGCAGGGTGGAGAGATGCGGGGTTGGGCGGGGAGAGGCTGGGCGGGGCGGTGAGAGGCGGGGAGTAGATAGCTGGACGGAGGGGAGGGTGGTACCGTTACTTCAGTATCATTTAGGATCTTCAACAGTAAGGGACAAAGGCCCTAAGACAGCTGGCAAGTGTGTGTGTGTGTGTGTGTGTGTGTGTGTGTGTGTGTGTGTGTGTGTCTGTCTGTCTGTCTGTCTGTCTGTGTGTGTCTGTGTGTGTCTGGGTGTGTCTGGGTGTGTCGTGTCTGTGTGTACTCACCTAGTTGTGGTTGCAGGGGTCGACTCACAGATCCTGGCCCTGCCTCTTCACTGGTCGCTACTAGGTCACTCTTCCTGCTCCATGACCTTCATCATACCTCTTCTTAAAGCTATGTATGAATCCTGCCTCCACTACATTACTTCCCAGACTTTTCCACTTCCTGACAACTCAATGACTGAAGAAATACTTCCTAACATCCCTGTGATTCATCTGAGTCTTCAACTTCCAACTGTGACCCCTTGTTGCTGTGTCCCATCTCTGGAACATCCTGTCTCTGTCCACCTTGTCAATTTCTCTCAGTATTTTATGTCCTTATCACATCTCCCCTATCTGTGTGTGTGTGTTTGTGTGTGTGTTCGTGTATGTGTGTGCGTGTACTTTTTGGTGAATGTATGTGTTGTGTGTGCACATGCGTGATACGCTCGCGCAAGTTTGATTACGGTGATCAAACTTCATTTCCTGGTCCACACCACTTAACCCTTGCCACCCGGTGTCATGCATTCCTAACCCTTTGCTATATTTACCTTTGAGTTCATTTATGTAGTTCTAAACGTCATTACTTCCTTAGTTCTACCCGGCTGTAAAGTTGTTCATTTTTACGTCCTAAGGTTTTGCTTGAAAACCTTTTCACCCTCGTCTTGTTTCCATCACAACAGTGTTTGTATGTACCTTGTCAATATCTTTGAGTAACTTTTATGTAATGATTATCTTACCTCTTCTCTGTGACTCCTCCAGTCTTTGAGAGCTCTCCTATGTTACCCCTGCTATATCATTCCTTCTATAATGAGAGCTTAACTGTGATCATGTTGTCTGTTTTCCTTCATTCCTGCCTAAGTGTCAACTCATAGCTTTCTCGCATGGTTGATGAGGTGTATGTCACGCTCATGTTGCAACCCATAATATTTTTGCCACACAGTTGTGCACAATATTCTAAAGGTCTTGATGAGGTCCTCAATTCTTAGGTTCGCTCTACTTACTGACAGACGTTCATTGCTTGTCTTTGATTAATAGACTTTATGGGTTCAGTGATGTTAAGCTCTTCATACAATGCAATATTTTTCTCAAATCTATTGCAAATACGGCCATGTTACCTAGTACTGGCCTGAAGATGCACTGCCGCAGATGTATCTGTGTTGACAACTGCTTAAGTGTTTCCATTGTGTCGGTACTTTATACTATTTACTTCCACGAGGAGGCAGGACAAAGTACGACATTAATGCATGTAGTCTCCGGGCGGAGGCGTGTGCCTAGGGCACACTTTGGACAGACAATAGTAAATCCTCTCACGAGAAGTTCTCATTGGCAGGAGCCGAGTTCTTTTCTGCTCCAACACACTCTGAAGTATTATCTACATATATCTTTAAACCCGTAGCTCGGAATAGAATTAATACTTTTCCTCAATGTTATTTTATAAAACATTATAACAAAGGACATCGACAGCAATATCGTTTAGGTGAGAGATGACCTTTGTAGCCTCGCTTGACTAGTGCTCAAATGCAATGACTTTACATAATATATTATAACCCGATAACAAACAGACATGAGCTAGTATGCATCAGAAGGCTGAGCCAAAATTACTACAAAATACTTCTGAACTCACCATAATCGATAAAAATATATTAAAAATGAATATTTAGAAGTTTATTTCTAATGTAATACATGTATTGAAGAAAACTGTGTTAGCAGTCAAATAGTATGCACCCAAATAGCTGCTAACACTAAACTTCAACGATAAATTATGAAACTACGGGAGTGAATTATTATGTGAGCAAATTACCTGCAGGAGGTTTACAGGGCATTACATGACTTATTACCTGCAAGTAATTTGGGTGAGGTAAGTGGGACTTATTCACAGCAGGTCGCCGAACTGTCACTCCCTCGATGCCCACTCCCTACCACTCACAAAAAGCTAGACCTGACATTAAATTAATAATTACAATATTAAAACCAGATACTCTGGTAAAGTTGTATGGACTGTATATGATTAGGCTTGCTGGGTACACAAAATGTATTTATTGTACATAAATTAAATAGTGTTATTAGAAAGGAAATTCATATTACCACTTACCATTTAACTACTGGATCATAATTATTATTTTTTAGAAACACACTCTAACGCTACCACTACAGTTAGAATTTACGATGGACAACGCAAAAACTACTGTACATTATGGGTAAGCGTCACTTAGCTAAGGTGTGCTACTGAGAAGGATTGGAATAATCTATTTTTCTGAGAATGCCAGTGTTCACACATTAAATTCATTATGGCGTCTCCCCATCCGCGTTACTCAGCAGCTGTTCTACCCCCCCCCCCTTCATTTAAAATTTCTCGAAGTGTCTAAATAACATCACATTTTAATATGCAAATATTATATTATTCATATTTACACATGTTGAATTCAGGAAAATTCAAAAATTTCCACAACGGGGTTAGGTAACTTCTGTAAATTATCTTAGGTACCTATAACTAATGTTAATTTTTTAAGTGATGGACGGGTAAGCCAGCGGAAGGCCTTGGTCAGATGACCAAAAGCTCCACTGGCGAGTCATCAAATAACTAATACCTTTGTCAGGAAACACTTGTTCTGTTTCCCGACGAATCTTAAAAAAGAAAAGAAAGGTAGGCAGACTGGGCATAATATCCTACTTTTTAAAGAACCTTTTCTTTTTTTTGGGGGGAAAGGGGTTAAAAAATGTGCATAAAGTGGGCATAAAAATGGCAAAAAACTTATCTTGTAAAAAAAATGACTGAAATAACCTACTAGGCTGCTCCTTGTTGATAACTACTTAAGAATGAAGGCACACAAGAGTAGGTCTACGGGCCCATACTTGGCAAGTCCTTCTCAAATTTAACCCCTCCTACCCATGGGAGATAAGACACAGATGGAGAATATACCGATTCTTTATTAAAAACGTTTCGCCCACACAGTGGGCTTTATGACAAGCAGATCAACCTGATTTAAGAGGATGTGCGTATATATATATATAGTTAGCGTGGGAAGATGAGAGTCAGGTGACGTATCTTGAAGGTTATTATTCATAAAACCTCCGGTGCGTGAAATGTCTCGAAAAGACCCAGATGTTGCTCGAAGGTACCCAGATGTTGCTCGAAGATACCCAGATGTTGCTCGAAGGTACCCAGATGTTGCTCGAAGATACCCAGATATTGCTCGAAGATACCCAGATGTTGCTCGAAGATACCCAGATGTTGCTCGAAGATACCCAGATGTTGCTCGAAGATACCCAGATGTTGCTCGAAGGTACCCAGAGGTTACTCGAAGATGCCCAGATGTTGCTCGAAGGTACCCAGATGTTGCTCGAAGATACCCAGATGTTGCTCGAAGATACCCAGATGTTGCTCGAAGATACCCAGATGTTGCTCGAAGATACCCAGATGTTGCTCGAAGATACCCAGATATTGTTCGAAGATACCCAGATGTTGCTCGAAGGTACCCAGATGTTGCTCGAAGATACCCAGATGTTGCTCGAAGATACCCAGATGTTGCTCGAAGATACCCAGATGTTGCTCGAAGATACCCAGATGTTGCTCGAAGATACCCAGATATTGCTCGAAGATACCCAGATGTTGCTCGAAGATACCCAGATGTTGCTCGAAGATACCCAGATGTTGCTCGAAGATACCCAGATATTGCTCGAAGATACCCAGATGTTGCTCGAAGATACCCAGATGTTGCTCGAAGATACCCAGATATTGCTCGAAGATACCCAGATGTTGCTCGAAGATACCCAGATGTTGCTCGTAGATACCCAGATGATGCTCGAAGATACCCAGATGTTGCTCGTAGATACCCAGAGGTTGCTCGTAGATACCCAGAGGTTGCTCGTAGATACCCAGAGGTTGCTCGTAGATACCCAGAGGTTGCTCGTGTGTTGTAGTCATCAATTTGTGGACATTATACACCTTTGCTCTACTTATACTTAACTAGACTGAGAGTAAATCCCAGTTTACTGTAGTAAATTTACTTATTCCCTAAAGGAATTTTATCAGATATCCATTACTTATGTCTGATATTATCGCCTGGAAAATTTACTGTCAAATTTTATATAGTATCAGAACTCAACATTATTGTTTTTATCTATATATTTTTTTTGCAGGATTGGGATTTCACGAATTCAATACTAAAATTAATATTCAGACTGTGGTAACAATATGTAACTTGTATTAATATTGGTAGAAATACCGACAATATGTTAAGTAAAAAGACACAAATGCAACTAATGTGACATTTTATTGTGGCAACGTTTCGCTCTCCAGGAGCTTTGTCAAGCCGTTACAAGCAATACATACCGTTACAAACAATATGTACCCTCTGTGTCCCTGTATTGCTTGTAACGGCTTGACAAAGCTCCTGGAGAGCGAAACGTTGCCACAATAAAATGTCACATTAGTTGCATTTGTGTCTTTTTACTTAACATATTGTAACTTACAACACACATACGTATCAGACACAGGAGGAGAGAGTGAGAGAGAGAAAGCAGTGAAGTGTTAAGTGTAGTGGGGAAAAAACCCAGTTTACCAGCAGAAAGAATTCTACGTTTGATAAATGGTTTTAAAAACCGACAAGTTGAGGATTGAGACACTGGTGCAATATATGGGAATCTTTATTCAGGAAACGTTTCGCCACACAGTGGCTTCATCAGTCCAATACAGAGTAGAAATGGGTAAGGAGAGGAGGAGTTTGAGGTAATCAGTCCCTCAGATTGGAGCCACTGTGTGGCAAAACGTTTCCTTAATAAAGATTCCCATATATTGCATAAGTGTCTCAGTCTTCAAGAATTCTACGTACCTGGAGTCTACCTGGAGGGAGTTCCGGGGGGTCAACGCCCCCTCCGGTCCCTGATAGTGAAATAGGTATACTGAATGGATAAGCATAAATGTCATAAGCGAGTTACGTCATTAGCAAGAAGTGAAGAACGATCAATGTCTAACTACAACAGAAATTTAGGTAGAGCAAAAGGAGTCACAAACTCTCCAAAAAAAATTGGTGGAATCTTGCCATCACCTCAGCCATCTGTGTCATCAAACTTTCCAGACGAACTGCAAGAGAATTTAATGCTTTCTGACAATGAAATGGAAAATAATGCATAAAGTTTAACGGCTCCTGATGTAGAGTTATCATGTATTTTTTTTATGGACAAGCAGGACTTTGGTCAGTATGTGATGGCAGCTTAGTAAATATCTTGTTTTTTTGATGCAATATTTTTTTTTTTGTCTTGTGGATAACTCAGAACTGGTGTAAATAGTGGCATATGGGTTATAACACTGTCATCAACACTGATAGACTGAACACATCGATTGCAGGATGAGGGACTGATTACCTCAAACTCCTTCTCATCTTCCACCATTTCTCTGCATTGGACTGAAGAAGCCACTTGTTGGCGAAACGTTTCCATGATAAAGGTACCCAAATGTTGCACAAGTGAATCTCTTGGGGATAATAGGTAACTGTTTTTAGTAGTTCAGGGCTGGAATTTATATGCAAATAAGCAACGATGAATATTTTCCAATAATTATATTTATGAAATGCACACCGTCATATAACTTTTGTTCAATGTTATTTTAAATTATTCTCTACCAGATTTTTAATTTTCTACATAAATAAAATAAACTAGTACTTAAAAAAAATAATATGAACAAATTAACATCCTAAATATTTTCTTGCGTAAATCGTCAGATATTAAGATCCCTTAAAGAAAACACCTGGGGAGGTTATTTGGTGTTTTGTGAAGTGCTTTTATAACCCAAATGAAGGAAAAGTGGGTTACCCACTTTTGTGGTAACCTTGTCGATACAAACTCTGTATGTATGAATCATAGTTCAACAAGGACACTGCTAGCTACACCTGTATGCTCCTGTGGACAGTCATCAGTGTATGGACACTGCTAGCTACACCTGTATGCTCCTGTGGACAGTCATCAGTGTATGTAGTCTGGGATAAACACGGTGCTCGGCTTCTGCAAGAAGCTTTGACTGTGTTCCAATTAAATTCCTTTGAGCTAAGGGAGATAGAAATTTCGAAAAAGGTAATTTCCCATGGAGTTGAGAAATGCTGCTGTTGCATGTTTTGGTGTAGACTTTGTATCTGGTTTATTCTGAATTCAGTTGCAGTTTTTACTGACCATCTGGAGTAGTGCTTCTGTGCAATGGTTGGTTTATATTTGACTGAGAATATCCATTTAAGGGACATAATCTTTGATGCTATTAACTTGTTTTCCGTACAGGGCCGCGGGGGCGTTGACCCCCGGAACCCTCTCCAGGTACAGTAAGTGCATGTACTTCTCAGGCTGGTCCTGGTGGCTTGGTTCAAGTATTGCCACTGATGCCAGACACTAGTTTACGCCAGGGGTGTATCATAATCAATGACGGGTGGGATGCAACCCAGGTACATCATTTCCTAGATGCCGTTAAACTCCTCTATGTCTTATGAGGACCTGGGAATGATCTAGTGTTCTCCAGGGGGTGTATATTCTCTCAGTTTTATGAGAACCTGGGTGTGATCTACTGTTCTCCAGGGAGTGTATTCTTCTCTCAGCTTTATGAGGACCTGAGTGTTAACTATGTTCAGTGTATTTCACTCCCAGGTTAGGGTGTATTCTTCTCTCAGCTTTATGAGGACCTGAGTGTTAACTAGTGTTCTCCAGGGGGTGTATTCTTCTCTCAGCTTTATGAGGACCTGAGTGTTAACTAGTGTTCTCCAGGGGGTGTATTCTTCTCTCAGCTTTATGAGGACCTGAGTGTTAACTAGTGTTCTCCAGGTGGTGTATTCTTCTCTCAGCTTTATGAGGACCTGAGTGTGATCTAGTGTTCTCCAGGGGGTGTATTCTTCTCTCAGCTTTATGAGGACCTGAGTGTTAACTAGTGTTCTCCAGGAAGTGTATTCTTCTCTCAGCTTTATGAGGACCTGAGTGTTAACTAGTGTTCTCCAGGGGGTGTATTCTTCTCTCAGCTTTATGAGGACCTGAGTGTTAACTAGTGTTCTCCAGGTGGTGTATTCTTCTCTCAGCTTTATGAGGACCTGAGTGTGATCTAGTGTTCTCCAGGGGGTGTATTCTTCTCTCAGCTTTATGAGGACCTGAGTGTGATCTAGTGTTCTCCAGGGGGTGTATTCTTCTCTCAGCTTTATGAGGACCTGAGTGTGATCTAGTGTTCTCCAGAGGAAGTATTCTTCAGTAAATGAGGGGGCGGAGGTAGGTGGGATGCCGGGCGTGCCACACTGTGTACCTGGTGTCCGGTTATTGCGGGTCAAGTCTCCTGGCTCCACTCATCCTCCACCCACACTCCCACCAACACTTTTTCTCCGTCGTCCGTTCACTCAGGGCTGAGGAGCAGACAACTACCTCAGAATCTTACAAAGGATTTTCCAATACAAATGATTACACAAGTACGATGTATCTCACTAAATTCAGGTCTTCACTGTCTTATGAAACTGTGTGTGTGTGTGAGTTTGTATGTGAACGCACCTAGTTGTGGTTGCATTGGATGATTCACAGCTCCTAGTCCCGCCTCTTCACTGGTCGCTACTAGGTTCACTCTGCTCAAATAACAGAGAGACTTTCCAGACTGTTGCACTTCCTGACAACTCTTTGACTCAAGATATACTTCCTAACATCCCTTTGACTTATCTGAGTCTTCAATTTCCAGTTGACCCCTTCTTGTGTCCCATCTCTGAAGCATCCTCTCTCCGTCCTGTCAATTCCTCTCAGTATTTTATATGCCATTATCATGTCCCCCCTATCCTCCAGTGTCGTCAGGTTGATTTCCCTTAACCTCTCCACGTACGATATACCCCTTAGCTCCGAGACTGGTCTTGTTAAAAACCTTTGCACTTTCTCTAAGTTCTTGACGTGTTTGACCAGATGTGAATTCCAAACATGTGCTGCATCCTCCAGTATGGGCCTGGCGATTCCTTACTGAGGTGTTTGATCGCTATTCTTAGGTTTGAAAGGCGCCCATATGCTGCAGCAGTTATTTTGTTGATGTGCGCCTCAAGAGATGTGCTCGGTATTATACTCAATCCATGGTCTTTTCCTTGAGTTAGGTTTGCAGTCTTTGACCCCCTAGCCTGTACTCTGCTCGCGGTCTTCTTTGCCCTTCCCCGATCTTCATCACTTTGCACTTGGTGGGGTTAAACTCCAGGAGACATTTGCTGGACAATTCCTGCAGCCTGTCTAGATCCTTTGTAGTCCTGCCTGATCCTCATCCGATTGAATTCTCCTCATTAGCTTCACATCGTCTGTAAACAGGGACACTTCTCAGTCTTTTCCTTCCGTCAAGTCATTCACATATACCAGAAACCGCACCGGTCTTAGGACTGACCCCTGTGTAACCCCGCTCGTCACAGGTGCCCATTCTGACACTTCGTTACGTACCATGAGTCGTCGTTGCCTCCCTGTCAGGTATCCTCTGATCCATGGCAGTGCCTTTCTTGTTATGCATGCCTGATCCTTTAGCTTTTTCCTTAATCTTTTGTGTGGAACTGTGTCGAAAGCCTTCTTGCAGTCCAAGAAAATGCAGTCTACCCACCCCTCTCTCTCTTGTCTTACTGCCGTTACGTTGTCATAAAACTCTAGTAGGTTTGTGATACAGGATTACCCTTGTATCTAAGTGATTCACCATTCTCATGATAATCTTTTCCATGACTTTACATGCTATACATGTCAGTTACACAGGTCTGTAGTTTCATGCCACGTGTCTGTCTCCTTTCTTAAAAATTGGTACTACATTTGCTGTCTTCCACACCTCGGGTAGTTGCCTAATTTCGATGGATGTGTTGAAGATTGTTGTTAGTAGTACACACAGCTCCTCTGCTCCCTCTCTCAGGACCCACCGAGAGATGTTGTCCTGTCCCACCGCCTTTGAGGTATCTAGTTCACCTAGCAGCCTCTTCACCTCCACCTCAGATATGTGTATTGTGTCCAGCACTTGTTGGTGTACCCACCATTCCTGTTTTCCTGAATCCTTTCTGTTTCTACTAAAAATACTTCCTTAAACCTCATGTTGAGCTCTTCACATACTTCTTGGTCGTTTCTTGTGAACTCCCCTCCTTCCTTCTTGGCCCCTGACTGTCGTTTTCCTCCTGATGTGGCTTTACAACAGCTTCAGGTCAGACTTGGCTTTCGATGCTGTCGTTTTCGTATTGCTGCTGGGCCTCCCTCCTTATCTGTTCATATTTGTTTCTGGCTCTTCGAATAATCTCTTTATTTTCCTGGGTCCTTTGTCTTCTGTACCTCTTCCATTCTCTAGCACACTTGGTTTTAGCCTCTCTACACCTTTAAGTGAACCAAGGGCTCGTTCTGGTCTTCAATTATTTCTGTTGCCCTAGGGAACGAACATTGCCTCTGCCTCCATGCATTTTGTTGTCACATAGTCTATTTCATTTACTGCTTTCCCCACCAGTTCTCTTTCCCACTGAACCTCATGCAGGAATTCCTCATGCCTGTGTAGTCCCACCTTCTGTAGTTTAGTTTCTTCCATCCTACTCCTGCTTCCCTCTCCACTTGTAACTCTATTTATTTGAAGCTCAGGACCATGTGATCACTAGCTCCAAGGGGCCTTTTGTATGTGATCTCTTCAGTGTCTGAACTACTCAGGGTGAATATGAGATCCAGTGTCTTGCTGGCTCATTCTTTCTTCGCTCAGGTAGTGTCCCTAACATGTTGGTGCATGAGGTTTTCCAGTATCACCTCAATCATCTTGGCTCTCCCCATTTCAGGTCCCCAATGTGGCTCCAGGTTTTCCCAGTCAATCTCTTAGTGATTGAAATCACCCACAATTAGTAACTTTTCCCTACCCATGTGAGCCTTTCTGGCCACCTCAGCTAGTGTCCACCATTACTCTGTTTCTTTCATCATATTCTTCTCTTAGCCTCCTGCTATTCTGTGGCTGGTTGTACATCACCACCTTGGGACCCCCAGTTTGAATTGTTCCTACTATGTAGTTCTTTGCATTTCTTCCATTTCCTCGAATCTCCACCGGGTTTTGATGAGCAGTGCAACTCCTCTTCACCTCCCATTCCTCTCTGTTCCCTCTATCTTTTCTCAGTATCTGTTATCTGGATGGAAAGATTACATCTTTCCATCCATCTGTGAGTGCTATGATGTCTGGGGATGCCTCCATGATTATTTCATGCCACTCACATTGATATTCTGTCTGCATTGGTGTACCAAACCTTCAGCTTCTTTTCTAATATTGTGGTCTGGGGGTTTGCTGGAGTTGAGAAAGCAGGAGACCTGGCTAGATACTATGGGTGGCTGCTGTGAAGGTACGAGTTTTGGTGGTGGGTGGGGACTGAGGATACAGAGTGTGGGTTGTTTTGGGTTAGTTTGCTGAGTTGCGGTGGGGTTGTCAGAGTTGAGGGTCTTCTGTAGGTGGTTATGAAGGGGTTTTGTTCTCTCTTGGGTTGCCTTCCTGTCTCCATCCTTGACTTTTATTCCGTCTCTTTGCATCTTTGTATCCTCTCTCTCACTTTCTGTCTTTCTTTTCGTGTTCTGTTGTGGTTGAGGTACGCCCACTGGTAATTTTGTTAGCCCCTTAGTCGTGCTTTTCTTCTGCAGGATCCTGTTTCACACCATTTCTGACTTGAAAATCAATCTGATGGGACGATTTCTTTCCCTTCAGAACCCCTCCTCCCATCCTATTCTCTGAAAATTTGTCAGCTCTTCTATCTCTTTCATGATATTTCTAATCCCTTGCTCCTCCCTCTGTCGTATTTCATCGTAAGTCGCCTCTTCGGCCTCCTGAAGCCAATGAACAAAGACTGACCTCTCCTTTTCATCATCCCATTGTATTTCCCATTGTATCTCATGATACGATATAAATATTTCCATTGTCACTTTCATTACCATTTCCTGGATCTTTCGCTGTGTATGTGTGTGAGAGAGAGAGAGAGAGAGAGAGAGAGAGAGAGAGAGAGAGAGAGAGAGAGAGAGAGAGAGAGAGAGAGAGAGAGAGAGAGAGAGAGAATGAATTACTGAGGAAACACACATGGAGAAAGAAACATAGTGTAAAAAAGACTGAATATTTCAACCTCTATCCGAAATCATCTTCATCAGTACAGAAGAGTGAAAAGGTCTTGGTTAACACAGTGGGCAAATCTAAAGGTCACATACTATATGTTGCGGGGCAAAGGGGTCGGTTAACTTCTTATCCAAGGAGTTGGATAGACAGCAGTAAGGTAAGAACAAGCCCAGCATGGGTTAGTAGGCGTTGGAATCTGGAACTGAAACATATTCATTTAGAATTTCGAAATTACATCTACACCCCACACTAGGACATCACAGTTATGTCCATTTTTTCAGCAACTCCTCTAACCAGTGCTTTTCTTAAGAACTTTATGGATTTCCAGCCCATCATGAGCTTGATGGGTACATTCGTTCAGGGAAAATTGTTAAGCATTCCAAAATTTCTTTTAAAGTTCGCTGCATTTGTCAGAATTTGTTGAAATTATATATATCGAATAGGAAAAATTGGTCAATTAGCAAGAACTCATTTAAAATTAAGTCATTTCTAAAATTTTCTCTATGCGTTTAAAGATATATTTTTTTTCAATTATGTTAATGTAAAAATTAATAATTTTGTATCAAAAGAACCTTAGAAAACTTACCTAACCTTATTATAACAAGCGCAATTTGATTTAGCCTAATCCAATTAAGTGTTTTTTAGATAAGTTTACAAAAATTTAATAATAAACAAAGACAATGAAATATATTTTTTTCATTAGGTTCAGAATGATTTTTGCGAAATTATTGGATACACAAATTTTTGCTTGCCATATTCGGCAAGAAGAGTGTTGCTATTTAAGCCAAATTCCCAAGTTTTACCTATTTGGCACGACATATATATATATATATATATATATATATATATATATATATATATATATATATATATATATACATATATATGTGTACTCTCCTAGTTGTAGTTGCAGGGGTCGAGTCATAGCTCCTGGCCCCGCCTCTTCACTGGCCGCTAATGGGTCACTCTCCCTTCGCTATGAGCCTTATCATATCTCTTCTTCAAGCTATGAATGGATCCTGCCTCCACTACATCACTTCCCAAGCTATTCCACTTCCTGACCACTCTGTGACTGAAGAAATACTTCCTAACATCCCTGTGATTCATCTGAGTCTTCAACTTCCAACTGTGACCCCTTGTTGCTGTGTCCCATCTCTGGAACATTATGTCTCTGTCCACCTTGTCAATTCCTCTCAGTATTTTATATGTCGCTATCATGTCTCCCCTATCTCTCCTGTCCTCCAGTGTCGTCAGGTCGATTTCCCTTAACCTCTCCTCGTAGGACATACCCCTTAGCTCCGGGACTAGTCTTGTTGCAAACCTTTGCATGCACTTTCTCTAGTTTATTTATATACTTGGCTAGGTGTGGGTTCCAAACTGGTGCTGCATACTCCAGTATGGGACTAACGTACACAGTGTTCAGGGTTCTGAACGATTCCTTATTAATATGTCGAAATGCTGTTCTTAAGTTTGCTAGGCGCCCGTATGCTGCAGCAGTTATTTGGTTGATGTGTGCCTCAGGAGATGTGCCTGGTGTTATACTCACCCCAAGATCTTTTTCCTTGAGTGAGGTTTGTAGTCCCTGGCCCCCCTAGACTGTACTCCGTCTGTGGTCTTCTTTGCCCTTCCCCAATCTTCATGACTTTGCACTTGGTGGGGTTCAACTCCAGGAGCCAATTTCTGGACCAGTCCTGCAGCCTTTCCAGATCCCTTTGTAGTTCTGCGTGGTCCTCGCCCGATTGAATTCTTCTCATCAACTTCACATCATCTGCAAACAGGGACACTTCGGAGTCTATTCCTTCCGTCATGTCGTTCACAAATACCAGAAACAGCACTGGTTCTAGGACTGACCCTTGTGGAACCCCACTCGTCACCGGCGCCCACTCTGACACCTCGCCACGTACCATGACTCGCTGCTGTCTTCCTGACAGGTATTCCCTGATCCATTGTAGTGCCTTCCCTGTTATCCCTGCCTGGTCCTCCAGCTTCTGCACTAATCTCTTGTGTGGAACTGTGTCAAACGCCTTCTTACAGTCCAAGAAGTATGTGTGTGTGTGTGTGTGTGTGTGTGTGTGTGTGTGTGTGTGTGTGGCATGCTATGAGTATGTTTTATGTGGAGTATGTCACACGCCCACATAGGCTACCTCCCGACAAACAAACAAGGTTCTAAGGATTTAATGGTCAGTAGGGGCCCCGTCGTTATATCAGTACCTCGGTTCATCGGCCAATACAGACAAGCCCACGAAAGCTGCGAAGCAATGTGGTTCACTTGTGACACTAGTTGGCAGACTTGTCTGGGCTGCTGGTCTTTCACAGTGCATTCTCTGGCTCTTGCATGTTGCCTCCTTTGACCACCGTGTTGTACACTTACTCTTACATTACTGTACATATTGTAAATAGTGTATATATTGTAAATACCAGCTTGTTTATTTGTTGAAGGACATACAAGTCATATACTGTCTTTTGCCTGCTCCACTATTTACCAATTCATCCCCGAACAAAATCCACGACCTTCTAACCAATGAGCCATCACTGCTACAAACATCAGGTACCCAGTAACACTGGGAATGCCTCAAGTATATACGTGGCTGTGGTAAGCACAGAAATAGTTATTTCCACTCCCGTTTGTAATACCAGTTTTGATGAGCAGCACACACACACACACACACACACACACACACACACACACACACACACATCAGGTAGAGTGACCAGAAAAGGAAACACATTCACCATCACTTATATGCTGTCTTCGTAGAAGTGGGCAGACATCACAGTTCAAATGATCCTGCACACTGCAACATCCTCACTTCCTAACAAGGAACCACAGTTTTGGCAGCAATTCTTACTGTTGACTACAACAACTGTCTATTAATAAGTTTGCATTTAATATTTTCAATCTTCTGAAGACACTCTCTTTTAATTTGATTCTCGTAGTAAAATATTTTCATTTATACTGTGAGATTTGGCCTTTTTTTCATCATTCTCGTCATGAAGTGGTGTGTATGGTGGACGTAATCTTTTGTACCCTGTCTGGTTGGACGTGGGTGTAAGAGTTGCTAATCCAGTCTGTGCTTGCAGGGTGGCGGCGTGGTGGAGCCCAGGTATAAGATCATGGTCTCCTGTACTATTATGGACTGTGGGGGTGATATAATGCTGACCTCTGGTGTCTTGGCGGTAACATAATTTGTCTGAGTTAGAAATGTTCAGTTTTAATGCCTGTTGTAAGGCGGTATGTAGAGGGATGTGGACATTTCCTTTATGTATGCGGCCTCTGTTACCTGGTTCCTTGCACTCGTTGCACGAGGCTTAGGCCACCTTTCTGTAGGCTTAAGTTGAAATTAACAAGGCTGGTGGCGGTTATGAGAGTATACTTCATATCTGGGCGACGTTTATTGCTGTCTTGTTGCCGCCTAGAGTCGCAAGTTATGTTGATCGCTCTCGTGGGAATATTGTCTTGAGAAAGTTGTTTTTCACTCTTGTCCCTATTTGTGGACGACGTTAAGTTAATGAGAACTAGATGTAACTCGGTCGATGCTCAGATCCGAGAATGATATCCCGTATCTCATAAGCCCAGCCTCCTCCACCCTAATGCACTCAAACTAGATAATGTAGGTGTGTACAGATGCATACTTGCGCATGTGAATAACACACCTAGGTAAATATTTACCAACACACCTGGGTAATATTTACTAACACGCTTGGGTAAATATTTACCAGTACACCTGGATAAATATTTACCAAGACAAGTGGGTAATATTTACCAACACACGTGGGTAATATTTACCAACACACCTGGGTAATATTTACCAACACACCTGGGTAATATTTACCAACACACCTGGGTAATATTTACCAACACACCTGGGTAATATTTACCAACACACGTGGGTAAATATTTACCAAAAAAAAAAAAACACATTTGGTGCAAGCAGTGTAATCTGTCAGGTGGTCGTACTTTAGTATTAGGCAAGTTCTAAGAAATAACAACAACGCACCTGGATATCTGTAATCATTGCCTTTGTGTATCTCAACGTAATGCAATATTGCGTCGATTCTAGAGACACACGGCACACATAACTGCGATGAAACACCTCAGTTACTGGGAGCGCTTGAAGTTCCTCAACCTGTACTCCCTAGAACGCAGGCGGGAAAGATACATGATTATATACACTTGGAAAATCCTAGAAGGATTAGTACCAAACTTGCACACGAAAATCACTTCCTATGAAAGCAAAAGACTCGGCAGACGATGCAACATATCCCCAGGGGTGCCACTAGCACGATAAAAGACAACGCAATAAGTGTCAGGGGCCCAAGACTGTTCAACTGCCTCCCAGCATACATGAGGAGGATTACCAATAGACCCCTGGCTGTCTTCAAGAATGCGCTGGACAGGCACCTAAAGTCAGTACCTGACCAGCCGGGCTGTGGTTCGTACGTCGGGTTGCGTGCGACCAACGTAACAGCCTGGTTGATCAGGCCCTGATCCACCATGAGGTCACAGACCGGGCTCGGGGGCGTTGACCCCCGAAACCCTCTCCAGGTATACTCCAGGTATACACCAAACTGTTTCACCGAAGTAAAAACAATTACGTTCACCGTATTGCTGAAAATGCAATACTAGAAAAATGTGCCTCACGCACCATGGTGTAAACTCTTGACGCAATTTCCGGCCTAAATGATGCTGGGTGTTCTGTATTACCTGTTAGGTTACTTGTAAATAACCTTACCTGATGCTGTTACGTCTCATCACGAGATGTGAATACTAGTCTCAGCCTTCGTGACAGACTTTCTGACACACACACACACACACACACACACACACACACACACACACACACACACGCACATATACGTGTACGTCAGGCCCATACTAGAATATGCAGCACCAGTCTGGAACCCACACCTGGTCAAGCACTTAAAGAAACTAGAGAAAGTGCAAAGGTTTGCGACAAGGTTAGTTCCACAACTCAGGGGTCTGTCCTATGAAGAAAGGTTGAGGGAAATAGGACTAACAACACTGGAGGAAAGAAGGGTCAGAGGAGACATGATAACGACAAGGTAGACAGTGACAGGATGTTCCAGAGAGGGAACACAGAAACAAGGGGACACAACTGGAAACTGAAGACTCAGATGAGTCTAAGGGATGTTAGGAAGCATTTCTTCAGCCACAGAGTAGTCAGGAAGTGGAATAGTCTAGAGAAAGATATAGTGGAGGCAGGAACCATACATAGTTTTAAGACAAGGTATGATAAAGCTCAATGAGCAGGGAGAACAGAGACCCAGTAGCGGACAGCGAAGAGGCGGGGCCAGGAGCTGAGTCTCGACCCCTGCAACCACAATTAGGTGAGTACAATTAGGTGAGTACACACACACACACACACACACACACACACACACAAACACACTGTTCTACGACAGGGTGACAGCAGTAAGACAAGAGAGAGAGGGGTGGGTAGATTGCATATTCTTGGATTGTAAGAAGGCGTTTGACACAGTTCCACACAAGAGGCTAGTGCAGAAGCTGGAGGACCAGGCAGGGGAAACAGGGAGGGCACTAAAATGGATCAGAGAATACCTGTCATGAAGACAGCAGCGAGTCATGGTACGTGGCGAAGTGTCAGAGTGAGCGCCGGTGACGAGTGGGGTTCCACAGGGGTCAGTCCTAGGACCAGTGCTGTTTCTGGTATTTGTGAACGACATGACGGAAGGAATAGACTCCGAAGTGTCCCTGTTTGCAGATGATGTGAAGTTGATGAGAAGAATTCAATCGGACGAGGACCAGGCACAACTACAAAGGGATCTGGACAGGCTGCAAGCCTGGTCCAACAATTGGCTCCTGGAGTTCAACCCCACCAAGTGCAAAGTCATGAAGATTGGGGAAGGGCAAAGAAGACCGCAGACGGAGTACAGTCTAGGGGGCCAGAGACTACAAGCCTCACTCAAGAAAAAAGATCTTGGGGTGAGCATAACACCAGGCACATCTCCTGAGGCGCACATCAACCAAATAACTGCTGCAGCATATGGGTGCCTAGCAAACCTAAGAACAGCATTCCGACATCTTAACAAAGAATCGTTCAGGACCCTGTACACTGTGTACGTTAGGCCCATACTGGAGTATGCAGCGCCAGTTTGGAACCCACACCTAGCCAAGCACGTAAAGAAGCTAGAGAAAGTGCAAAGGTTTGCAACAAGACTAGTCCCGGAGCTAAGGGGTATGTCCAACGAGGAGAGGTTAAGGGAAATTGACCTGACGACACTGGAGGACAGGAGAGATAGGGAAGACATGATAACGACATATAAGATACTGAGAGGAATTGACAAGGTAGACAAAGAAAGAATGTTCCAGAGATGGGACAGAGCAACAAGGGGACACAGTTGGAAGTTGAAGACTCAGATGAATCACAGGGATGTTAGGAAGTATTTCTTCAGTCACAGAGTGGTCGGGAAGTGGAATAGTTTGGGAAGCGATGTAGTGGAGGCAGGCTCCATACATAGCTTTAAGAAGAGGTATGATAAAGCTCATGGCGCAGGGAAAGTGACCCAGTAGTGGCCAGTGAAGAGGCGGGGCCAGGAGCTATGAATCGACCCCTGCAACCACAACTAGGTGAGTACACACACACACACAAAAGCACACACACACACACACACACACACACACAAACACACACACACAGGAGACATGATAACGACATACAAAATACTGCTGGGAATTGACAAGGTAGACAGTGACAGGATGTTCCAGAGAGGGAACACAGAAATAAGGGGATACAACTGGAAGCTGAAGACTCAGATGAGTCAAAGGGATGTTAGGAAGCATTTCTTCAGCCACAGAGTAGTCAGGAAGTGGAATAGTCTAGAGAAAGATATAGTGGAGGCAGGAACCATACATAGTTTTAAGACAAGGTATGATAAAGCTCATGGAGCAGGGAGAGCAGAGACCCAGTAGCAGACAGCGAAGAGGCGGGGCCAGGAGCTGAGTCTCGACCCCTGCAACCACAATTAGGTGAGTACAATTAGGTGAGTAAACACACACACACACACACACACACACACACACACACACACACACACACAAGTAGGCTAACTGTCAATCAGCAAGTGCCTTTGACAAATAGTAACACTCACTGTGTGACGCAGTAGCAAAGGTCTTCAACAAATCTCTTGAATCAGAGCAGCTGCCAGATAACTGGAAAAGGCCAACGTGGTCCCCTGTTTATTAAATAGGTAGCACAGACAAGCGGCACTGAACTGCAGACCAATATCTCTGACATGCTTACTCTCAAAAGTTTTGGAGAAATTTGGAAAAAATCGCATTGAAGCATTTAAAGAGAAGAAATTTATTTCGGAAATATCAACATGGATTTAGGAATGGAAAAAAATCTTACGAATTTTCTGGATCTCTATGACAGAGTCACAGAGGTAAAACAAGAAAGGTAGAGTTGGGTTTAGTGCATATTTGACTGTAAGAATGTACTCGATATAGTCAGTACTTCACCAGATATTAGTCCAGAAATTCAAAGAACAGGCACCCTAGAAAGGCAGAGTGTTCCAGCGGGTCATGGAGATCCTAGAGAGGCAGAGTGTTCCAGCGGGTCATGGAGATCCTAGAGAGACAGAGTGTTCCAGCGGGTCATGGAGATCCTAGAAAGGCAGAGTGTTCCAGCGGGTCATGGAGATTCTAGAGAGGCAGAGTGTTCCAGCGGGTCATGGAGATTCTAGAGAGGCAGAGTGTTCCAGCGGGTCATGGAGATTCTAGAGAGGCAGAGTGTTCCAGCGGGTCATGGAGATTCTAGAGAGGCAGAGTGTTCCAGCGGGTCATGGAGATCCTAGAGAGGCAGAGTGTTCCAGCGGGTCATGGAGATTCTAGAGAGGCAGAGTGTTCCAGCGGGTCATGGAGATCCTAGAGAGGCAGAGTGTTCCAGCGGGTCATGGAGATCCTAGAGAGGCAGAGTGTTCCAGCGGGTCATGGAGATTCTAGAGAGGCAGAGTGTTCCAACGGGAGTCATGGAGATTCTAGAGAGGCAGAGTGTTCCAGCGGGAGTCATGGAGATTCTAGAGAGGCAGAGTGTTCCAGCGGGTCATGGAGATTCTAGAGAGGCAGAGTGTTCCAACGGGTCATGGAGATTCTAGAGAGGCAGAGTGTTCCAACGGGTCATGGAGATTCTAGAGAGGCAGAGTGTTCCAGCGGGTCATGGAGATTCTAGAGAGGCAGAGTGTTCCAGCGGGTCATGGAGATTCTAGAGAGGCAGAGTGTTCCAACGGGTCATGGAGATTCTAGAGAGGCAGAGTGTTCCAACGGGTCATGGAGATTCTAGAGAGGCAGAGTGTTCCAGCGGGTCATGGAGATTCTAGAGAGGCAGAGTGTTCCAGCGGGTCATGGAGATTCTAGAGAGGCAGAGTGTTCCAGCGGGTCATGGAGATTCTAGAGAGGCAGAGTGTTCCAACGGGAGTCATGGAGATTCTAGAGAGGCAGAGTGTTCCAGCGGGAGTCATGGAGATCCTAGAGAGACAGAGTGTTCCAGCGGGTCATGGAGATCCTAGAGAGACAGAGTGTTCCAGCGGGTCATGGAGATTCTAGAGAGGCAGAGTGCTCCAGCGGGTCATGGAGATCCTAGAGAGGCAGAGTGCTCCAGCGGGAGTCATGGAGATCCTAGAGAGGCAGAGTGTTCCAGCGGGTCATGGAGATCCTAGAGAGACAGAGTGTTCCAGCGGGTCATGGAGATCCTAGAGAGGCAGAGTGTTCCAGCGGGTCATGGAGATTCTAGAGAGGCAGAGTGTTCCAGCGGGTCATGGAGATTCTAGAGAGGCAGAGTGTTCCAGCGGGTCATGGAGATCCTGAAAGGAATGGGAAAAAAACTAACGAGTGGGGTTCCTCAATGATCAGTGTTAACAACGCCACTGTTCCTAGTATATGTCAGCGACCTACCAGAAGGTTAAGTAAGGTTTGTTAAGATACAAGACCAGTGTTTCCTGACGCAGATCTTAGTCAAATGATGACCCTCCACTGGCGCTTTTGGTCATCTGACTGAGGCCTTCCACTGGCTTACCAGTCCACCCCTTTAAAAATTATGGTTATGATTAAAGCCATTAGTAATTAATAGACAGTAGAAGGGAATGAATGTTACATGTCACTGCTGGCGATGTAGAATTAATGTAGTGTTGTATAGTTTTGTTACTAATAACTGCATAACAAATAACTAGGGTTATAAATTTTAAAACTCCAATGTTATAAGATGTAACACCGAAATGTTATAAGTTAACATACTGTAGTGATATAACTCTGTAGTGCTATCACTTTAAACACTGTAGTGTTATCACTTTAAACACTGTAGAGTTATCACTGACAACACTTATAACACTGTAGTGTTATCACTTAAAACACTGTAGTGTTATCACTTTAAACACTAGTGTTATCACTTTAAACACTGTAGTGTTATCACTGACAACACTTATAACACTGTAGTGTTATCACTTAAAACACTGTAGTGTTATCACTTTAAACACTGTAGTGTTATCACTTTAAACACTGTAGTGTTATCACTTTAAACACTGTAGTGTTATCACTTAAAACACTGTAGTGTTATCACTTTAAACACTGTAGTGTTATCACTTTAAACACTGTAGTGTTATCACTGACAACACTTATAACACTGTAGTGTTATCACTTAAAACACTGTAACAATATCATTAGTTAACTTGTACTAGCATTGGTGTTAACACTTAACTTCACCAACTTCAACTTCACTTTTCACTCTGCAAGTATTTCACGGAAGGTTGCGATTTGATGGTCATGAGATGCTCTTGTTTTGTAAAAAAAATGGTGTTGTCCACCACTTCCTCGGATCAAATCTAAAAACCTCTCGTTCCTCAGGCACTGTATATCTTTCAACTGGTTTATCGCTTCCTATGAATAATAATAATAATAATAATAATAATAATAATAATAATAATAATAATAATAATAATAATAATAATAATAATAATAATAATAATAATAATATAATTAATAATAACACCCGGACTACTAAACGTCTTTAATTAACAGCTCAAAAAATGACTTTCTAAATATTACTAAAAAATTTATCCTTCCTAATTAATTCATCTCGACATGTAAAAAAATAATAAGCGTCAGGAAATCTAAACACCCAGTAATATTTTCATCAATGTTGAGATTTAAGAAGAGAAACAATGTGCACTAAATTAACGTGAGGTACTGGAGGAGCCAGTGACCAGTGTCACGACTACTGTGTACTGGAGGAGCCAGTGACCAGTGTCACGACTACTGTGTACTGGAGGAGCCAGTGACCAGTGTCACGACTACTGTGTACTGGAGGAGCCAGTGACCAGTGTCACGACTACTGTGTACTGGAGGAGCCAGTGACCAGTGTCACGACTACTGTGTACTGGAGGAGCCAGTGACCAGTGTCGACTACTGGGACTGGAGGAGCCAGTGACAGTGTCACGACTACTGTGTACTGGAGGAGCCAGTGACCAGTGTCACGACTACTGTGTACTGGAGGAGCCAGTGACCAGTGTCACGACTACTGTGTACTGGAGGAGCCAGTGACCAGTGTCACGACTACTGTGTACTGGAGGAGCCAGTGACCAGTGTCACGACTACTGTGTACTGGAGGAGCCAGTGACCAGTGTCACGACTACTGTGTACTGGAGGAGCCAGTGACCAGTGTCACGACTACTGTGTACTGGAGGAGCCAGTGACCAGTGTCACGACTACTGTGTACTGGAGGAGCCAGTGACCAGTGTCACGACTACTGTGTACTGGAGGAACCAGTGACCAGTGTCACGACTACTGTGTACTGGAGGAGCCAGTGACCAGTGTCACGACTACTGTGTACTGGAGGAGCCAGTGACCAGTGTCACGACTACTGTGTCCCTCGTGGAAGGTTGAAGGAGGAGGGGAAGAAGACTAGGACCAGACAAATCATGCACAGGAAGGTAACGATGAAGGACAGTTTGACTCAGAATCCAGCAGGAATTACGGTAAAATATATAATGGAAAACATCACAGGTATGAGAGAGAGCCACCAGAAAGTTCATTCATTTTCAGACACCCAAGAACAGTAAACAGAGACACTTCTTGGTTCAAGAAACAATTCGAGGGAAAGAAAGCTAGGAATAGAAAAGCTGGGCAATATATATAATAAGATGAATGGAAGAAAGTGAGTTATTGAGCAGGAAAGACAGAAAAAATATGTATTAGAACGAGAAGACATCCAGTGGTAGGGAATGAAAATGACTGTTGCAAAAATATGAATCCAACCCATATTGTTCTATTATAACATAAGAAAAACTCACTGAGAGACCAAGTGAAAATTTTATAAGAAAATATAAACTGCTCAAGAATAGCGACAGAAAAATATTGTGAAGAACTAAACAAACGAGACCAGGAAGAACATACGATTGAACATGGGCAACTAATACACGTAGAGAAATACCAACAAGCCAGGGTGTGCTTGATCACTTACTGGTGACACAGAAACAGGTATAAAAGCGCTTGATGGTTATATACAGGAACATCAGTAAGGCCAGAGTAGCTTTTCTTATTTATATTAAATGAAGCTGACTGGCTGAGTAAGCCATTATCGAAGACTTAGAGAAGTGTGATAAAATCAGGAGAGATACAGGCACTTGGAAAATGGCCACTGCAATGATAAGAAAAGTATAGACAAAGCGCTAAACTTTAGGAGAGTAGACTGAAAGACAGGTAGTGATGCCTCCATATTTTAACAAGAAATTACGTTGTATCTTGATAAAAGTACGACAATGAAGAGGTTAAAGGTCACTGACACGTTGCTTCACAGGTCTCTGATTACTGAAACTGAAACAGCAGGCTGAGATATGAAGACAGGCACTTCTTTTGATAAACAAAAGCTATAAAATAATGGTGAAAGACACGTCGTCGTGCTTTGAACAAGTGACATGTTCCTCGAGATGTAGTTGTCGGAGCTACACTACTCTTGATATCTGTGAACGAGGTAGCCAGGAAATAATTATAATAATCTTTATTTCTACAAGTACATGTACAAGGTATACAGGCCTAGCTGACATCAATGACAAACTGCTATATAGAAAGCCCCTTGTTATGCTGAGCATTTCCCGCAAATTCGGTCAATTTTGTCCCAGGATGCGACCCACACCAGTCGACTAACACCCAGGTACCTATTTTACTGATAGGTAAATAAACAGGGACAGCAGGTGTCTTAAGGAAACACGTCCTAATGTTTCCACCCGTACTGGGGATCGACCCCCGGAATAACCACTCAGGAAGATTGCTGAAAACTCCGTGAGGTCGTGAATAATAAAAAAAACAAAAACTTTCTCGAGGACAACCTGAATTAATGGAGTGGTGAAGGAGAGCATCGATACCGTAGTTCCTGACCAGGAAGCAGGGAAGGGTGAAGGACCTGGGTGTTGACATAACCCCGACCTTATCGCCAACAGCTCTCATCAACATGGTGACGTCATCTCTGTATGTAACTCTGCCAAATGTTACAGCAACATTAACCACTTGTAATAAGGATTGTGTCAACACTATCAGCACCTGAATTCTTCACTTCGGTACTGCAGTAAATGCGTCCGCAAGGTTTAGCGCTCTCCATGGATAACGAAAAAAAAGAAATGGTAGAATGAAGAAAAGAGGAGAAAGAAAGAGACCAAGAAAATTAATAATAATAATAATAATAATAATAATAATAATAATATAATCATTAATATAAAATAAAAATTTAAAATATTATTTATTATTATTATTATATTATTATTATAAGATGAAGAAAGAAGAAGAAGAAACAAGACAGACAAGAAAATGAAGACAAAGAAGACATAAAAAAGATGATAAAGAATGAAAAAATAAATAATCCTTAAACACGTAAAAAATTTATAAATTGCGAAGATTTTCCTCCGTACTGTGGACACACACGAGGAAAGATGACCATGGGGAAACATGTTCACGGCATACAAGATACTCAGTGGAAAAATAAATAAATTAATTAAATTAGTGAAGGCGATGAAAATGAAATTTATTCAATGAAGGTAATAAGTGGAGCCCACTGGTGGTAGAAAGTGGAACACTGATGGTAGGAAGTGGAACACTGGTGGAAGAAAGTGGAACACTGGTGGTAGGAAGTGGAACACTGGTGGTAGAAAGTGGAACACTGATGGTAGGAAGTGGAACACTGGTGGAAGGAAGTGGAACACTGGTGGTAGGAAGTGGAACCCATGTGGTAGGAAGTGGAACACTGGTGGTAGAAAGTGCAGCACTGGTGGTAGGAAGTGGAACACTGGTGGTAGAAAGTGGAACACTGATGGAAGGAAGTGGAACACTGGTGGAAGGAAGTGGAACACTGGTGGTAGAAAGTGAAGCACTGGTGGTAGGAAGTGGAACACTGGTGGTAGAAAGTGGAACACAAGTGGTAGGAAGTGGAACACTGGTGGTAGGAAGTGGAACACTGGTGGTAGGAAGTGGAACCCATGTGGTAGGAAGTGGAACACTGGTGGTAGGAAGTGGAACACTGGTGGTAGAAAGTGGAACACTGGTGGTAGGAAGTGGAACACTAGTGGTAGGAAGTGGAACACTGGTGGTAGGAAGTGGAACACTGGTAGTAGGAAGTGGAACACTGGTGGTAGGAAGTGCAACACTGGTGGTAGGAAGTGGAACACTAGTGGTAGGAAGTGGAACACTGGTGGTAGGAAGTGGAGCACTGGTGGTAGGAAGTGGAACACTGGTGGTAGGAAGTGGAACACCGGTGATAGGAAGTAGAACACAGGTGGTAGGAAGTGGAACACTGGTGGTAGGAAGTGGAACACTGGTGGTAGGAAGTGGAACACTGGTGGTAGGAAGTGGAACACTGGTGGTAGGAAGTGGAACACTGGTGGTAGGAAGTGGAACACAGGTGGTAGGAAGGGGAACACTGGTGGTAGGAAGTGGAACACAGTTAGTAGGTAGTGGAACACTGGTGGTAGGAAGTGAAGCACTGGTGGTAGGAAGTGGAACACAGTTGGTAGGTAGTGGAACACTGGTGGTAGGAAGTGAAGCACTGGTGGTAGGAAGTGGAACACTGGTGGTAGGAAGTGGAACACTGGTGATAGAAAGTGGAACACTGGTGGTAGGAAGTGGAACACTGGTGGTAGGAAGTGGAGCACTGGTGGGTGAAAGTGCAACACTGGTGGTTGGAAGTGGAACACTGGTGGTAGGAAGTGGAACACTGGTGGTAGGAAGTGGAACACTAGTGGTAGAAAGTGCAACACTGGTGGTAGGAAGTGGAACACAGGTGGTAGGAAGTGGAACACTGGTGGTAGGAAGTGGAACACTGGTGGTAGGAAGTGGAACACTTGTGGTAGGAAGTGAAACACTGGTGGTAGGAAGTGGAGCACTGGTGGTAGGAAGTGGAACACTGGTGGTAGGAAGTGGAGTACTGGTGGTAGGAAGTGGAACACTGGTGGTAGGAAGTGGAACACTGGTGGTAGGAAGTGGAACACTGGTGGTAGGAAGTGGAACCCTGGTGATAGGAAGTGGAACACTGGTGATAGGAAGTGGAACACTGGTAGTAGGAAGTGGAACACTGGTGGTAGGAAGTGGAACATTGGTGGTAGGAAGTGGAACACTGGTGGTAGGAAGTGGAACACTGGTGGTAGGAAGTGGAGCACTGGTGGTAGGAAGTGGAACACTGGTGGTATTAAGTGGAACACTGGTGGTATTAACATCCATCTGTTTCTTTTTACTTATTGCTTAAGACGACTTCAGAGAGAGATTAAAATATATAGATCAACTAGTCTCTTGACAATGTTTACATGTGGGTTTTTCTCAACCAGCAACTTGTGTTCACGAAACTTTGACGCTCCTTCATATGCTCATACTAGTGCATTACACATTACATACAGTTGAGGTGTTACTAGGTTACTGACGAGTTCTGGTAAATCTAGGGTAAACAATGAGTTGATCCTCAGACACCCCAACTTCCGTATCTTATTCTTCAAGCTTGAAGCCACTGACTGATAAGTGGGCACTCGATTATGCAGTGCTGAAGGTCGTGCCCTAGCTACTTTCCAACGATAATATTTCACATTTTGAATAGGTTGGGTAAGGATGGCCGCCTGTGTCATATGCAGTTATTCACTGATTTCTTATAGGTGATGATCTAACCTGATTCTAGCAATCACCGCCTCACATAGGGAACGTTTTCTGGTGTACATTTGCAGATTTTTCATCTTAATCAAAATGATTATACTAGAGCTTCCAGTTCTTGGAGTGTCTGAGTCGATCCCCGGTACAGTTGAAAATATTAGGACGTGTTTCCTTAAGATACCTGATGTCCAATGTTCACCCATCAGTAAAATGGGTACCTGGGTGTTAGTCGACTGGTGTGGGTCGCATCCTGGGACAAAATGACCTAATTTGCCCGAAATGCTCAGCATAACAAGTGGCTTTCTATATAGTAGTATGTCACTGATGTCAGCTAGGCCTGTATACCTTGTATATGTAGTTTTATAAATAAAGATTATTATTATTATTATTATTATTATTATTATTATTATTATTATTATTATTATTACAGTGAGAAGAGGCAGAAGCAGAGAGTGTGAAACGGGAATGAACGAGGAGCAGGAAAGATGGATGGGTGAGGGACGGCAGGGAGAGAGGAGTGGGGGGGGTGAGAGACAGGAGTGGTGGGGAACACAAAGGTTCATACCCTCGTAGGTAAACCAGTAGACTCATCTCACCTCGTACTTATTCAAACTATGGAGCGAATGTTAGTAGGTGAGCCGGACAAAAGAGCACACACACACACCTAACCCTCCTGGAGGACAGGAGGGTTAGGGGAGACATGATAACGGCATACAAAATACTGCGAGGAATAGATAAGGTGAACAGAGACAAGATGTTCCAGAGATGGGGCACAGTAACATGTGGTCACAATTGGAAGTTGAAGACTCAGATGAGTCAAAGGGATGTTAGGAAGTATTTCTTCAGTCACAGAGTTGTCAGGAAGTGGAATAGTCTAGCAAGTGATGTAGTGGAGGCAGGAACCATACATAGGGTTAAGACGAGGTATGATAAAGGTCATGGAGCAGGGATAGAGAGGACCTAGTAGCGATCAGTGAAGAGGCGGGGCCAGGAGCTGAGTCTCGACCCCTGCAACCACAAATAGAGGAGTACGCACACACACACATACACACACACACACACACACACATACACACACACATACACACACACACACATACACACACACATACACACACACACACATACACACACACACATACACACACGTACACACACACAGTTTTAAGACGAGGTATGATGAAGCTCATGGAGCAGAGAGAGAGAGAGAGAGGACCTAATAGCGATCAGTGAAGAGGTGGGGCCAGGAGCTATGACTCGACCCCTGCAACCACATATGGTGAGTACACATACACGCACGCACGCGCACACACACTCAAATGGTGTTCCAATAGCATCAGTACTAGGACCGGTACTATTTCTTTTGGACATAAATGATATGAAGGGAGGAACAGAATCAGAAGCATCCCTGTTCGCAGATAATGTGAGGCTAATGAGAGTGTGAGCGTGTGAGGACCAGGAAAGACTACAAGTGATGCTGGGTAGGCCACAGGTCTAGTCTGACAATACACTGCTGGAATTTAACACTAGGAAGTGCAAAACTATGAACACCGTTGATGGAGTACAGATTCGAGGGATAGGAGGAAGGCAAAAGCTGCAAACCTCACTTAAGGAAAGCGACCTTGGGGTGTGCATTGCACCGAGCATATTGCCTGGGGCACACATCAACCAAACAACTGCCGCAGCAGATGCGAGTTTTGCAAATCTAAGATTAGCTTTAGGAACCTAAGCAAGGAGTCATTTACAACACTATATATGGCCCATACTGAAGTATGCAGCACCACTGCGGAACCCACACGTGATCAAGCATGTCAAGAAGTGCAGAGGTTTGCAATCAAACTAGTCCCGAAGTTATGAGTAGAGATTAATGGAAGTAAACTTGATGACATTGGAGGAAGGAAGCACTAGGGATGGAATGCTAAGAGGAACTACAAGGATGGACACGGACAGTTTTCTCAAGACGAAGGACACAAACACGAGAGCACAGCTGCAAGTTGAAAACTCAGTCGAGTCACAGGGATGCGAAAGAGTATTTCGTCAGTCTTAAAGTGCCCAGGAAGTGGAACGACCTAGACAGTCGTTTGGTAGAGGCAGGATGAATATATATATATATATATATATATATATATATATATATATATATATATATATATATATATATATATCTTTAAAAAGAGATGGGATAAGTCTCTCGAAGCCAGGATAGTGCAAACCCAGTAGTGGTCAGTAAAGAGGCTGGGCCTGGAGCTGAGACTCGACCCCTGTAGCCTTATGTAAATCTTGCACTTTCAATCTTCACTCTACAACTTGTGAAACTAGAGACAGAAATAATAAAGAGTATTTGAAAGATCAACTAGAAACTTGAAAACTGCCAGACTAACACGATACCTCCTGCGCTATTATGACCAGGTTAAAAAAAATCACACACGGAGAACCACTCCAGGTCCTGTGCACGATCCTCACGTCCCCAGTCCAGTTCATATCCGATACCTGCTGGTACTCTGGCTTTTGAAGCCTGCTCACTGCTGTTGGAATCTCTGAAGTTGTATGAACACTACTCAACCTGCTTTAACACTACTGCTGAATCATCTTTAACACTACTGCTCGATCTGCTCTATGATTTAGTACCCTGCCATGTTTCATTCCATCACTTTCACTTATTTAAGACCCTATCAATCTTATCTTAGTCACACAAAACGAACACTGTCTACCATTTTCATTTCAGCTACCATCAGCGTCCTTGAAATTAATTTTCCGTTGACCACTGGAACCTGTTTTCAAACCAACAACAAAATGAAGTTCTCACAAGTATTCCCTTTGTCTTTGAGAGACAATACTCTCTTTGAAAGCACCACCCATACCAAACTGCATTACAGTGGCTACTAAGAAGGGTAGATTAATTCTCCTCTGATTAGGTGAAGGTTCTTATTACAACCTCAGGTTTTCAAGGCCTGTTATCCTGAGTGTAAAAGGGAGCTTGGAGCAAAGAAACACCGTAGAAAAGCTTTGAATTTGTATTTTCCTTCACCAAGAAATTATAGATCTAAATTGTATTTTCCTTCACCAAGTATTTACAGCTTTATAGAACTATGTACACTATATACAAATAGAGTAGTATTAGTGCACGCCATTGTAGTCAAGGCAAAACAGCAGCCAAGAGACAGAGACGACTGTGCAACAACCAGCTCAGGGAGGGAATGACAATGGTAAACATGTGAGTGGAATCCACATCACCTTTACCATTGCCAGATCCACATTATGATTGGCTGAACCAAGGTGTTGATCTGATGATAGGGCCCCGATCACCAAATCCTTAACAACATGGTTCGCTGGTTGGTGAGGCAGCCTATATGGGTGTGTTTAACATGCTCCGAATAAGGTGACGTACTCTTTGCATGCAACAGTTCTCATTCGAGTACACTTCCTGGAAGGTATCAGTCCTCCACTCTAAACCTATTTATATTACACAGACGTATCCTACGTCTATACACATCACTGTAGCCAAAGTTCTTTCCTAAATAATCATTTGTTCTATAAGCCTTTATATTAATAGGATTTATATCAAGCACTCAGCACTTATTATGAAAACATATTTTAAAGCAATCACATTAACATTGATTTTGTATTTCATTAAAATCTTTGCAAAATCATGAATGATTGCATAAGGATATGCAAATCAGTCTCCACCGGCTGATACGCATCTAATTCCATCCGAAAATACTACTTTATTTGCTTTCCTTTTGCACGTTAACATTACTACACACACTCTAACATCACTACAAACACATTAACATCACTACAAACACATTAACATAACTACACATACATTAACATCACTACACACACACTAACATCAATACAAACACATTAACATCACTCTACTCACAATACATGTTGACGTACAGGGCAATGAACAGGCAGACACTGCTGCTCGGTCAGCAGTACATGACCTTCCAGTTTCATATAGAGGTGTTCCATTCACGGACTATTTTGCGGTCATTGCTACCCACCTTCGCACCCGTTGGCAACAACGCTGGTCTGACCTGCTGAATAACAAACTTCATTCTATTAAACCGGTTATAGGTTTCTGGCCTTCTTCTTGTCACCAATGTCGAGGTTGGGAGACTACTCTCTCCCGTCTTCGCATCGGCCACACTCGTCTTACTCACGGGTATCTCATGGAGAGGCTCCCTGCCCCTCTCTGTGAGCATTGTCAGGTTCCAGTATCTGTTCGACATATTCTGTTGGACTGCCCACTCTATCAACGAGCACGCAGAATTTACCTCCAACGACGTCTTCGCTCTACGGCCCTTTCTTTACCTTCCCTTCTTGCAGATGGACCCTCCTTTAATCCTGACTCTCTTGTTGACTTTTTGACAGCAACTGACTTACTACACAAACTCTGAAGATTATACCTCTAGCACCTCCCTCAGTCCCTTCTACCTCAATCTTTTGCTACCCTCTATCCCTGCACTATCCACTACCCATTCTCCCTGCATCCTGTCCTACCCTGCTGCGCTGTATGACCCCTGTGGTTTAGCGCTTCTTTTTTATTATAATAATCACACTTCCACTACACATACTCTACTATCCTCACATGTTATTTCACTACACTAACTACACTATAACTTCAAACACACTATAAATTCACCTACACACTATAACACTCTAACTTACACACTATAACTTCACCACACACCTATAACCTTCAACCACAACACTATAACTTCACCATAACACCCCTATAACTTCACACTTACACACATAACTTCACCACAACACTATAACTTCACACACTATAAATTCACTACACATATTAAACTTACACACTATAACATCACCACACACTCTAACTTCACACACTGTAACTTCACTACACACTGTAACTTCACTAAACACTATAACTTCACCGCACACTATAACTTCACACACTGTAACTTCACTAAACACTATAACTTCACCACACACTGTAACTTCACCACACACTATAACTTCACTACACACTATAACTTCACCACACACTGTAACTTCACCACACACTATAACTTCACTAAACACTATAACTTCACCACACACTATAACTTCACCACACACTATAACTTCACCACACACTATAACTTCACCAAACACTATAACTTCACTACACACTATAGCTTCACCACACACTAAACTTAACTACACACTATAATTCACACACACTATACCTTCACACACTATAACTTCACCACACACTATAACTTCACCACACACTGTAACTTCACCACACTATAACTTCACCACACACTATAACTTCACCACACACTATAACTTCACCACACACTATAACTTCACTACACACTATAACTTCACCACACACTATAACTTCACCACACACTATAACTTCACCACACACTATAACTTCACTACACACTATAACTTCACCACACACTATAACTTCACCACACCTATAACTTCACCACACACTATACCTTCACCACACACTATAACTTCACTACACACTATAGCTTCACCCACACTTAACTTCACCACATATAACTTCACCACACACTATAACTTCACACACACTATACTTCACCACACACTATAACTTCACTACACTTAACTTCACCACACACTATACTTCACCACACTACTAAACTTCATTCACACACTATACCTTCACCACACACTATAACTTCACTACACACTATAACTTCACCACACACTATAACTTCACTACACTATAGCTTCACCACACACTATAACTTCACTACACACTATAACTTCACAACACACTATAACTTCACACACTATAAATTCACTACACACTATAGCTTACACACACTTAACTTCACCACACATAACTTCACACACCTATACTTCACCACACACTATAACTTCACTACACACTATAGCTTCACCACACACTGTAACTTCACCACACTATAACTTCACCACACACTATAACTTCACCACACACTATAACTTCACCACACACTATAACTTCACCACACACTATAACTTCACCACACACTAAAACCCTTCCCCCCAACACATAACATCATTAAGCACTAACTATTCAAAAACACATCTTTTAATTCAAATATTGTTGTATATTTGTAGAATTTAAGTTAAAATACCATGGATTTTTTTCTCTCTCTCTTCTTGTCCAGGATGTCAATAAAATATTTGAAACTACCAATAAAAAATATATTATTAACGATTCACTCAGAATCTCTTAATAAAAATAACAGCCACAATGGCTTGCTTTGTTTACCTTTATTAACCAGTGGGGATTTGTATTCAGAATTAACCTTTGTATTGATCTCCACTCCAATAACAATAATTCGTAAGATGAAAAACCCACTTAACTTTCATATTGTTTATGCATATTAACACATCACCACTGTTGAGATAAGTCTCCACCATCATCCTCCAGCTCCTGGGACCTTCACATCCGATGAACGTTTCTTCAAGGCCGTCACCCGGGACATGATTTTATTCCGTATTAATGATTCCTTTCATGTAATTTTCTCTGTACCTGCACATAGTTTTTTATTACTAAGATTATTATAACAGTGACACCATAGTGTTTCATAGGATAATATCTTGACGATGTTACCTTCCAACTTTTTCTCTTTCGACTAACTTCAAACTCTTTTTAAGTAAATCTTTTAAATAATCCTTAGGTGATCTTTACCATTACAAAACACATTTACCCAGGTCTTAAGTTCGGGGGCTCTATAAATAAACCAAAAGAAAATGGTGACGTCCTCTCACTACAACAAGGATTTAGCCAGCTGATATCGGCTAGACTATGTGAAAAGTAATTTGTTTCACTTGCAATGTATGTTATCTCGAACTTGAAGAACGAAAATGCACAATACCCTGACTGGAACAATACACAAATAACCCGTACATAGTAGAGAGGTTACGACAACGTTTCGGTCCGACTTGGACCATTTACAAAGTCACACTAACACAAAAGAGTGAGGGAGCTAGTATACAGTGGTACCTCTACTTATGAGCAGCTCCCAACTTGAACAATTATGTAAGTGTATTTTTATAGGTGCTTTTGTAAGTGTATTTTTGGGGGTCTGAAATGGATTAACCTAATTTTCATTATTTCTTATGGGAAAAAATTCCTTCGGTATCGGCACTTAAATAGCCGTCTGGAACGAATTAAGCTCGTAAGTAGAGGTACCACTGTATATGGGAGAGGGGGACAGGGACGGGACCAAGAGAGGAAGAAAAAGTAGTAGAGGTAATGGTGTAAAGCTGTGGTAGTTTAAGTTAAACTCTTGTATTGTTAGGTGGTCCATCATAATAACCTGCTATTGGAGACTTTAAAAATTTTCAAATACTGCCAGGATTTACGGTCAGCTTACAGTATAAATGGTTTACCACAGAGATAATATCTGAACTGCTTCATGTCCCAAATGAAGGGATAACATTCTTTCTCTATAGTCGAATAATTTGAGTCTCCGGAAAGCGATTTCTTACTTGCAAAGCTACAGGAAAATGGACATTGTCATGATACTGCAAGAGTGTGGAGCCCAATCCTGTGTTAGTTGCATCTGTATATAAGCAAAATGTTTTTACTGATATCAAAAAGTTTTAGTACGGGAGGATTAGAAAAGATTAACTTCAGTTCTATTTCAGAGTAAATAAGTCATTTTATGATGCTTATAAAGGCAAAAAGTAATATCAGCTAGGTCAGGTACAAACTTGAAAAAGAAGTTTACAGTTGAAAGAAAACTTCAGAAGTTTCTCGGTCTCAGGAAACTTACTCTGGTCCAAAGCTTAATTTTCATCATGCAAAGGATACAAGTTGCTGTTAGAAATGGTGAAACTAATGTACTTTATTTGGTTGCATCCTAGAAAACACTTGCGAAGCTGTGCAGTTGATCCATAATATTAACTGCAAAGCTGCGAGGAAATTAGTATGCTTCAAGAAGGATTCATAATATAGATAATATCTAAATAGTATGCCACATATGATAGATATTTAAGTATCACTTCCTTTAGTCTAATATTTATGGCATAGGCAGTTGCGGGTCCAAACGGCATAGTACAATGTTGCATGAGGCCCTCAAGGGTAGGGTAAGTAGTGTACTGTTTGTAATCAGAATTAAAGAACTTGGTGATAAGCTTGAGTTATTTCCAGTTCAGAGAAATATTGTGAGTTAGTAAAGTTATTGAGGTCACCTTCAATAACCGGCGAGGATCTGAATCCCATTTGGTAATTTCATTAAGACTTCTATAGTCTTCAGCAGTTCTGTATGAATTATCAGTGAGTGTAATCACGACCATGGAGAACAATAAGTAGTTAATTCAAATCTTCAGGTTAAGAACTCTACTGTTTTACACTAATATTCATCTGGTGATTATCTACTTTCCATATTTCATTATTATTATTATTATTATTATTATTATTATTATTATTATATTATATTATTATTATTATTATTATTATTTTATTATTATTATTATTATTATTATTATTATTATTATTATTATTATTATTATTATTATTATTATTATTATTATTATTATTATTATTATTATTATTATTATTATTATTATTATTATTATTATTATTATTATTATTATTATTATTATTATTATTATTATTATTATTATTATTATTATTATTATTATTATTATTATTATTATTATGTTCACGGGGAGGAGCTAAACCCACAGGGACTATACAGCGATTGGGGAATGGGAGGTAATCATTTGCTGACGATAATCACTCATTTAGTTGCCATGTGTTTAAATTATGTAACATAAAATATGAAGACTCTGAGGAGTCCACATATGAAGAGAGTTGGCAGACCACTGGCGTCAGTAGTGAGAATAAATTACATCCCATCACTACAAGGTCAGGTCCTGTTTCGAATTCCAAGTCCTCGTGGAAAGATAACGACATGTCTTTGGCATGTCGTTATCTAACAGGGTACTCCAGCTGGTGTACTTGCCGAGGCATGGACTGTTACGACCACAGTTCCTAACTGGCTTTTCATTAAGCCAGGTTAACAAATTGTGACTTCTTTGGCGTAAGCACCCGAGTAGTGGGGAGCCAGCTTCAGTTGTCAATAAGTATCCAGCACTTCCGTAGGTCTCTCAACTGCAGCTGCTACCAAAAATGGATTTTCTCTCTCACATCTCTCGGCTTGAGAGCCAAGGCGTTTTTCCCCCCCTCTCCTAGATACCTGGGTTACCCCAACATTTCTGTCTCATATCTTAGATGCCAGTGACAGACTGATTCTTAGGAAGGAAGTTGTTGACGAGGGATGTGTTCACATTTCTGCTTTCCTGTGCCTGGTTCTCTAGTCTCAGCCACTGGGCTGAATCATAAACTTCGGGATTCCTATCCCTTGTTTGATACAAGTGTATGATCCTACAAGTCATTCTGCAAACAGCTAACATGTAGGATTTCTCTCAACATTGAACGGAGAGTCCGCTGGTCTAGTTATGGTGTCTGATGAAGAGCAGGTTACTGGTGCCTCAGGTCAAGAGGCTGGAAGCGGCGTAGATGGGTTGGTTGAAGTGGTGATGGCACTTGTGTCTCTTAACTGGATACATCCTTACGTGGCAGGGAACACTGCTACTGGTAGGTGTTAATGACTTTGGATGTTAATTACTACTCTCCTAATCAACTGATTTGCTGTAAACTGAGACTTACTGATGCGTTCATCAATAAATCCTCTTAATTATGGCGTGAGAGCACATGTGAAAATGAGATGAGAGAAGAACCGAAGAATATACAAAGGTTGCAACATAGGTTACCATCCCCTGTACATTAGTGAATCGTTTCTAGGGACAAGGGCAAGTTTTCAGATTATCAGGGCGCCTCCATTACCCATTGTGTCCAAGAATTTATTTACGCCTTCCAAAATTATTTATCTTACTATACCTTAAAAAACGCATTAATAAATCAGCTTTACATGACAACATAACAAAGAGTCAGCTACCAAACATGACTCACACAGCCTAGCCCGAGGTCTCGACACCATTGCATGAGAGTAAGTAATCTTCTGGGACGGGAGTTTCCAGGGGGCCACCTGACACTCATTCACCACCTCGTTATCCATGAAGAAAAAAACCTCGCTTCTGGCAACTGGAGTTTAACTATAAGTGTGAATATTTTCAATTTATTAACATATTCCTCTGCTATTGATCAGTAAAAATACTTCTTGAGTTGTAATGTTTATCTTTGCACAAATAACCCGCACATAGGAGGAAGAAACTTATAACGACGTTTCGCTCCGACTTAGGCCATTAACTAGTGACTAGTTAATAGTGCAGGTCGTATCTTACGTGCGGGTTAATTGCGCGTTGTTCCAGTCACGGTATTGTGATTTTTTCCCCTTCAATATTTATCTTTCTTTTCCTACCCTTCCTCCCTCTTCCCATCCTCCTCTTCCCATCCTCCTCTTCCCATCCTCCTCTTCGCATCCTCCTCTTCCCATCCTCCTCTTCCCATCCTCCTCTTCCCATCCTCCTCTTCCCATCCTCCTCTTCGCATCCTCCTCTTCCCATCCTCCTCTTCCCATCCTCCTCTTCCCATCCTCCTCTTCCCATCCTCCTCTTCCCATCCTCCTCTTTCCTTCAAGTTTACCTTAAAAAAATTCCTCAGCTTACCTAACATTTTCCTTAACTTCCTAAGTTATATTAGCCTCAGTATATTAGCCTCAGTATATTAGCCTCAGTATATTAGGCTCAGTATATTAGGCTCAGTATATTAGGCTCAGTATATTAGGCTCAGTATATTAGGCTCAGTATATTAGGCTCAGTATATTAAGCTCAGTATATTAGGCTCAGTATATTAGGCTCAGTATATTAGGCTCAGTATATTAGGCTCAGTATATTAGGCTCAGTATATTAGGCTCAGATATTAGGCTCAGTATATTAGGCATTCAGTATATTAGGCTCAGTATATTAGGCTCAGTATATTAGGCTCAGTATATTAGGCTCAGTATATTAGGCTCAGTATATTAGGCTCAGTATATTAGGCTCAGTATATTAGGCTCAGTATTTGGCTCAGTATATTAGGCTCAGTATATTAGCTCAGTATATTAGCTCAGTATATTAGGCTCAGTATATTAGCTCAGTATATTGCCTCAGTATATTAGCCTCAGTATATTAGGCTCAGTATATTAGGCTCAATATATTAGCCTCAGTATATTAGCCTCAGTATATTAGGCTCAGTATATTAGGCGCAGTATATTAGGCTCAGTATATTAGGCTCAGTATATTAGGCTCAGTATATTAGGCTCATTATATTAGGCTCAGTATATTAGCCTCAGTATATTAGCCTCAGTATATTAGGCTCAGTATATTAGGCTCAGTATATTAGCCTCAGTATATTAGCCTCAGTATATTAGGCTCAGTATATTAGGCTCAGTATATTAGGCTCAGTATATTAGGCTCAGTATATTAGGCTCAGTATATTAGGCTCAGTATATTAGGCTCAGTATATTAGGCTCAGTATATTAGGCTCAGTATATTAGGCTCAGTATATTAGCTTCAGTATATTAGGCTCAGTATATTAGGTAGCTCAGTATATTAGCTCAGTATATTAGGCTCAGTATATTAGGCTCAGTATATTAGCTCAGTATATTAGGCTCAGTATATTAGGCTCAGTATATTAGGCTCAGTATATTAGGCTCAGTATATTAGGCTCAGTATATTAGCCTCAGTATATTAGGCTCAGTATATTAGGCTCAGTATATTAGGCTCAGTATATTAGGCTCAGTATATTGCAGTATTTAGGCTCAGTATATTAGGCTCAGTATATTAGGCTCAGTATATTAGGAACTCAGTATATTAGGCTCAGTATATTAGTCTCAGTATATTAGGCTCAGTATATTAGGCTCAGTATATTAGGCTCAGTATATTAGCTCAGTATATTAGCCTCAGTATATTAGGCTCAGTATATTAGGCTCAGTATATTAGCTCAGTATATTGCTAGTATATTAGGCTCAGTATTTAGGTCAGTATATTAGCCTCAGTATATTAGCTCAGTATATTAGCCTCAGTATATTAGGCTCAGTATATTAGCTCAGTATATTGGCTAGTAATGGCTCGTATATTAGCTCAGTATATTAGGCTCATATATTAGGCTCAGTATATTAGGCTCAGTATATTAGGCTCAGTATATTAGGCTCAGTATATGTAGGGCCATAGCTAGTATATTAGGCTCAGTATATTAGGCTCAGTATATAGGCCTCAGTATATTAGGCTCAGTATATTGAGCTCAGTATATTAGCCTCAGTATATTAGGCTCAGTATATTAGGCTCAGTATATTAGCTCAGTATATTAGGCTCGTTATTGGTCATATTAGGCTCAGTATATTAGGCTCAGTATCTATAGTAGCCTTTGCTGTATATTAGTCGTAAGGCTCAGTATATTAGCTCAGTATATTAGCTCAGTATATTAGGCTCAGTATATTAGGTCTCAGTATATTAGGCTCAGTATATTAGGCTCAGTATATTAGGCTCAGTATATTAGGCTCAGTATGATTAGGCTCAGTATATTAGCTCAGTATATTAGCTCGTTATTGTATATTAGCTCAGTATATTGGCTCAGTATATTAGGCTCAGTATATTAGCCTCAGATAGGTAGTATAGCTCTTGTCAGTATATTAGCTCAGTATATTAGGCTCGTATATTGCTAGTATATTAGCTCAGTATATTAGGCTCAGTATATTAGGCTCAGTATATTAGCTCAATATGCTCAGAATAGCTAGTATATTAGCTCAGTATCATTAGGCTCAGTATATTAGCCTCAGTATATTAGCTCAGTATATTGTCAGTATATTAGCTCAGTGATATTAGGCTCAGTATATTAGGCTCAGTATTAGCTCAGTATATTGGCTCAGTATATTAGGCTCAGTATATTAGCTCAGTATATTAGGCTCAGTATATTAGGCTCAGTATATTAGGCTCAGTATATTAGGCTCAGTATATTAGGTGCTCAGTATATTAGGCTCAGTATATTAGGCTCAGTATATTAGGCTCAGTATATTAGCTCAGTATATTGCCTGTATATGGCTCAGTATATTAGCTCAGTATATTAGGCTCATGCTTATATTAGCCTCAGTATATTAGGCTCAGTATATTAGGCTCAGTATATTAGGGCTCAGTATATTAGGCTCTAGTATATTAGGCTCAGTATATTAGGCTCAGTATATTAGGCTCAGTATATTAGGCTCAGTATATTAGGCTTTCAGTATATTAGCTCAGTATATATGTATATTAGCTCAGTATATTAGGCGAAGCTCAGTATATTAGGCTCAGTATATTAGGCCTCAGTATATTAGCTGTTATAGGCTCAGTATATTAGCTCAGTATATTAGCTCAGTATATAGTCGTAAGGCTCAGTATATTAGGCTCAGTATATTAGCTATATATTGGCTCAGTATATTAGGCTCAGTATATTAGCTCTCAGTATTAGCTCAGTATATTAGGCTCAGTATATAGGCTCAGTATATTGAGCTCAGTATATTGGCTCAGTATATTAGGCTCAGATATTAGCTCGTTATTGCTCAGATACTGTATGGCTCAGTATATTCCGTAGATTAGGCTCTATTGGTAGTATTAGCTCAGTATATTAGGCTCAGTATATTAGCTCAGTATATTAGCTCAGTATATTAGGCTCAGTATATTAGGTCACTCAGTATATTAGGCTCAGTATATTAGCTCAGTATATTAGGCTCAGTATATTGGTCTCTAGTATATTGAAGCTCAGTATATTAGCTCTTAGCTCAGTATATTAGGCTCAGTATATTAGGCTCAGTATAGTTAGGCTCAGGTATATTAGGCTCTAGTATATTAGGCTCAGTATATTAGTGGCTCAGTATATTAGCCTGCAGTATATTAGCTGTATATTAGCCTCGTATATTAGGCTCAGTATATTAGGCTCATGTAGGCTATATTGAGGCTCATATATTACCTCATTGCTATTATTAGGTCAGTATTGGACCAGTATATTAGGCTAGTATATTAGTAATAACCATATATTAGGCTCAGTATATTGTTCATGCCTATTACGGTGTGATTTAGTCCTTTGTATATGGCTGTTCTCTATATTAGCTGTACGTATATTGGCTCAGTATACTTGGCTCAGTTATTAGGCTGGGTATAGCTTGTACTCTGTGTATTGGCTCAGTATATTGCTCCATATGTGATAGTCGATTGGGTGTTATTACTCATTAGTTACGTTTTAGGTAGTTATTGCTCATTATTGTCAGTAATTGCTAGAATTAGGCTAGTATATTAGTCAGTATATGTGAGCTGTTGTGATTTAGCTCGTATATTGCTGGTATATTAGGCTCAGTATATTGGCTCGTATATTAGCTGTATGTTAGGCTGCTCAATTAGCTCAGATATTGTCAGTTGAGTAGCTTGTGACATGCCTCAGTACTGTGGGCTCAGTATATAGTCCTTGTATATTGAGGCTCAGTATATTAGTCCTGTTCAGTATAGGGGCTGTCATGTATATTGAGGGCTCGTATATTCGGCTAGTATTGGTCTGTCTTCTCCTATTTACGTATTATTCTCTTTGAAGGTAGTGTTTGTACATGAATACTAAATACCTTTAGAGTAGTCATGTCCTTGTGTACGTGTGGGTGTGTCTTGTCCTTGTGTACGTGTGGGTGTGTCTTGTCATTGTGTACGTGTGGGTGTGTCTTGTCGTTGTGTACGTGTGGGTGTGTCTTGTCCTTGTGTACGTGTGGGTGTGTCATGTCCTTGTGTACGTGTGGGTGTGTCATGTCCTTGTGTACGTGTGGGTGTGTCATGTCCTTGTGTACGTGTGGGTGTGTCTTGTCCTTGTGTACGTGTGGGTGTGTCATGTCCTTGTGTACGTGTGGGTGTGTCATGTCCTTGTGTACGTGTGGGTGTGTCTTGTCCTTGTGTACGTGTGGGTGTGTCATGTCCTTGTGTACGTGTGGGTGTGTCATGTCCTTGTGTACGTGTGGGTGTGTCATGTCCTTGTGTACGTGTGGGTGTGTCTTGTCCTTGTGTACGTGAGGGTGTGTCTTGTCCTTGTGTACGTGTGGTTGTGTCTTTTCCTTGTGTACGTGTGTGTGTGTCTTGTCCTTGTGTACGTGTGGTTGTGTCTTGTCCTTGTGTACGTTTTGTGTCTTGTCCTTGTGTATGTGTGTGTGTTTTGTCCTTGCGTACGTGTATGCGTGTCATTTCCTTGTGTATGTGTGTGCGTGTCTTATCCTTGTGTGTGTGTTAGTTAGTTAGTTAGTTACCATTTTGTCCTAGGCACATGTCGATTAGACACTAGGCCTGTTGTATGTATGTGTGTGTGTGTGTGTGTGTGTGTGTGTGTGTGTGTGTGTGTGTGTGTGTGTGTGTGTGTGTGTGTGTGTGTGTAACGAAACACTTCGAAATGTTTCGGCCCCGCCGGGAATTCAACCCGGGCCCTCCGTGCGTGAAGCAAGAGCGCTAGCCACCATGCCATCGGGGCGTGTGTATGAATGTGTGTGTGTGTGTGTGTGTGTGTGTGTGTGTGTGTGTGTGTGTGTGTGTGTGTGTGTACCTCGGAAGATTCACTGTAAAGTTTAACCCTCAGATCTTCCACTGTGTCTGGCTCCTGTCGCTGTTCCCTCCTTGGTGACACGCTGTATCCATCCTAGTTGAATCCAGCCTAGCTGTATCCAGCCTAGTTGAATCCAGCCTAGCTGTATCCAGCCTAGTTGAATCCAGCCTAGCTGTATCCAGAATAGTTGTATCCAGCCTCACTGTATCCACCCTAGCTGTATCCAGCCTAGCTGTATCCAGCCTAGATGTATCCAGACTAGATGTATCCATCCTCTTGGCATACAGCCTCGCTGTATCCAGCCTTGCTGTATTCGGCCTCACTGTTTTGGTTTCCATCTTTATTACAAAGGTACACAAATGTATTCAGATGAAATAAAAAAGCAGCTCACCTTTGGGTCCTCTGGGCCCTGACTAAGCGGTTAATGAATATCTTTAAGGCGAAGCTATCAAGATAAGTGGTGGGTTTATACAAACGTATTTTAACTTATTTTCTAATGTAAATACGAAATACTACTTTTACTTCTAGCAATCTATTGTGTGTGTGTGTTTGTGTGTACACTCACCAAGTTGTTTTTGCAGGGGTCGATTCACAGCTCCTGGGCCTGCTTCTTCACTGGCCTCTACTCGGTCACTCTACCCGCTCCATGAGCTTTATCCTACCTCTCCTTAAAGCTATGTATGGATCCTGCCTCCACTACATCAATTCCCAGACTATTCCACTTCCTGACCACTCTGTGACTGAAGAAATTCTTCCTAACATCCCTGTGGTTCATGTGAGTCTTCAACTTCCAACTGTGACCCCTTGTTGTTGTGTCCCATCTCTTGAACATTCTGTCTTTGTCCACCTTGTCGATTCCTCTCAGTATTTTATATGTCGTTATCATATCCCTTCTATCTCTCCTGTCTTTCTGTGTCGTCAGGTCGATTTCCCTTAACCTCTCCTCATAGGACATACCCCTTAGCTCCGGGACTAGTCTTGTTGCAAACCTTTGCACAATCTTCATATATATATATATATATATATATATATATATATATATATATATATATATATATATATATATAAATACCAGTGTCCATGGCTGGCAAGGTGCAGACATCTTCACAGGAACCAACATTTCATTGAAGGTAAATTAGACACATGTGCAACATATGGATATCTTTATTCTGTAGAAGTTTCGCCAACAATCTTTACAGTATCACTGGTTGGCGAAACGTCTACAGAATAAAGATACCCAGATGTTGTGAATATGAAAACGGTATACAATATCAACGAGTTGATAAGAAACGTTTCGTCTACACAGTAGATTTCTTCAGTCAAATGCATAGGACGTAACAGAAGATGATGAAATCAGTCCATTACACTTGATGACGTAGTTTCTTGAGGTGGTCAGTCCCTCAGCCTGGAGAAGAGTTCTTCTCCAGAGTCTGGAACCATGTGAAGGTGAATACCGTCAAGGGTGAGGCGCAGATCATTTTGACGGAAGAAGAAGCTAAGTAAGAAGTATGAAGTAAGAATATAATCACTGAGAGAGCAGGTCCCTCTTAAATCCATCTCTTCTCACTCGTAAGTAATGGTCAGGCACATGTGTCTTGCTTATTATACCCAGGTGTTGCACATGTGTCTACGTCATCATACCCAGATGTTGCACATGTGTCTAAGTCATCATACCCAGATGTTGCACATGTGTCTAAGTCATCATACCCAGATGTTGCACATGTGTCTAAGTCATCATACCCAGATGTTGCACACGTGTCTACGTCATCATACCCAGATGTTGCACATGTGTCTAAGTCATCATACCCAGATGTTGCACATGTGTCTAAGTCATCATATCCAGATGTTGCACATGTGTCTAAGTCATCATACCCAGATGTTGCACATGTGTCTAAGTCATCATACCCAGATGTTGCACATATGTCTAAGTTATCAACTTGTCTGCATTATAAAACACTGATAAACAAGTTTTTATCAACAACAAAGGCACAATACCGTGACGGGAACAATACACAAATAACCCACACATAGGAAACAGAAGTTTACGACGACATTTCGGTATGACTAGGACCATTTACGTTGTCGTAAGCGTCTCTTTCTCTCCTATATACGGGTTACTTGTGTACGTTTTCATAGTTTTGGCCGGAGACTGAGGTCGCTGCTTGGTACTACGATGCCTTTCTTGGCTGGAGCAGAGACCACGACACATCTTCCCTCCCTCCCATTGGCCCAACAATACCTGATTATTTTTTTTGTGTATAATATATCTCAGCTCCAGTTCTCTTGAGGTCACCACATTCGTCTACACTGATCATTCTGTCTCTGTCTCTTGAGGTCACCACATTCGTCTATACTGATCACTCTGTCTCTTGAGGTCACCACAGTCGTCTACACTGATCATTCTGTCTCTGTCTCTTGAGGTCACCACAGTCGTCCACACTGATCACTCTGTCTCTTGAGGTCACCACAGTCGTCTAAACTGATCACTTTGTCTGTCTCTTGAGGTCACCACAGTCGTCTACACTGATCACTCTTTCTCTGTCTCTTGAAGTCACCACAGTCATCTACACTGATCACTCTGTCTCTGTCTCTTGAGGTCACCACAGTCATCTACACTGATCACTCTATCTCTGTCTCTTGAGGTCACCACAGTCGTTTACGCTGATCACTCTGTCTCTGTCTCTTGAGGTCACCACAGTCGTCTACACTGATCACTCTGCCTCTTGAGGTCACCACAGTCCTCTACACTGATCACTCTGCCTCTTGAGGTCACCACAGTCGTCTACGCTGATCACTCTGTCTCTGTCTCTTGAGGTCACCACAGTCGTCTACACTGATCACTCTGCCTCTTGAGGTCACCACAGTCGTCTACACTGATCACTCTGTCTCTTGAGGTCACCACAGTCGTCTACACTCATCACTCTGTCTCTTGAGGTCACCACAGTCCTCTACACTGATCACTCTGAATCTTGAGGTCACCACAGTCGTCTACACTGATCACTCTGTCTCTTGAGGTCACCACAGTCGTCTACACTCATCACTCTGTCTCTGTCTCTTGAGGTCACCACAGTCCTTTACACTGATCACTCTGCCTCTTGAGGTCACCACAGTCTTCTACACTGATCACTCTGTCTCTGTATCTTGAGGTCACCACAGTCGTCTACACTCATCACTCTGTCTCTTGAGGTCACCACAGTCGTCTACACTCATCACTCTGTCTCTGTCTCTTGAAGTCACCACAGTCGTCTACACTGATCACTCTGTCTCTGTTTCTTGAGGTCACCACAGTCGTCTACACTGATCACTCTGTCTCTGTCTCTTGAGGTCACCACAGTCGTCTACACTCATCACTCTGTCTCTGTCTCTTGAAGTCACCACAGTCGTCTACACTGATCACTCTGTCTCTGTCTCTTGAGGTCACCACAGTCGTCTACACTCATCACTCTGTCTCTGTCTCTTGAGGTCACCACAGTCGTCTACACTCATCACTCTGTCTCTGTCTCTTGAAGTCACCACAGTCGTCTACACTGATCACTCTGTCTCTTGAGGTCACCACAGTCGTCTACACTTATCACTCTGTCTCTGTCTCTTGAAGTCACCACAGTCATCTACACTGATCACTCTGTCTCTTGAGGTCACCACAGTCGTCTACGCTGATCACTCTGTCTCTGTCTCTTGAGGTCACCACAGTCGTCTACACTGATCACTCTGTCTTTTGAGGTCACCACAGTCGTCTACACTGATCACTCTGTCTCTTGAGGTCACCACAGTCGTCTACACTGATCACTCTGTCTCTGTCTCTTGAGATCACCACAGTCGTCTACACTGATCACTCTGTCTCTGTATCTTGAGGTCACCACAGTCGTCTACACTGATCACTCTGTCTCTGTCTCTTGAGGTCACCACAGTCGTCTACACTGATCACTCTGTCTCTGTATCTTGAGGTCACCACAGTCGTCTACACTGATCACTCTGATTGTCTTTGTTAAGATAGTTATTTTAATTTGGAGATTATTTGTTGGTATTTCCTGTTTTATATGACTGGTGTTGTGATGTACCAATTGACTGTTTGTTTGGTGTTGTGATGTGCTACATGGCATGTTGTTTGTTGTGATGGGTCACGTGACATCTTGTTAGCTGCTGTGATGTGCAACGTGACAGCTTGTTAACTGTTGTGATGTGCCACATGACAGCTTGTCTGCTGTTGTCATGTATCACATGACAGCTTGTTAGCTGTTGTGATGCGCCACGTGACGGCATATTATCTGTTGTGATGTACAACGTGACAGCTTGTAGGGTATACAACAAATTCTAACCATACAATAAAGCGAAAAAGTAATTTGAAGGACATTGGAGTGATAATGTCAGAGGATCTCGCCTTAAAAGACCACAACAGTTCATCTACCGCATCTGCTAGGAAAATGATACATAACAGCTTATTTGCTGTTGTGATGTGCCACGTGACAGCTTATTACCTGTTGTTATGAGCCACGTGTCAGCTTGTTTGGTGCTGTCATGTGGCACATGACAGCTTGTTAGGTGTTATGTGGCACATAACAGCTTGTTAGCTGCTGTGATGTGCCACGTGACAGCTTATTAGCTGTTGTGATGTGCTACATGACAGCTTGTTTGCTGTTGTGAAGTGCCACATGACAGCTTGTCTGGTGTTGTGATGTGCAACATGACAGCTTGTCTGGTGTTGTGATGTGCAACATAACAGCTTGTTTGGTGTTGTGATGTGCCACATGACAGCTTGTCTGGTGTTGTGATGTGCAACATGACAGCTTGTCTGGTGAGATGTGTCACATGACAGCTTGTCTGGTGTTGTGATGTGCCACATGACAGCTTGTCTAATGTTGTGATGTGCCACATAACAGCTTGTCTGGTGTTGTGATGTGCCACATGACAGCTTGTCTGGTGTTGTGATGTGCAACATGGCAGATTGTCTAGTGTTGTGATGTGCCACATGGCAGCTTGTCTGGTGTTGTGATGTGCCACATGACAACTTGTCTGGTGTTGTGATGTGCAACATGGCAGCTTGTCTGGTGTTGTGATGTGCAACATGACAGCTTGTCTGGTGTTGTGATGTGCAACATGGCAGTTTGTCTGGTGTTGTGATGTGCAACATGACAACTTGTCTGGTGTTGTGATGTGTCACATGACAGCTTGTCTGGTGTTCTGATGTGCCACATGACAGCTTGTCTGGTGGTTTGATGTGCAACATGACAGCTTGTCTGGTGTTGTGATGTGTCACATGACAGCTTGTCTGGTGTGATGTGCCACATGACAGCTTGTCTAGTGTTGTGATGTGCCACATAACAGATTATTTGCTGTTGTGATGTGCCACGTGACAGCTTATTAGCTGTTGTGATGTGCCACGTGACAGTTTGTTTGGTGTTGTCATGTGGCATATGACAGCTTGTTAGCTGCTTTGATGTGCCACGTGACAGATTATTAGCTGTTGTGATGTGCTACATGACAGCTTGTTTGCTGTTGTGATGTGCCACATGACAGCTTGTCTGGTATTGTGTGCCACATGACAGCTTGCCTGGTTTTGTGATGTGCCACATGACAGCTTGTCTGGTGCTGTGATGTGCTACATGACCGCTTGTCTGGGGTTGTGATGTGCCACATGACAGCTTGTCTGGTGTTGTGATGGGCAACATGACAGATTGTCTGGTATTGTGATGTGCCACATGACAGCTTGTCTGGTGTTTTGATGTGCAACATGACAGCTTGTCTGGTGTTGTGATGTGCCACATGACAGCTTGTCTGATGTGATGTGCCACATGAAAGCTTGTCTGGTGTTGTGATGTGTCACACGACATCTTGTCTGGTGTTGTGATGTGCCACATGACAGCTTGTCTGGTGTAGTGATGTGCCACATGACAGCTTGTCTGGTGTTGTGATGTGCCACATGACAGCTTGTCTGGTGTTGTGATGTGCCACATGACAGCTTGTCTGGTGTTGTGATGTGCCACATGACAGCTTGTTTGGTGTTGTGATGTGCCACATGACAGCTTGTCTGGTGTTGTGATGTGCCACATGACAGCTTGTCTGGTGTTGTGATGTGCCACATGACAGCTTGTCTGGTGTTGTGATGTGCCACATGACAGCTTGTCTGGTGTTGTGATGGGCAACATGACAGCTTGTCTAGTGTTGTGATGTGCCACATGACAGCTTGTCTGGTGTTGTGATGTGCCACATGACAGCTTGTCTGGTGTTGTGATGGGCAACATGACAGCTTGTCTAGTGTTGTGATGTGCCACATGACAGCTTGTCTGGTGTTGTGATGTGCCACATGACAGCTTGTCTGGTGTTGTGATGTGCCACATGACAGCTTGTCTGGTGTTGTGATGTGCCACATGACAGCTTGTCTGGTGTTGTGATGTGTCACATGACAGCTTGTCTGGTGTTGTGATGTGCCACATGACAGCTTGTCTGGTGTTGTGATGTGCCACATGACAGCTTGTCTGGTGTTGTGATGTGCCACATGACAGCTTGTCTGGTGTTGTGATGTGCAACATGACAGCTTGTCTGGTGTTGTGATGGGCAACATGACAGCTTGTCTAGTGTTGTGATGTGCCACATGACAGCTTGTCTGGTGTTGTGATGTGCCACATGACAGCTTGTCTGGTGTTGTGATGTGCCACATGACAGCTTGTCTGGTGTTGTGATGTGCCACATGACAGCTTGTCTGGTGTTGTGATGTGCCACATGACAGCTTGTCTGGTGTTGTGATGGGCAACATGACAGCTTGTCTAGTGTTGTGATGTGCCACATGACAGCTTGTCTGGTGTTGTGATGTGCCACATGACAGCTTGTCTGGTGTTGTGATGGGCAACATGACAGCTTGTCTAGTGTTGTGATGTGCCACATGACAGCTTGTCTAGTGTTGTGATGTGCCACATGACAGCTTGTCTGGTGTTGTGATGTGCCACATGACAGCTTGTCTGGTGTTGTGATGTGCCACATGACAGCTTGTCTGGTGTTGTGATGTGCCACATGACAGCTTGTCTGGTGTTGTGATGTGCCACATGACAGCTTGTCTGGTGTTGTGATGTGCCACATGACAGCTTGTCTGGTGTTGTGATGTGCCACATGACAGCTTGTCTGGTGTTGTGATGTGCCACATGACAGCTTGTCTGGTGTTGTGATGTGCCACATGACAGCTTGTCTGGTGTTGTGATGTGCCACATGACAGCTTGTCTGGTGTTGTGATGTGCCACATGACAGCTTGTCTGGTGTTGTGATGTGCCACATGACAGCTTGTCTGGTGTTGTGATGTGCCACATAACAGCTTGTCTGGTGTTGTGATGTGCCACATGACAGCTTGTCTGGTGTTGTGATGTGCCACATGACAGCTTGTTTCACAGACGTCTTATTTTAACATGCGTCTTTATTATCATCATCATGGGGGAGCACTAAACCCGTAGGGATTATACAGCGCCTGTTGGAGAAAGGGGGGGGGGAAAGCGGGCTTGAATCTAGAGCCCCTCACCAGCATCAAGGAACTTCCCTTGAGGGGAATATGTGTCTTGTCTAACACCACATGAATTTCCAGTGTTCGATTACTTCATCTCATTAATTCATTTTCCTGTGCATATTCACTTGTCATGTCCAGCATCAGAGTGCATGATCTGTTAGTCACGTTGTCTGCCTTGTTTATCCTCTTACTGACCAGACCGAGTATCGATTGTGAGATTAAGACGCAGTAGGAAATTTATGGCATTTTCTGAGGTGTTTCGCCCACCGGGGATGTTATCAAGTCCACCTGATGGACGAAACGTCTCCTCGGTAAATGGCGTAAATTTAAAATTGCGTCTAACTAGATTTTTTTTTTCCCTTAACTTTGTCTTTGTTGACGCTCAATGTAAAAATTGTCGCAACAAATTTTTCTCTTTTTCGTCTCTAGTGTTATTCCTTGTGTTTTTTTCATTAATCAGTTTCATTTATTTTAAACTGACTGTCTGTTTCTGAATGTCTATACTTTCCCTTTTTTTCTTCCTCTCTGTTTTTATTTACTTATTTATCGTCTTCTCATTTGCTTTTTCCAATCTCTCTTTAATTTTTGACATTTCGAAAAAATTGCTCATTTCCTTCTGTCTAATTGAAATCTCTTTCTCACGTTTTCCTTATTTTGTTCCATGCACTTATTCGTTCACGTTCCATCTTATATATCTCTCGTTTTGTTCACTTTAGTCCATATTTGTTCCATACTATGATCTTTATTGCTTGAACCTGAACACTTTCTATCTTCACCCCGTTGATTGTACCTTGTTTATGTCAGTGTATTTGTACCTTGTTTATGTTAGTGTGTTTGCACCTTGTTTATGTTAGTGTGTTTGTACCTTGTTTATGTCAGTGTATTTGTACCTTGTTTATGTTAGTGTGTTTGCACCTTGTTTATGTTAGTGTATTTGTACCTTGTTTATGTTAGTGTGTTTGCACTTTGTTTATGTTAGTGTGTTTGTACCTTGTTTATGTCAGTGTATTTGTTCCTTGTTTATGTTAGTGTGTTTGTACCTTATTTATATCAGTGTGTTTGTACCTTGTTTATGTCAGTGTGTTTGTACCTAAAGCATTCCAGTGTTTGATTGTACCTTGTGTATGTCATTGTGTTTGTACCTTGAGTGTGTTATTGTTTGACTGAACCTTGTGTGTCACTGTTTGACTGGACCTTGTGTGTCATTGTTTGACTGGATCTTGTGTGTCATTGTTTGACTGGACCTTGTGTGTCATTGTTTGACTGGACCTTGTGTGTCATTGTTTGACTGGACCTTGTGTGTCATTGTTTGACTGGACCTTGTGTGTCATTGTTTGACTGGACCTTTTGTTTGTCACTGATCATTTTCTCAGGTCTTATATTAACCTTTCCTTGGCAAATAATACTTATAGACATTGAAACACTAACTTTTAGACAATAAGCCACAACATTTTAGACATCGAAATACCACATTTTAAAGATGGAAACAACATTTATTAGACATTTAAACGCCACATTTGAGACATAACGACATTACATTCAAGACATTAGGACTCCACATTAAAGATGCTGGGATGCTGTCTCTCTGAGTCTCCTCATCTGCCACTTACAAGGTAAGAAGAATCTTTCTTTTTTAGCTATCATCCGGGTATGCCATGTTTGTTCCTTCAAGTGTAAACAAACCCTCGTGTGTGGGACGTGTTCACTTTATTTCCAGTTTTTGTCCCCTGGTCACGTCCTGTTTTATAACAGGTGAGCGCAGTTAGCTAGCATCCGCCTCGCGATTATTAGACGGGCGATCGAGCCTCCGCTACTGACCGCGCTGAGTGACTCTTCATGGGTTTACCGCTTCACGTCAAGTGTAATAATAATAAAAAAAATTAATGCATTTCGTACCCAGGAAACTCTGGTCTCATTTTTGGGAATATACGGCACGTTCTGTTGTCGTCAGAGAAGTGTACGTGTGTATGTGTGTGGGATTACGTTTTGTGTGATTACTTATTATTAGTTGCAGAGTAATGCTCGTGGTCTCCTGCTGATTATTTTTTTCCTCCGTAGATTGTGGCCTTCAACAGTCAACTATCACTCGGGTACCTATTTTCTAGTGGATGTAATGGAAACTTGCTGATACGTCTCGCCCTGTTAGTTATGTTATATAGGGAGTTAGTCTTCACTAACTGCTTGCTACTGTCTCACTACCTGTACACTGCAACTGCTTTCTACTGTCTCACTACCTGTACACTGCAACTGCTTGCTACTGTCTCACTACCGTACACTGTAACTGCTTGCTACTGTCTCACTACCTGTACACTGTAACTGCTTGCTACTGTCTCACTACATGTACACTGTAACTGCTTGCTACTGTCTCACTACCTGTACACTGTAACTGCTTGCTACTGTCTCACTACCTGTACACTGTAACTGCTTGCTACTGTCTCACTACCTGTACACTGTAACTGCTTGCTACTGTCTCACTACCTGTACACTGTAACTGCTTGCTACTGTCTCACTACCTGTACACTGTAACTGCTTGCTACTGTCTCACTACCTGTACACTGTAACTGCTTGCTACTGTCTCACTACCTGTACACTGTAACTGCTTGCTACTGTCTCACTACCTGTACACTGTAACTGCTTGCTACTGTCTCACTACCTGTACACTGTAACTGCTTGCTACTGTCTCACTACCTGTACACTTTAACTGCTTGCTACTGTCTCACTACCTGTACACTGTAACTGCTTGCTACTGTCTCACTACCTGTACACTGTAACTGCTTGCTACTGTCTCACTACCTGTACACTGTAACTGCTTGCTACTGTCTCACTACCTGTACACTGTAACTGCTTGCTACTGTCTCACTACCTGTACACTGTAATGCTTGCTACTGTCTCACTACCGTCACTGTAACTGCTTGCTACTGTCTCACTACCTGTACACTGTAACTGCTTGCTCTGTCTCACTACCTGTACACTGTAACTGCTTGCTACTGTCTCACTACCTGTACACTGTAACTGCTTGCTACTGTCTCACTACCTGTACACTGTAACTGCTTGCTACTGTCTCACTACCTGTACACTGTAACTGCTTGCTACTGTCTCACTACCTCACTGTAACTGCTGCTACTGTCTCACCCCTGTACACTGTTGCTTGCTACTGTCTCACTACCTGTACACTGTAACTGCTTGCTACTGTCTCACTACCTGTACACTGTAACTGCTTGCTACTGTCTCACTACCTGTACACTGTAACTGCTTGCTACTGTCTCACTACCCGTACACTGTAACTGCTTGCTACTGTCTCACACTCCGTACACTGTAACTGCTTGCTACTGTCTCACTACCCGTACACTGTAACTGTTTGCTACTGTCTCACTACCCGTACACTGTAACTGCTTGCTACTGTCTCACTACCTGTACACTGTAACTGCTTGCTACTGTCTCACTACCCGTACACTCTAACTGCTTGCTACTGTCTCACTACCCGTACACTCTAACTGCTTGCTACTGTCTCACTACCTGTACACTGTAACTGCTTGCTACTGTCTCACTACCTGTACACTGTAACTGCTTGCTACTGTCTCACTACCTGTACACTGTAACTGCTTGCTACTGTCTCACTACCTGTACACTGTAACTGCTTGCTACTGTCTCACTACTGTACACTGTAACGCTTGCTCGTCTCACTACCTGTACCTGTAACTGCTTGCTGTCTCACTACCTGTACACTGTAACTGCTTGCTACTGTCTCACTACCTGTACACTGTAACTGCTTGCTACTGTCTCACTACCTGTACACTGTAACTGCTTGCTACTGTCTCACTACCTGTACACTGTAACTGCTTGCTACTGTCTCACTACCTGTACACTGTAACTGCTTCTACTGTCTCACTACCTGTACACTGTAACTGCTTGCTACTGTCTCACTACCTGTACACTGTAACTGCTTGTACTGTCTCACTACCTGTACACTGTAACTGCTTGCTACTGTCTCACTACCTGTACACTGTAACTGCTTGCTACTGTCTCACTACCTGTACACTGTAACTGCTTGCTACTGTCTCACTACCTGTACACTTTAACTGCTTGCTACCGTCTCACTACCCGTACACTGTAACTGCTTGCTACCGTCTCACTACCTGTACACTGTAACTGCTTGTTACTGTCTCACTACCTGTACACTGTAACTGCTTGCTACTGTCTCACTACCTGTACACTGTAACTGCTTGCTACTGTCTCACTACCTGTACACTGTAACAACTCTTACTTTAAATAATTTAAACTCCTTGTATCCATTTGTGTCTCCTCTTCTCGTACATTTCTTATTAATCATTTCATCTCGTTTTATTTACATCTCAGTAACTTATATGTTGCGATCATGTTTCCTCAGTTAGAAATGTCGGGTCAAGTTAGCTCATTAATTTCAGAGGCCTTTGTTATTTTTGTCTGTATGAATAGTGAGGTGCGTCTACCAGACTGGTGCCGCAAAGTTCACTATTGACATTATGTGTGACGTGGCTATGTGTATGCAATTTTGAGGGTGATCTCGCCTGGGTTGAACTGCAGCTCCTGATCCAGCCTCTTCATTTTTGGCCGAATTGCAGTGTTTAGCGTTATCACATCTATTTGTGTGTGTGTGATTGCATGAGGTTGAGTCTCGGCTCCTGACCCAACCTGTCAACTTGTCTCTTACTAGACTGACTCCCTTCTAGTTTTGTGAGCCTTGTTATACCTATTCTTTAAACCACACACATATGGAGGCTGGCTCCATATATATGTATGTGGTTTACCTCGTCGAGGTCATTCCACTGACCTCCCTAAGGCTAACGAAATAAATACTTTCTGACATGCTTGTGGCCTATCTGTGTTAATAATTTTAAGCTGTGACCCTGAGGCCTGTCCCTCCCTTCCCCTTGTAGGCAGACTATCCATGGCTATCTGATCAATTTCTCCGAGTATTTTGTATGCAGTTATTCTGTGTACCTTGGTTCTTCTATCCTCCACCGCTGTTAGGTTCAATTTAATTAGCCTCTCGTAGATAACATTACTTAACTCTGCACTTTCTCCAGTTTTTAAACTTGCTTTTTCAGGTCCTGGTTTCATGCTGATGTTGCATACTCCAAGAGGAGCTGAACATAGGTAGTGTAAAGGACCCGAAATAAGGATTTACCAGGCAAGCGTACATCATACATTCGGTTTTGTGCTTCCGACGATATACTAAACACTATGTTCACCTCTGAGGCTTTTCCTTTATGTGAGGTCTGTAGCCTCTGTCCCCCAGGACTACATTCTGTCTGGATTTCTTGTCTTTTCATTAATTTTCATAACCTCAAATTTGCTGGGGTTGAATTCGAGCAACCATTTACCTGATCAATCTTAGAGTTTGACCAGATTTATTTGTAGTTTTTCTTTGTCTACATTTGTTTTTATGCTTAGTTTTATATCATGAGCAAAGAGGGATACGTCTAACTCAGTTCCATCTAGTATGTCATTCACATAAACCAAAAATAATACTGGTAATAATACTGATCCTTGCGGAACCCCGCTTGTTACTCATACCCATTCTCAACTCTCTTCCCGGGCAATCACTTTATGTTTCCTTCTCCTAAGGTACTCTTTGATCCAAGTGAACCCACTCTGTTATTCTTACCTTGCCGCAGTCTCTTGCGGGGTGCAGTATTAAATGCCTTATTGCAGTCTAGGAAATTGCAGTCCACCCAGTTCTCTTTCATATTTAACTTCTGTCACTTTCTAATAAAATTCAAACAGGTTGGTAAGACACCATATGCCATCTTTGAACCCATGCTGTGTGCATGTGTGTGTGTGTGTGTGTGTGTGTGTGTGTGTACTCACCTATTTGTAGTTGCAGGGGTCGATTTATAGCTCCTGGCCCGCCTCTTCACTGATTGCTACTAGGTCCTCTCTCTCCTGCTCCATGAGCTTTATCAAACCTCGTCTTAAAACTATGTATGGTTCCTGCCTCCACTACGTCACTTTCTAGGCTATTCCACTTCCTGACAACTCTATGACTGAAGAAATACTTCCTAACATCCCTTTGACTCATAGGAGTCTTCAACTTCCAATTGTGACCCCTTGTTTCTGTGTCCCTCTCTGGAACATCTTGTCTTTGTCCACCTTATCTATTCCTCGCAGTATTTTATATGTCGTTATCATGTCTCCCTAACCCTCCTGTCCTCTAGTGTCGTCAGGCCGATTTCCTTAACCTTTCTTCGTAGGACAATCTCCTTAGCTCTGGGACTAGTCTTGTTGCAAACCTTGCACTTTCTCTAATTTCTTGACGTGCTTGACCAGGTGTGGGTTCCAAACTGGTGCTGCATACTCCAGTATGGGCCTGACGTATATGGTGTACAGAGTCTTGAACGATTCCTTAGTGAGGTATTGGAACGCTAATCTTAGGTTTGCCAGCAGCCCGTATGCAGCAGCAGTTATCTGATTGATGTGTGCCTCAGGAGATGTGCTCGGTATTATACTCACCCCAAGATCTTTTTCCTTGAGTGAGGTTTGCAGTCTTTGGCCACCTAGACTATACTCTGTCTGCGGTCTTCTTTGCCCTTCCCCGATCTTCATGACTTTACATTTGGCAGGGTTAAATTCAAGGAGCCAGTTACTGGACCAGGCTTGTAGCCTGTCCAGGTCTCTTTGTAGGCCTGCCTGATCCTCGACTGATTTAATTCTTCTCATTAACTTCACATCATCTGCAAACAGGGACACTTCTGAGTCTATCCCTTCCGTTATGTCATTCACATATACCAAAAACAGTACAGGTCCGAGGACTGACCCTTGTGGAACCCCACTCGTCACAGGTGTCCACTCTGACACCTCGTCACGTACCATGACTCGTTGTTGCCTCCCTGTCAGATATTCTCTGATCCATTGCAGTGCCCTTCCTGTTACGTGTGCCTGATCCTCTGTGTGTGTGTGTATGTGTGTGTGTGTGTGTGTGTGTGTGTGTGTGTGTGTGTGTGTGTGTGTGTGTGATGTTGCCAGGAGACAGTTGCAATATAACGGAACACCTGGGATGAATGGCCCATTCCCCAACCACACTCACTTCTAACACACCTGCACTCTGACACACCTTCGCCTTCACACACCTTTACCCCCACACACCTGCGCCTTCACACACCTGTATCCATACATACACCTGCGCCTTCACACACCTGCACCCTCAAACACCTGCACCCACAAACAATTGCACCCACAACACCTGAACTCTCACACACACCTGTACCCCCACATACACCTGCACCCTCACACACCTCCATCCACAAAGACCTGAACTCTCACACACCTGCACCCTCACACACCTGCACCCTCACATCCACTTGTGCTCGCTTAAACACATGCGACCGCTCTATGTTAATGAGCAATAAGTTTGAAAATAGTTTGAAGTTTAAACTCCAGAGAGAGAGAGAGAGAGAGAGAGAGAGAGACGAGACTTTAGATGGGAAGGAAAAATAAGAGAGAACAGGGAAAGAGGAAGAGATGAAGCAAACTAAGTAGAGACGAAAAAAGAGAAAGAAAACGAAAGATAAAGATAATAATTAAAGCATGGAGAAGGTAACGAATGTGTAAGATGGATAATAAGAGAGAAATCGAACACTTAGAGGGGAGAAAATGAGTAAAGAGAATGGGACGAGAGAAATCAAAATAATGAAAGAGAGAAGACAAAGGACCCGTGGGAGGGAAGATAGGAGACGGAGCGATAGCGAGAGAGGAGAGAGAAAGGAGATAGCGACATCATGAAGAAAGTGAACGAAAGTGTTCAAGTTAAGAGCATTGGTTATGTAAGTGTTTCACTTATGTGGTTGAGGCTAACAATGGCAGGTGCACCAGCACTCACACAGGTGCACCAGCACTCACACAGGTGCACCAGCACTCACCAATCACAGGTGCACCAGCACTCACAACAAGCTCAGCCAGGTGCACCAGCACTCACACAGGTGCACCAGCACTCACACCAAGCTCAGCCAGGTGCACCAGCACTTACACCAAGCTGAGCTAGGTGCACCAGCACTCACACAGCATAGTCCCAGCAGTCACCAGCACTAGCACAGGTGCACCAGCACTCAGGCCAGACTTAGCCAGGTGCACCAGCACTCACACCAGGCTTAGCCAGGTGCACCAGCACTCAGGCCAGACTTAGCCAGGTACACCAGCACTCACACCAGACTTAGCCAGATGCACCAGCACTCACACCAGACTTAGCCAGATGCACCAGCACTCACACCAGATTTAGCCAGGTGCTCCAGCACTCACACCAGGCTTAGCAAGGTGCACCAGCACTCACACCAGGTCAAGCCAGTTCTAGATTGTTTTTGGAGGCGGTAAACTGGTACAGAAGGGCACAGTTTGAATTTTAAGACACATAATATTCCCAGGAATATTGCGAAGTATTTCATCAGCCTCATCTCACTTAGGAATCGGAATGACCTGGAAGAAGTATGTGAGGCAGGCTCCTACATCGTTTAAAGAACAGGTATGATAGGACCCAGGAGGTTAGGAGGGGGTGAACCTGGGAAAGGCAAGTTTCAAGGGTACAATCAGGAGGTGAGACTCGAACCTCTGCAGCGACAAACAGGGAATAAATCGCAGAATGGGCTTGGCTTCGAACCATGGCAGGTTAATCCTAAAATTCGTAGTCCAGTGCGTTAACGAACTGGCCTGTGAGCTGTGAGACTTGCTTGCCATGGGTTCAAACTCCACCCGTTCCGTGATTTGTTTGGAGTCGGTCGCGTTATTACGATTTCGTGAGTAACTAGTGAGGTGCTCCATGACACGACGGCAGGTGGCTGAGAGCGAGGGACTGTGTGGGAAAATTTGTAAGTGTTGTGTTATGGGATATTCCAGACCCACCTAGGTGAAGGTCGGTGTCCAGATGTACACACAAGGCTGCAACTATGTTCAAGATTAACACATGTGCAACAGTTGGGTATCTTTATTGATGAAACGTTTCTCCTACACAGTAGACTTCTTCAGTAGTGAAATAAAGAGGATGAAATCAGCCTATCAACCTTGGAGAAAAAGCATTTGAGGTGGTCAGTCCCTCAGCCTGGAGAAGAGTTCGTGGTCTGGAACGATATCGTTCCAGACCCAACTGTTGCACATCTTTCTTAATCTTTAAGTTGTCGGTATTTTATACCGTTTTAAATGGAACTATATTGTACTATCCAAGACGAAGTACAACGCTACAGTGAACATGATAACATCGAGATGTACTACAACCGCAGCAGATATATGATAATCATCCTCAAAACACACACACACACACACACACACACACAGGCAGGCAGGGGTAACAGGGAAGGCACTACATTGGATCAGGGAATACCTGTCAGGGAGACAGCAGCGAGTCATGGTACGTGGCGAGGTGTCAGAGTGGGCGCCGGTGACGAGCGGGGTTCCACAGGGGTCAGTCCTGGGACCAGTGCTGTTTCTGGTATTTGTGAACGACATGACGGAAGGAATAGACTCCGAAGTGTCCCTGTTTGCAGATGATGTGAAGTTGATGAGAAGAATTCAATCGGACGAGGACCAGGCAGAACTACAAAGGGATCTGGACAGCCTGCAAGCCTGGTCCAGCAACTGGCTCCTGGAGTTCAACCCCACCAAGTGCAAAGTCATGAAGATTGGGGAAGGGCAAAGAAGACCGCAGACGGAGTACAGCCTAGGGGGCCAGAGACTGCAAACCTCAATCAAGGAAAAAGATCTTGGGGTGAGTATAACACCAGACACATCTCCTGAGGCGCACATCAACCAAATAACTGCTGCAGCATATGGGCGCCTAGCAAACCTAAGAACAGCATTCCGACATCTTAATAATGAATCGTTCAGGACCCTGTACACTGTGTACGTTAGGCCCATATTGGAGTATGCAGCACCAGTTTGGAACCCACACCTAGCCAAGCATGTGAAGAAGCTCGAGAAAGTGCAAAGGTTTGCAACAAGACTAGTCCCGGAGCTAAGGGTATGTCCTACGAGGGAGGTTAAGGGAAATCGACCTGACGACACTGGAGGACAGGAGAGATAGGGGAGACATGATAACAACATATAAGATACTGAGAGGAATTGACAAAGTGGACAGAGACAGAATGTTCCAGAGATGGGACACAACAACAAGGGGACACAGATGGAAGTTGAAGACTCAGATGAATCACAGAGATGTTAGGAAGTATTTCTTCAGTCACAGAGTTGTCGGGAAGTGGAATAGTTTAGGAAGCGATGTAGTGGAGGCAGGCTCTATACATAGCTTTAAGCAGAGGTATGATAAAGCTTATGGCGCAGGGAGAGTGACCCAGTAGCGGCCAGTGAAGAGGCGGGGCCAGGAGCTTTGACTCGACCCCTGCAACCACAACTAGGTGAGTACACACACACACACACACACACACACACAAGCCCATTCTAAGGAAACTAGAGAAAGTGCAAAGGTTTGCGACAAGGTTAGTTCCACAACTCAGGGGTCTGTCTTATGAAGAAAAGTTGAGGGAAATAGGACTAACAACACTGGAGGAAAGAAGGGTCAGAGGAGACATGATAACGACATACAAAATACTGCGGGGAATTGACAAGGTAGATAGTGACAGGTTGTTTCAGAGAGGGAACACAGAAACAAGGGGACACAACTGGAAGCTGAAGACTCAGATGAGTCAAAGGGATGTCAGGAAACATTTCTTCAGCCACAGAGTAGTCAGGAAGTGGAATGGACTAGAGAAAGATATAGTGGAGGCAGGAACCATACATAGTTTTAAGACAAGGTATGATAAAGCTCATGGAGCAGGGAGCAGAGACCCAGTAACAGACAGCGAAGAGGCGGGGCCAGGAGCTGAGTCTCGACCCCTGCAACCACAATTAGGTGAATTAGGTGAGTACACACACACAGGAACGTAGCACTAAACTACAGACCAGTGTCACTGACATGTATAGTATGCAAGGTCATGGAGAAGATTATCAGGAGAAGAGTGGTGGAGCACCTAGAAAGTAATAAGCTTATCAACGACGGCCAACACGGTTTCAGGGACGGGAAATCCTGTGTCACAAACCTACTGGAGTTCTACGACAGGGTGACAGCAGTAAGACAAGAGAGAGAGGGGTGGGTAGATTGCATATTCTTTGACTGTAAGAAAACAGACGTTTGACACAGTTCCACACAAGAGATTAGTGCAGAAGCTGGAGGACCAGGCAGGGGTAACAGGGAAGGCACTACAATGGATCAGGGAATACCTGTCAGGAAGACAGCAGCGACTCATGGTACGTGGCGAGGTGTCAGAGTGGGCGCCGGTGACGAGCGGGGTTCCACAGGGGTCAGTCCTAGGACCAGTGCTGTTTCTGGTATTTGTGAACGACATGACGGAAGGAATAGACTCCGAAGTGTCCCTGTTTGCAGATGATGTGAAGTTGATGAGAAGAATTCAGTCGGACGAGGACCAGGCAGAACTACAAAGGGATCTGGACAGGCTGCAAGCCTGGTCCAGCAATTAGCTCCTGGAGTTCAACCCCACCAAGTGCAAAGTCATGAAGATTGGGGAAGGGCAAAGAAAACCGCAGACGGAGTACAGCCTAGGGGGCCAGAGACTGCAAACCTCAATCAAGGAAAAAGACCTTAGGGTGAGTATATCACCAGGAACATCTCCTGTGGCCCACATCAACCAAATAACTGCTGCAGCATATGGGCACCTAGCAAACCTAAGAACAGCATTCCGACATCTTAATAAAGAATCGTTCAGGACCTTGTACACTGTGTACGTTAGGCCCATACTGGAGTATGCAGCACCAGTTTGGAACCCACACCTAGCCTAGCACGTGAAGAAGCCCGAGAAAGTGCAAAGGTTTGCAACAAGACTAGTCCCGGAGCTAAGGGGTATGTCCTACGAGGAGAGGTTAAGGAAAATCGACCTGACGACACTGGAGGACAGGAGAGATAGGGGGGACATGATAACAACGTATAAGATACTGAGAGGAATTGACAAAGTGGACAGAGACAGAATGTTCCAGAGATGGGACACAGCAACAAGGGGACACAGTTGGAAGTTGAAGACTCAGATGAATCACAGAGATGTTAGGAATTATTTTTTCAGTCACAGAGTGGTCGGGAAGTGGAATAGTTTAGGAAGTGATGTAGTGGAGGCAGGATCCATACATAGCTTTAAGAAGAGGTATGATAAAGCTCATGGCGCAGGGAGAGTGACCCAGTAGCGGCCAGTGAAGAGGCGGGGCCAGGAGCTATGACTCGACCCCTGCAACCACAACTAGGTGAGTACAACTAGGTGAGTACACACACACACACACAGTACAGTTAGCACTTTGAGTGTAAGGAAACAGACAATGTACTCACATACAGAGGAGATAAGACAGCAGTGAGGTAGAGTTGAGGGCGAGGATCACCATCACTGGCAACTGCTGCTGAGGTCAGTGACACACTGTGTCTCCCATGATGGTGGGGGAGCCCCCCCCGTGTCTGCCCTTGGATGGGGAGCCCTCCTTGTCTGCCCCTGACTGGTGAGCTCCTTTCGTCTGCCACTAGCTGGGGAGCCTTTGTCTACCACTAGCTGGGGAGCCTTTGTCTACCACTAGCCGGTGGAGCATCCCTTGTCTGCCCCTGTCTGGGGGAACTGTTATGTATGATAATCTATGTAACTGTACTTGTGTATACCTGAATGAACTTACTTACCCTGACTAAGGAAGTCCCCATAGTCTTCCACTGGCAGCCGCCCCTCCCTTGTCTTCCCCTGGCTGAGGGAGCCACCATTGTCCACCCTTAACTTGGAGATTCCCCTTGTCTACCCCTAGGTGGGGAGAGCTCTCCCTTGTCTGCCCCAGTGTGGGTAGATAAGCCTTGCCTTGTGGTTGCCTCAGGGGAGACTGTTCATGATTGTTGACTGTCATGCACAATGATTTTTCAACCTTACCTAAAATTTTAGAACATACAGTATTTTTTTTTTTCAAACTATGGTCGATCCTCTGCGTTAATATTTTGTAAATTTAAAGGATCTGGAATACTCAATGATATCCTCATCGTCCTACTGAATCCTCGTTGAAGGATTTCAACACCTTCTGAGAACTCCCATCCTCCGCCACGAAGCATAACAGAAACATTGTCAGCTTTTGTTCTCCTCGTGTAACTGTCATATAGAATAGGGTAAGTAAATAGGTAAGTTTATTTAGGAACAGGTATACATAGGTACAGTTATGATACATAGTGTAAATTACCTAGGATAACCCAGAAAAAAATTCCGACAAAGTGACTTATTTCCACTGGGTAGCAGCACACTGCTGGTGTATACACTTTTGTTTAATTAAAAAATTATGTATCTGCTTCAGTCTGCAGGGAAAATGTTCAGTGTTTATCAGTGTACTTCCTCTCACCGTAGTGGTCCTGGGTGTACGCAGACCGCGTAACTAGGTACTGGCGGCCGCCTGGGACACCATCGCTGGAGAAGTGCGACATAGAACGCAAGTTTTTGTGTGTCCAATATATTAAAAAAATATTATGTTGTGTCCATTATTTTTCAGTCTTTAATGAGTGCTCAGTTACTGTTTATACATTATTTTATGTTCAAAACAATCAGTGAAGGAGCTTATGTTTTCAGGACTGTGTTCGTTTTCGTGAGTGAGTGTTCAGTGTGTTTGACTGCAGCAAGCAGTAGGGAGGGGAAGCTGATAGAAGATGGGAAGGAAGGGGAAAGCAGCTTCTGCATGCGAAGATGCTTTCTTTACACTCACATGTTAAAGTTCGTCCACATCCAACCTATCAGTCTCTCTCAATATCTTGCAAGTCGTTATACTGTCTTCTTAATTCGTCGCTCTGTCAAGTTCGACAAAGTTAATTTCATTAGTTATTGATTGAAATTCGTCCCTTATGGACACTCTCTAGTTAATCAGGATACAAGATAAGGGGGAGACTCCATACTGCTGCTGCAGACTTCCGTACCTCTGCTGCAGGTTTCCTGCTGCTGCTACTGCAGGCTTTATGCTGCCTCTGCATATTCTGGGATTTGAATGACGTATGTTTAATATTTCGTAAGTGACTGTGTAAATCTTTATGTGTATTTCTTATGTTTGTCTAATATCCCACAATAGAACTGTCATTCTCCAACCGTATTATTCCCAGTAACTTTACATTGTTGGCGAGCAATTGTAAATAGTTGATGCAATATGGCAGTTTATTTGTTTATCAGAAGTAGTAGTAATCTCACTGGTGAAGCAAGAGAAAATGCTCGTCATAGTCCCCCATCTTGATGCTTCTGGAGTCTCCCTCTTCTGTTTGTGAAGTGTTTTCCTCTACCAGTCTGAATTTTGAGTTTGTGGATCAATCTATGATGAGGTACTTTAACTAAGACTTTCTTGCAGTCTGTAAATATGCAGTCAATCCACGATTGTCTTTCTTGCTTCATCCTCATGGTACAACCGTAATATTCTACCAGGCTGACGAAACAGGATTTGTCATCTCTAAATTCCTGCTCATTTTCGGTGGCAGTCTCTTGTTGCTTGCAGGTATTCTACCAGCCTGACTTTCGGTATCTTATACAGCACCTAGGATGACATTCTGTATATATCAACGATACTGGCCTGTAATTTAGAGTGCATGCAAGCTTGTGTGTGTGTGTGTGTGTGTGTGTGTGTGTGTGTGTGCAATTGCGGATCTGTAATTACCCGTTTGTAGCTTCAGGAGCAGAGTTCTGCTCATGGTGTCTCGTCTTCAGTACTTTCTTTATTGTATTTATATTTTTTAATTTCCAATCAATGCAGCACATACTGAGTCCTCTTTAAATGAACTGCATTTGTCACCCACTTCATTTGAGAAGAAAAATTATATTATCCTTTCCGCTGTACTTTTTTCTCTATTTGCAACTGTGGCTTGTTATCTATGTTGCAGGAACTAAGAAAGTTTAATCCAGTGTTTTTCGTGTCCTTTCAAGACCTTCTATAGTCTAGTCCTCGATGACGCACTGACTTTCTTGGGTTATCCTGGGTGGCTAACCCCCCGGGGTTAAAAATCCGAAGAAAATCTTATCTTATCTTATCATATATTCTCTTTTAATCCTATCAGTCAACATTTTCAAAATTCTCTGTGTGTTTTCTCAGGTGTGGCCGCCACGCAGTCGACCTCATGTAATATATATTATTCTTAAAATTTAAATATCCATATATTTGAAAGATAATTTATAATTAGAAAGAGAAGCAAACGAGTTTCACACAATTTTCTTTATATGATCTTCCGGTGACGTTTTTTTTATTAAAAATAACTTCTGGATTCCTCTATCTGATATTTTTAATATATTTTTTTTCACACTGTATTCTTCAAGTGGCTTGATTTTGCTTCCTTCCATCTCCATTACATGGCTTTTATCTATATTAAATTCCTTCATCTCTCATTCCTTGTGCTCATTTTTTCCAGGTCCTCTGGTAATGATCAGCTGTCATTTTTATAGCAATTTTTACATAAGATTCTTACATTGTTTGCGAATATATTTTTTTTATTTCTTCAGGTAAATCATTTACAGAAATTAGAAACATTATTGGGACATGCACAGACCCTTGTGGCACCCCACTTGTGACATTTCTCCATGGAGATATTTTTCCTCTTATAACTGTTCTTATTTTCCTCTCAAAAAATCTCCTATTCATTTTAGTAATTTACCTGCAGTTCCTCCTATAGTTTGCAGTTTATTTTATTCTTTCATGGAGAACTCTATCAAAATCTTTTTTGAAGTCCAGTTAAATACAATCTGCCCATCCAGATGGGTGTGTATATGTGTGTATTCACCTAGTTGTGGTTGCAGGGGTCGATTCATAGCTCCTGGCCCCGCCTCTTCACTGATTGCTACTAGGTCCTCTCTCTCCCTGCTCCATGAGCTTTATCAAACCTCGTCTTAAAACTATGTATGGTTCCTGCCTCCACTACGTCACTTTCTAGGCTATTCCACTTCCTGACAACTCTGTGACTGAAGAAATACTTCCTAACATCCCTTTGACTCATAGGATTCTTCAACTTCCAATTGTGACCCCTTTTTTCTGTGTCCCCTCTCTGGAACATCTTGTCTCTGTCCACCTTATATATTCCTCGCAGTATTTTATATGTCGTTATCATGTCTCCCCTAACCCTCCTGTCCTCTAGTGTCGTCAGACCTATGTACTCACCTAATTGTGGTTGCAGGGGTCGAGACTCAGCTCCTGTGTGTGTGTGTGTGGGTGTACATTCGTATGCTTTTGTTAATTCTCATAATTGGTTGTAAACTTTGATGACTAAGTTGCTATTATAGTCAAGGTTGTTAAGGGCCACCACAGCTTACTCGTCATATTAAGCTGCCCAATCCGGTGTCCGGGAGGGGGATTAGGGAGGTGAATACTGTCAATATCTGGGTGGAAATTGAAAAGAGAACATTCCCAAAATGCGGATAAAAATACGTCATAATATGATCTTTCGATTATTTTTAATTGAGTTGAACTTACACTCTAGCGGTAACTTCATTACTGCACCTGTCATCATTTCATAAGAATCACGACAGGATAAAGATTCCCTGATGAACACCAGCTTTCCATTCAGTGGTACCAGACTCAGCATCGCTAAAAGAAAAAAACAACAGCAGGAGCTGATCGCTGTTTCCCAAGCGGCACGCCAAGCCTTCAGGGTACGAGCACGATCAGCATCCCAGGAACCGAACAGGAAGAGTCTGCCAGGGATGCTCCGGCAGGCTTCTTTCTTCATGACCGCCAAGGCCTATGTTACAAGTCGTGAGTGAGTGAGCGAATTTAATTACCTATTCATAGTTACGTGAATATAGCTCATAGTTGTGGTGTCCCGTCTTGTATTTTAAATTGATCGTATAAGTTTTAAACTCCCACCAATTACGGTACACGCGCTATTTCTTCTCAGTTTTCTTATAGCCTTCTACTAATTTTTTTTAATACATTTTCAGTAATATTTTTACTACACTGCTGCCTAAGTCGTTAAAGCTAGAGCCACTTGTTCTCCCATTGTGTACTCACCTAATTGTACTCACCTAATTGTGGTTGCAGGGGTCGAGACTCAGCTCCTGGCCCCGCCTCTTCGCTGTCCGCTACTGGGTCTCTGCTCTCCCTGCTCCGTGAGCTTTATCATACCTCGTCTTAAAACTATGTATGGTTCCTGCCTCCACTATATCTTTCTCTAGACTATTCCACTTCCTGACTACTCTGTGGCTGAAGAAATGCTTCCTAACATCCCTTTGACTCATCTGAGTCTTCAGCTTCCAGTTGTGTCCCCTTGTTTCTGTGTTCCCTCTCTGGAACATCCTGTCACTGTCTACCTTGTCGATTCCCCGCAGTATTTTGTATGTCGTTATCATGTCTCCTCTGACCCTTCTCTCCTCCAGTGTTGTTAGTCCTATTTCCCTCAACCTTTCTTCATAGGACAGACCCCTGAGTTGTGGAACTAGCCTTGTCGCAAACCTTTGTACTTTCTCTAGTTTCTTTACGTGCTTGACCAGGTGTGGGTTCCAGACTGGTGCTGCATATTCTAGTATGGGCCTGACGTACACTGTGTACAGTGTCTTGAACGATTCCTTGTTTAGGTAACGGAACGCTAATCTTAGGTTTGCCAGTCGCCCATATGCTGCCGCAGTTATCTGGTTGATGTGTGCCTCCGGAGACGTGCTTGGCGTTATACTCACCCCAAGGTCTTTATCCTTTGCCGAGGTTTGTAGCCTTTGTCCACCTAGCCTGTACTCTGTCAGCGGTCTTCTTTGCCCTTCTCCGATCTTCATGACTTTGCATTTGGTGGGATTGAATTCGAGAAGCCTGTTGCTAGACCAGATGTCAAGCTTGTCCAGGTCTGTTTGAAGTCCTGCTTGGTCCTCTTCCGATGTGATTCTCCTCATTAATTTCACATCATCTGCGAACAGAGACACTTCTGAGTCTATCCCATCCGTCATGTCGTTTACAAATACCAAGAATAACACTGGTCCTAGGACTGACCCCTGCGGTACGCCGCTCGTGTGTGTGTGTGTGTGTGTGTGTGTGTGTGTGTGTGTGTGTGTGTGTGTGCACTCACCTAGTTGTGGTTGCAGGGGTCGAGTCATAGTTGTTCTTCATAATTCACATTCTTCAGTTGCGGAATTCATTTTGTTACTTGTCTTAGAAGGTAAATAATTTAACAGCATGCTGTCTTTGATATGAAGCCACACCACCACAGCCACACCACCACAGCCACTCCACCACAGCCACTCCACCACAGCCACACCACCACAGCCACTCCACCACAGCCACACCACCACAGCCACACCACCACATCCACTCCACCACAGCCACTCCACCACAGCCACTCCACCACAGCCACTCCACCACAGCCACACCACCACGGCCACACCACCACAGCCACACCACCACAGCCACACCACCACAGCCACTCCACTACAGCCACACCACCACAGCCACACCACCACAGCCACACCACCACAGCCACACCACCACAGCCACTCCACGACAGCCACACCACCACAGCCACACCACCACAGCCACACCACCAAAGCCACACCACCACAGCCACTCCACCACAGCCACACCACCACAGTCACACAACCACAGCCACACCACCACAGCCACACCACCACAGCCACACTACCACAGCCACACCACTACAGCCACACCACCACAGCCACACCACAACAGCCACACCACCACAGCTACACCACCACAGCCACTCCACCACAGCCACTCCACCACAGCCACTCCACCACAACCACACCACCACAGCCACACCACCACAGCCACACCACCACAGCCACTCCACCACAGCCACACCACCACAGCTACACCACCAAAGCCACACCACCACAGCCACTCCACCACAGCCACACCACCACAGCCACACCACCACAGCCACACCACCACAGCAACACCACCAAAGCCACACCACCACAGCCACTCCACCACAGCCACACCACCACAGCCACACCACAACAGCCACACCACCACAGCCACTCCACCAGAGCCATTCCACCACAGCCACTCCACCACAACGACACCACCACAGCACACCACCACAGCCAATTAATCCATCATTACTTCAAATATATATTTTATAGTCAGCAAAGCATAAAAAATTCTCACTACTAAATATACACGATTTTCTAATGATAATTTATTATTTATATTCATCCCTGGAATTTTATCTTCAGTCCATTATATAAAACGTTATGCATACTTCAGTTTTAGCTAAAATTATAATATTACCACTTATTCTAGTTTTCACTGAGTATGTACTTGGTCTAGTACGTAATGAATGTAGTTAAAAAACCTGTCACTGTTTAGTTTGTCTGTTCCTTTAAGTATCATGTATATTGTGACTATGTCTCCCCGTGTCCTCTCAGTGTCGTGAGCTCTAGTTTTTTGCAGTTTGCAATCGTAACTTTTGCATCTTAGTTCCTGTACTACACTTGTTACAAATCACTGAACTTTCTCTTCCGTCTTTTTGTATGTGACAAGGTCAGGGCTTCATGGCTGCGCTGCGCTGAGATACTATGTTGTTTGAAAGCTCCTGGACTCTTCTTTATCTGGGCTCCTGAGTGAGATAACCTTGTTTACTAAGGTTATTTACGCTGGTGATACTAATACTTAAGTCTTTCTCCTCGCTTAGTTATTTGAGTTGAGCTTCACTTATACAGTGCACTTTGCCTCTTATTTTGGGCGTATTTTTTTGTCATTATAAATTTACTTATTATGAAATGGAAGAAACGTTTTCCTGAGCATCCTACAACAGATCTGGTCTATATCATCTTTTAGTGCCCTGTAATGTTCATATTTGTTTTCTTCTCGTAAGTTAGACTCAGCTGATAATATTAACATAATTAAGTACGTCTTATTTAAACTCTGGGTTCACATATTTTTTACATTGGTCTTGAGAGAACACAGATGTTATGAATAAATATAATAATGGTGTGCAATACAGACTAGTATATAAGTAAGACACATGTGCAACAGTTAGGTATCTATATTCCGAAAAGTTTCGCCTACAGAGTAGGCTTCTTCAGTCAAATACTAAGGTGACTAATAAGGAAATATCAGGAACAAGGGAGAGGTAAAGATGACGTGGTCAGTCAGTCAGCCTTGAGGTAGCAGTGTTGAGGTAGTCAGTCCCTCAGTCTGGAGATGTATTCAGCTTTATAGTTTCGACCAACATATAATATTGTTCAAGATTATGAAGCTGAACACATCTGAGGGACTGACCACCTCAACATTATTTCAAGGTTGATGGACTGATCACGTCATCTTTACCTTTCCACTGCTTCTGCTGTCTCCATATAGTTCATCTCTGTATTCGACTGAAGAAGCCTACCGTATAGGCGAAACGTTTCGGAATAAAGACACTTAACTGTTGCACGTGTGCTTTTCTTATCTACATATTTTATGTAGATTTAACCTGGAATAACCCAAGCAAAGTTGTGAGAAAGGCCACAGGAGGAACCCTTGTGGTACTCCGCTGATGTTTTTCCCATGACTCGTGACACATCATTTATCAGCATGACTCTCTGATTTTATTCCTTCTTTTTACTTTTCCTATTACACCGACTTGCTATTCAAGTTTCAAGATCTGTCATTTATGGGGTAGGGTCGAGTTCTCTCGTTCAGTCAAGGAAACTGCAGTCGACCTCTTAGACTGTGCTATATTTAAATAGTTATTTATTTTGTGAGGCTCGAATGAATCTGGTTCTTTCCAGGTGTTTTATTAATCACTTTGTTTTGTTTTATCGTCACCACTCTGGATGGAAAGCTAGTCAGCGATATTGATGTATTTTCTGCTTTACAGTTGGCTGATAAATTGCCTGTTTATATGTACTCACTGTTAAATTTGTGTTAGTAATTTGTATTCGTGGTTATATGTTCTCTGGGCTCTTCAGTTTTATTGGGGCAACATCATTAAGTGTTGCCCAGTGTGCTAAGTACTACTGTGAAGGTAGAAGGTATAAGAAAAAGATGGATACAAGAACACAAGTGGAGACACTTTAGACATCTTTATTGGAAACTTTCTGTCCAGGGACTTTGGTCACTTGAAATGATCATTTGGACTGACCAAGGTTCCAGGACTGTAACGTATCAATAAATGTGATTTCATTCATCCATGTACATAGTACTTGGTATATAGTACATAGTGCATAGTACATTGTATATAGATTTATTTCAGTCTCACAAAATAAAACACAATCTAAGAGAATAAAACACAATCCAAGAGGTCGACTACAGGTTCCTTGACTGCATGAGTGAATGTGTACAAGACACTCAGTACAATCATTTACTTGGGACTCAAACTCTTGTCGAAAAGCTGCCACATAGACACAATGCATAACACAAGCATTTCTTTAATATAACAAGCGTTCGGCTCAACCTGTCTAGAAATTCCATGCAGGTACAAGGTCACATGATGATGACGTTCCCTTGTCTGCCAACTGCTTCTAAGATACTGTGAAAAACACCAAAATCTGATGTAAATTTGCAATGACTGAAGCATGTTTCTTTAGACCCACTTAGCAGTTCTGCTGCTGTATTATCGTCACCACTATATTCTAGCACCCAGTAATTATGGCAGTCTACCTGGGCATGGATGACGGGTTCTCCCAGTATGACGGAAAGTCATAATTACTTCTAGTTCTGCTCTTTATTGTACAGTAAGTAATATGACTTTACTGTTATAAATGACAGTAAATGTACCAGTACAACATGACTCATACTACTCACAGTTATTGTAAAGAAAAATGTCAGTCCAGTCGAGATTATATCTTCGCGTCAACCACGGGTGAGCTCTAAATTCGTAGGGGGTCGTATAAGTCGTCTGGGGAAAAGGAATGCATTCATGTTAGAGGAAAAGCCCAGTTCTTCGAATCAAGAGCATCGCACTAGCATACAGGCACCTCCCATGAGGGGGTAATGTTCAGGAGTGTTAATTCCTAGTCTGAATCTTTAGTCTTAGTGTGCCAGGGACCACTGTAGGCCCTTAACCTTGGCTGCCTGCAAGAGTAGTGCATCCATCTCATAATAGATGTACGGAGGATCGAGCCCTCACCACTTCTTGCGATGAATGACACATTCACACACGGGCTGAGCGCTTTACATGCAGTGTAAACAATAATATAATTTTAAGAGATTGTAACCTTTGTAAGCTTTTTTTTTTTTTAATAAATTTTCATGTTAATTTCTGCTCCTTGGGTCTGTTCTGGTCTGGGTTCTGGTCTGGGTTCTGGTCTGGGCTCTGGTCTGGGTTCTGGTAGCGGATTGTGTTAAAAATATACACACCTTCGGATTCGTCCCTTTGTTTATTTCCTTACATTTTGTCGTTTTTCATGAGTAGGTTCTTGTCCCTCTATATTTTAATACGTGCTATTTTGCTCTCATATTCCTTCTGATGTGTGTGTGTGTGTGTGTATGTATGTGTGTATGTGTATGTGTATGTGTGTGTGTGTGTCTGTGTGTGTGTGTCTGTGTCACTGTGTATGTATGTACTCACCTAGTTACTCACCTAGTTGTGGTTGCAGGGGTCGAGTCATAGCTCCTGGCGTGTGGTGTGTGAATGTGTGTGTGTGTGTGTGTGTGTGTGTGTGTGTGTGTGTGTGTGTGTGTGTGTGTGTGTGTGTGTGTGTATCTGTTCGTCCCAGGGTGGCCCGCACCCTCAGCCTTGACCAGGGGCTCACCTGCCTGGCCTTGGTGGGGGCCACTGCCCTTGGCCTTGTAACCGAGGCCAGGTTCTTTAGTGATGCCGTGACTCCTCTAGTGATTGGTGCGTTGTCTGCTGCCGCGTATTCTCCTGCAGCTGCTGCTGTGACTTTCTGCATCTGCTTTGGCTGATGCTGTTGTGTGTTGTGCTGCTAATGTTGTGTATCCCGTTGCAGCAGCTGCATGGCTGTTGTAGCCGCTGCTGTGACCTGTGTCTTCTACTGCGGCTGCTGCTGTGTATTCTACAGCAGCAGCCACTGTGACAACTGTTGTAGCTGCTGCGGATTTTCTGTTTTCTATTGTGGCTGCTGCTGCTGCTGTGTGTTCTGCTACAAATGCTGTGTATACTGCTGCAACAGCTTCTGTGACTGCTGTCACTATTGATTTGAATTTCTGTCTACTGTGGCTATTGCTCCTATGTGCTTCTGCTGCTGTGTCTTTTGCTGTAGTTGTTTCTGTGTACAATACTGTATCTGCTGCTTCTGTATCTCCTGCTGTGTATTCTGCTGCACCTTGTGATGTACATTATAGCTGCTACGACTGTTCTGGTACCTACCGCTGCGTCTCTTTGCTGTAACTGCTAATGTGTCGTCTGATACAGCTGCTTTTTCTGCTCTGTAAATTGGTGTTGCAACAGAGCTGCTTCTGCTGCTGCCCTGGCTGCTGCTCAATAAACAGTTTACAATAATATTACTCAGCAATAACGTTGCAATAATAGTGAACGATTAGAGCCATTAAATGTCGGCTGGAAAACACTAACAGTGGCTGAAGGTGCCAAGAGATTGATCAAGGTGCCAAGAGATTGATCAAGGTGCCAAAAGATTGATCAAGGTGCCAAGAGATTGATCAAGGTGCCAAGAGATTGATCAAGGTGCCAAGAGATTGATCAAGGTGCCAAGAGGAGCTTCTCGTCGCCGCCTGCCACGACCACGACACCCACCGATAACGTACTGATCTTTGTGTGATGTAAAGGGTTTAGAAAAACGACAGGTTGAAAAAATGAGACACTTGTGCAAATTTTAGGCAAGTGTCTCTCATTCATAGTGTTCTTTGTTATGTCCGTCGAGAGTGATCCAATATATACAAGTGAGAGAGAAGTTGAAAACAGTAAATACAACATTATAAAATAAACGACGAACTGCGAGATTCAACGTATTGTTATGCTGATAACTTCACTACAGTAGAATTTGAGATGTGTTGAAAGAAAATCAGTAACTTTCGTTTTATATCAAACTGATAAACCACGATGAAAAGGAAATGTGATTTTTGTTTTAGTTCTGAATACTGAAAATGACAATAATTCAAGTTAAATATAACTTTAAAGCCAAGTTATTCTTTTAACATTTCAGATGAAAGGTTTTTAAAGCAGCAGCGACCTTAAAATGACTGTAAACATCTAAGTAATGACTTCAGTACTCTCCCGGCCTTCAACTCTTTATATACAGAACACGACGTGAACAAGTCACACACTAGTTTGTTTTGTTGGGACTCAAACTGCCAACTAAATATTAATAAAATTAGCTGCTATAATGTCTTAAAATATGTTGAAAAATTGACCGATGCAAAAGAGTCAAGTGGACCGAATGAACTGCTCCCTGCTATTGACCATATAAACATCAATCTGCTTCCTAAATAGCAGAAGGTGAATTACCAATCGAGTAGAATTAGCCAAATGTTATTTTAGTAATCATAAGGGAAGCTGGAACATCAGTTCCATGACATCACTGTTGGAAACACAAAGGAAACTGGCTTAAGGTGAAAGATCTAAACATTTTTGTAAGATTTGAAAGGAATTGCAAATGAACATGGATGCTGCATTAAAAAATCATATGTAACAAATTTACCAGAATTATTCAATTATATACAACTAGGACTAAAACGTTCCACACAGATGTAATGTATCTCGCTGGCCATTAAACTTTCAACAAAATACTGCATTGATGATTCTTACCTCAAGTAGAGTCTTCTGGCATAGTAGATAAACTTCAGGATTTCATCAATTGACTCATCAATAGAAAGCAGCGAATGTTTTTGAAAAGAGAAATAGTTGAGTGATTAAACTTGAGCAGCAGAGTTCCTCTGTGGTCGATCTTTTCCCCTATTAAGGGAATAATTGGATGTTGCTTTCTTATTGTTTCTAACCGGATCTTAAAAAGAATCTTTATAAATTAAATCTGTTTAAGTGGTAATCGACGCAATAGTGTGTTCCTGGCGCTACTAACCTCACCTCCTTAGTCTCGAGAGACACTTGTGGGAATTAATGTTATATAGAATTGCATCGACGCCTCCTTCTCCCTCCCAACATATATAGAAATATACGTCAAAAACATAATCCAAGTCAAACTTGAAACCAACTTAATCCTACACACACACACACACACACACACACACACACACACACACACACACACACACACACACACACACACACACACACACACTCCCGCAACACACAAGCACCAAAAATATATTCCTGTACCACACATAAATTATTTTTGTATACGCCCATACTCCTTCATCACACACCTACACTGCATGTGTGTAGGTGATGACCTATGTGTAGCTGCAGGAGATGAACAATGATCGCTTTGTTCATTCTTCAAAACTTAGTATATCATAGTAAGGACTTCATTAGCTTTAGCACATTGTACCTCCTTCTGGATCCCATTCCAGCTGTCTGTCACTCTGTTTATGTAGAAATACTTCGTCTGTGGTGTGCTGTCGGCAACTCATTTTACTTAATTTACATCTACTGTCCATTTTCATCCCTGTTTATGGTGTTAAATAATCATCGTCTACCTTCTCATGTCCTTTAATAATTACGTAAGTTGTTACTGTCTCTCTTGTTTTCCTTTATTTTGCTGCTTATCTTAGAAATTTTATATTTATCTATGTGATTTACAAAATAAGGATGCCACACTACTGCTAAAAATATATGTATTGTGGTCGTACATGTATTGTGTGTGTGTGCTCACCTATGTGTGGTTGCAGGGGTGGTTGTGTACTATGTGTGTGTGTGCTCACCTATGTGTGGTTGCAGGGGTGGTTGTGTACTATGTGTGTGTGTGTGTAAATATAGAGGTTGGTCATGCGGGTGTGTGGCTGCTGGGAGCAACACAGTGACCTTGTGGGAGCCCTTGACTCTTGTCCTTGACCTTACCCCTCCTCCCACATCACCCCCTCTACCATCTTTAACCTTCAACCCGTCAACCACTTCTTCTCATCTCCCCTCCCAGCCATCCCTCCTCCCCTGTCATCCCCCCTCCTCAGCCATCTTCCTTCTTTCCAACAAAATTCACCACTAAATGCATCTTCTACTTAACCCAAACATTTAGCTATCAGCTATGCTGACAGCATAATGATCCATACAACAAGGCACAAGAAAATGAGTACCATTTTTAATGAGGTTCATGTATATGTAATCGGTTAGGCCTCGTCATATCTTTATCTGAGATAAAGGTGTTGACGTCATGCCCCACCCATTTGTTTGCATTGTGACAACATCAGTTAAGTCTAATCCACCATGCCACAACTAAATAAGAAATGCAAAGATAGACTAAATGCTCTCAGAGGTGTTGCTGACTATAACCCTAACTATGGTGCTAAAGTAAAAATATTGAGAATGATGTACATAGCCTATAGTAGATCCTTAGCTAACTATGCCACGCCCATGTTAATTTTAGCTAACTGAAATTCTCTCTCTGGCCCTTTGGCTGTCCTTAAGCTACCAACGTTCTTATTAGGAAGGAGCTTGGTATTTCTAGTATCAGTGATAATATACATTGAAGTAACACTGTTGTGGGGATTGCTTGGGTCTCTGGCTTTGTGTTATTAGATTATAATATGCCCAGCTCAGTGCTCTCTCCTGAAGGGACTTGCAGCCGGTTCAGACTCGGCTGAATCTTTACAGTGTCCCAATGTAGACGTATCACCACTTCAGACATTGCACTTGAATTAAATCTTTAAATGTTGTAAGGAATATTATTCCTCTATAACGTTAATTTCACTAGTAATCTACTGGATCAACCATCTTATTTTCCTAACACACTCCTTCCCAAGCATCCTTCTCCACTACCATCCATATCCTAATCCCCCTGGTCCCCTGTGCAGAGAGTAACGTAATACCTAGCGTAGTTGTAAACTAATGTTTACAGTATTTTTTTAGGGTTCTACTGCACGAGGATGACATAAAAGTTTAATAATAGATCTTCCAGTAAAGGATATGATACCTAGAGGAACACTATTTTATTTAAATGTTAGCTCGTATGTCATTTATTTATTTAACTTGTCGGTATTATTTCGACTTTTTTTTTTTTTACCGTTATTCTGGTAAAGTAGGTTCTCCTTAAAAATAATATAACAAACACATATGAGCCAATAAAACATGCATTAAGTGGTGTTAACTCCCCAGTAGGAAGTCAATGAGCGAATCACCAAAGGTAGCGAGCAACACAGGAAGTAGACCCCATTGTTCTATTCCCACGCTTCAGTTCTACTGTACACACAACACAACACTTGTAACACAAAGTGGAACCCCGGCCCACCTCTCCCTGCACAGTCTTACCAAGCAGTGATAGTAACTCCAGCTCTCCTGGAAGGAAACCTTCGAAGCTCCCGTAGCTGATGGATCCTTGCTGGAATGCTTGACGATATCCTCATTGCATACCTGAAACCTCCCACCTCAGCTGACACATTGCAACACCTTGCATGATCCCCGTCCACTGGGATGATATATGACAGGGAAATATAGTTTGTGTTCAAACTGTGCAGTTATTATGTGAAAAAAAGTAGCAGCGAACTGCTGATGCATCTAATATTTAAAAGAGAAAATATCTTAGCAGACATCAGCCTGGCACACAAGTGACGCCAATATTACATCACAACGAATCTTGTTTAGTAAATAAGAGGAATATTTAAGTATAATGTTCCCTCCCCACTACCATCTTACCCCTCTCCCTCCCCACTACCATCTTACTCCCTTCCCTCCCCACTACCATCTTACTCCCCTCCCTCCCCACTACCATCTTACTCTCTTCCCTCCCCACTACCATTTTACTTCCCTCCCTCCCCACTTTACCGTTTTCCCCTCCCTCCCTACTACCATCTTACTCCCTCCCTTTCCTACCATCTTATTCTCCCTCACTCCCTTCCCTCCTCTACCGTCTTACTCCCTCTCCCCAACCATCTTGCTCCAATCTCTTCCCTACCATTACCTTTAATATCATTCCCTCCCCTACTACCTTCCCTACTATCATCCCCTCCCTACTATCATCCCCTCCCTACCATCCTACCCTATCATCTTTCTCTTCTGATATCATCCTTCCCTATCATCTTTCCCGACTCCTACCAACGTCACATATCATCCTTTCCTTCTACTAATCTCCCCCTATCATCATCATCTCCTACCATCCTCCTCTATCATCGTCATCTACCACAATCCTCTATCATCTTCTACCATCCTCCTCTATCATCATATTTTACTAACCTGTTCTATCATCATCTACCATACTGTTTTATTATAATTTAAAATCCTCCTCTATCATCTTCTACTATTCTCCTCTACCAATATCTACCATCCCCTCTATCATCATCTTCTACCATCCTACTCTATCATTCTCTATCATCCTCCTCTTTCATCACGATCTACCATCCACCTCTATCGTCATCTACTATCCTACTCTATCGTCATCTACCATACTCTATCATCTACCATCCTCTATCATCTACAAACCTCTATCATCTACCATCCTCCTCTATCATCATCTACCATCCTACTCTATAATCATCTACCATCCTCCTATATCATCATCTACCATCTTTTTCCATAATCTACCATCCTTTTCTATCATTTACCATCCTCCTTTATCATCTACCATCCTCCTCTATCATCTAATATCCTCTATCATCTACCATCCTCTATCATCATATTTTATCCTCTTCTATCATATACCATCCTCTTGTACCATCTACCATCCTCCTCCATCATCTACCATCCTCTTCTACCATCTACCATCCTTCTCTATCATCTACCATCCTCTTCTACCATCTACCATCCTCCTCTATCATCTACCATCCTCTGGCATCATCTACCATCCTCTATCATCATCTACCATCCTTCTCTATCATCTACCATCCTATTCTATCATCTACCATCCTCCTCTATCATCTACCATCCTCCTCTATCATCTACCATCATCTGTCATCATCTACCATCCTCCTCTATCATCTACCATCCTCTATCATCATCTACCATCCTTCTCTATCATCTACCATCCTCTATCATCCTCTATCATCATCTACCATCCTCCTTTATCATCTACCATCTCCTCTATCGTCTACCATCATATTTCATCATCTACCATCCTCTATCATCATCTGCCATCCTCCTCTATAATCTACCATCCTCCTCCATCATCTACCATCCTCCTCTATCATCTACCATCCTCCTCTATCATCTACCATCCTCCTCTATCAGCTACCATCCTCTACCATCTACTATTCTCCTCTATCATCTACCATCCTCCTCTATCATCTACCATCCTCCTCTATCATCTACCATCCTCCTCTATCATCTACCATCCTCTACCATCTACTATTCTCCTCTATCATCTACCATCCTCCTCTATCATCTACCATCCTCCTCTATCATCTACCATCCACCTCTATCATCTACCATCCTCCTCTATAATCTACCATCCTCTATCATCATCTACCATCCTCCTCTATCATCTACTATCCTCTATTATCATCTACCATCCTCTTTCATCATCTACGATCCTCTATCATCATCTACCATCCTCCTCTATAATCTACCATCCTCCTCCATCATCTACCATCTTCCTCTATCATCTACCATCCTCTTCTATTATCTATTATCCTCTATCATCATCTACCATCCTCCTCTATCATCATCTACCATCCTCCTCTATCATCTACTATCCTCTATTATCATCTACCATCCTCTATCAACATCTACCATCCTCTATCATCATCTATCATCCTCCTCTTTAATCTACCATCCTCCTCCATCATCTACCATCTTCCTCTATCATCTACCATCCTCCTCTATCATCTACCATCCTCTACCATCATCTACCATCATCCTCTATCATCATCTACCATCCTCCTCTATCATCTACCATCATCTACCAGCCTCCTCTATCATCTACTATCCTCTATTATCATCCACCATCCTCTATCATCATCTACCATCCTCTATCATCATCTACCATCCTCCTCTATAATCTACCATCCTCCTCCATCATCTACCATCTTCCTCTATCATCTACCATCTTCCTCTATCATCTGTCATCCTCTTGCTAATAGTTTCTTCTTCCTTCTCTCATCATAATTATCCTTCACTGGTTATGCCACTTATCGTTTTTCATATCCTATTCTTTCATTTCCTCAATTCTTTCTTTCATTGAAACCTCTTACCCTCTTGTTTCTTCTTGTTCTTTTCTTCTTCTTCTTCTTCTTCTTCTTCTTCTTCTTCTTCTTCTTCTTCTTCTTCTTCTTCTTCTTCTTCTTCTTCTTCTTCTTCTTCTTTCTTCTTCCTCTTCTTCATTTTCATCTCCTTCTTCTTCTTCATCTCTTTCTTCTTCTTCTTCGTCTTCTTCAACACGGGTTCGATCCCCCAGCTAGTCGCAGTGTTGTTATTGATTAAATACCAATCGTTCGTGGTTTCAGTACAATATATACTGCTTGTTTAGGCTACTTCACCAAACGGTGAAGTAGCTCTGCTGGGTGCGTTATTCTTGTAGGATTGTATGGTTCAGTGGGTTAGAGTGTTGTAAATTTTCGCTCACCATGAGGCGGGCTAAAATAACACGGGTTCGATCCCCCTGCTAGTCGCAGTGTATGTTATTGATATATATATATATATATATATATATATATATATATATATATATATATATATATATATATATATATATATATATATATATATATATATATATATATATATATATATATATATATATATATATATATATATATATATATACGTATGTATATATATGTGTGTGTGTGTACTCACCTAGTTGTGGTTGCAGGGGTCGAGTCATAGCTCCTGGCCCCGCCTCTTCCCTGGCCGCTACTGGGTTTCTCTCCCTTCGCCATGAGCCTTATCATACCTCTTCTTAAAGCTGTGTATGGATCCTGCCTCCACTACATCGCTTCCCAAGCTATTCCACTTCCTGACAACTCTGTGACTGAAGAAATACTTCCTAACATCCCTGTGATTCATCTGAGTCTTCAACTTCCAACTGTGCCCCCTTGTTGCTGTGTCTTATCTCTTGAACATTCTGTCTCTGTCCACCTTGCCGATTCCTCTCAGTATTTTATATGTCGTTATCATGTCCCCCCTTTCTCTCCTGTCCTCCAGTGTCGTCAGGTCGATTTGTGTGTGTGTGTGTGTGTGTGTGTGTGTGTGTGTGTGTGTGTGTGTGTGTGTGTGTGTGTGTGTATGTGTGTGTGTGTGTGTGTGTGTGTGTGTGTTTGTGTGTGTGAGTGTATGTGTGTGTATGTGTATGTGTGTGCGTGTGTGTGTGTGTGCGTGTGCGCGCGTGCATGTGCGCGCGAATTTTATTTTCAATGTTAACATAAAACCCATTTGGGCAGGTAGGCATCACAACAGTCATTAGTTAGTTTTGTGGAAGGGGTCAGGAAATGGAGCTCGTTCACCACCATACAGGTGAATGTCTGTAAATATTTATTTGTAATTTCCCGTCTCTTTTTACCCTTCCCATTTGATTTCCTTCCCAAGATGTGACCAACAACAGTCGACTAAACTGCAAGTCCCTGTTCATTTCTTTGTGAACACAGACAACGTGTGTAAACTTGTCCTCACGTTTCTTCCCGCCAGGGAGGTGTTTCCTGGGTCTTTCAGTTACACAGCTACCGCTCTGACGACTGAGACACAGGTCACCAGTCGAACAAAACCCCCCAAAACAAGTACCATTGGCATCACAAATGACACACAGCTTACGGATCAGTGACACAATGCAACAGGGAGGTGCATTGCTTTAGGTACATTGTTCCTGCTCAGTAATTAGGAAGTAGGTATTGTGTGGTCGCCCCTGGGCGTGTGTAATGCTCAGCATTAACACAGTTGACTATAGCGTCCTGGACTCTGACCTCACGGCTCACACAAGAGCTGCAGCAGTCGTCACTCAAGCTCCACATTACAATGCACTCAACCAAATAATTGAACTCTGTAGTTTACAAGTTATTGGATATTGAGGATATTGATATATAATAAAAAAAATTAATTTTGATACCTTTTTCTGCAGATATTTCTTCCCTTGTATTGTGCATTGTGGTGTTGTATTGTGCAGTGTGGAGTTGTATTGTGCAGTGTGGTGTTGTATTGTGCTGTGTGGTGTTGTATTGTGCTGTGTGGTGTTGTATTGTGCAGTATGGTGTTGTATTGTACAGTGTGGTGTTGTATTGTGCTGTGTGGTGTTGTATTGTGCTGTGTGGTGTTGTATTATGCAGTATGGTGTTGTATTGTGCAGTGTGGTGTTGTATTGTGCTGTGTGGTGTTGTATTGTGCTGTGTGGTGTTGTATTGTGTTGTGTGGTGTTGTATTGTGCAGTGTGGTGTTGTATTGTGCAGTGTGGTGTTGTATTATGTAGTGTGGTGTTGCATTGTGCAGTATGGTGTTGTATTGTGCAGTGTTATGTTGTATTGTGCAGTGTGGTGTTGTATTGTGCTGTGTGGTGTGGTATTGTGATGTGTGGTGTATTGTGCTGTGTGGTGTTGTATTGTGCTGTGTGGTGTTGTATTGTGTTGTGTGGTGTTGTATTGTGCAGTGTGGTGTATTGTGTTGTGTGGTGTTGTATTGTGCAGTATGGTGTTGCATTGTGTAGTGTGGTGTTGTATTGTGCAGTATGGTGTTGTATTGTGCAGTGTGGTGTTGTATTGTGCAGTGTCGTGTTGTATTGTGCTGTGTGGTGTGGTATTGTGATGTGTGGTGTATTGTGCTGTGTGGTATTGTATTATACTATGTGGTGTTGTATTGTGCTGAGTGGTGTTGTATTGTGCTGTGTAGTATTGTATTGTGCTGTGGTGTTGTATTGTGCTGTGTGGTGTTGTATTGTGCTATGTGGTGTTGTATTGTGCTATGCGGTTTTGTATTGTGTTGTGTGGTGTTGTATTGTGCTGTGTAGTATTGTATTGTGCTGTGGTGTTGTATTGTGCTGTGTGGTGTTGTATTGTGCTATGTGGTGTTGTATTGTGCAGTGTGGTGTTGTATTGTGCTGTGTAGTATTGTATTGTGCTGTGGTGTTGTATTGTGCTGTGTGGTGTTTTATTGTGCTATGTGGTGTTGTAGATTGCTCTATGGTGTTGTATTGTGCTGTGTGTTGTTGTATTGTGCTGTGTGGTGTTGTATTGTGCTGTGTAGTATTGTATTGTGCTGTGGTGTTGTATTGTGCTGTGTGGTGTTGTATTGTGCTATGTGGTGTTGTATTGTGCTATGTGGTGTTGTATTGTGCTATGTGGTGTTGTATTGTGCTGTGTGGTGTTGCATTGTGGAGGAGAGAGATAATGTTACAGTATCAAAAGAAGGGAGATGATACAGTATCAAGAGGAGGGAGATGATACAGTATCAAGAGGAGGGAGATGATACAGTATCAAGAGGAGGGAGATGATACAGTATCAAGAGGAGGGAGATGATACAGTATCAAGAGGAGGGAGATTATACAGTACCAAGAGGAGGGAGATGATACAGTACCAAGAGGAGGGAGATGATACAGTATCAAGAGGAGGGAGATGATACAGTATCAAGAGGAGGGAGATGATACAGTATCAAGAGGAGGGAGATTATACAGTACCAAGAGGAGGGAGATGATACAGTATCAAAAGAAGGGAGATGATACAGTATCAAAAGAAGGGAGATGATACAGTATCAAGAGGAGGGAGATGATACAGTATCAAGAGGAGGGAAATGATACAGTATCAAGAGGAGGGAGATGATACAGTATCAAGAGGAGGGAGATTATACAGTACCAAGAGGAGGGAGATGATACAGTACCAAGAGGAGGGAGATGATACAGTATCAAGAGGAGGGAGATGATACAGTATCAAGAGGAGGAGATGATACAGTATCAAGAGGAGGAGATTATACAGTACCAAGAGGAGGAGATGATACAGTATCAAGAGGAGGGAGATGATACTGTATCAAAGAAGGAGATGATACAGTATCAAGAGGAGGGAGATGATACAGTATCAAGAGGAGGGAGATTATACAGTATCAAGAGGAGGGAAATGATACAGTATCAAGAGGAGGGAGATGATACAGTATCAAGAGGAGGGAGATGATACAGTACCAAAAGGAGGGAGATGATACAGTATCAAGAGAAGGGAGATGATACAGTATCAAAAGAAGGGAGATGATACAGTATCAAGAGGAGGGAGATAATACAGTATCAAGAGGAGGGAGATGATACAGTATCAAAAGAAGGGAGATGATACAGTATCAAGAGGAGGGAGATGATACAGTATCAAGAGAAGGGAGATGATACAGTATCATGAGGAGGGAGATGATACAGTACCAAGAGGAGGGAGAGGATACAGTACCAAGAGGAGGGAGATGATACAGTATCAAGAGGATGGAGATGATACAGTATCAAGAGGAGGGAGATTATACAGTACCAAGAGGAGGGAGATGATACTGTATCAAAAGAAGGGAGATGATACAGTATCAAGAGGAGGGAGATGATACAGTATCAAGAGGAGGGAGATGATACTGTATCAAGAGGAGGGAGATTATACAGTATCAAGAGGACGGAGATGATACAGTATCAAGAGGAGGGAGATGATACAGTATCAAGAGGAGGGAGATTATACAGTACCAAGAGGAGGGAGATGATACAGTATCAAGAGGAGGGAGATGATACAGTATCAAAAGAAAGGAGATGATACAGTATCAAGAGGAGGGAGATGATACAGTATCAAGAGGAGGGAGATGATACTGTATCAAAAGAAGGGAGATGATACAGTATCAAGAGGAGGGAGATGATACAGTATCAAGAGGAGGGAGATGATACTGTATCAAGAGGAGGGAGATGATACAGTATCAAGAGGAGGGAGATGATACAGTATCAAGAGGAGGGAGATGATACTGTATCAAGAGGAGGGAGATGATACACTATCAAGAGGAGGGAGATTATACAGTATCAAGAGGAGGGAGATGATACAGTATCAAGAGGAGGGAGATGATACAGTATCAAGAGGAGGGAGATGATACAGTATCAAGAGGAGGGAGATGATACAGTATCAAGAGGAGGGAGATAATGTTACAGTATCAGAAGGGAGGAAGAGAGAAGAGGAGATGAGAGGTCAGTGTCAGGCGGAAGGGAGGGACTGAAAGGTTGTGTTCACAGTGTACCAGGAAGTTGTTCTCGTGTTATGTATAAATATATATATATATATATATATATATAATAATGGAGCGTAATATTCCAGCATTGTATTCACAACATTGTCATTAGTATCATGTGGGTAACAAGCAGGTGAGTCCGAGGGTGGTATTAGTGGTCGTGTTAGTGTTGGTAGTGATAATAGTGACAGTAGTGTTGGAGAGGGGAATCATTATCACAATAAAATAAATAAAATGAAATCGTCATTTTCCCAATTAGCTACGTAGTTCTACAGCTATTGCTATACAATGATATTTCCACATACTGAAAAGCCCAGAGTTATATACAGTGGTGCGTTAGAGATACGTGTCATTATTTACATATCGGTGAGATATATCGTAGTAACTGTCATTTAGTTTACTGAAGGGTGTCAGTAAGGCGACCTGGTATAACAAATGTATAGATTTCTTTAGCTCAGTCACTTACTGCTAGTTTTTAATAACGCTTCTGTCCATCGAGCCTCCGACAAAGTCTGTCGCATCATCCAAGTGCGAAATATAATAGATATCCGGCACAAACACCGCATTCCATCTGGTTTATTTACCTGAATGCATGGAGATACTTAGACAGGCAGTAGGATACTGCGATAAGATTATTTTCCACTTGTTGTATCCTCGCTGGATGTGCTCAGTAGGGAGATAATTTAATGGGTTTACACTAACGTCATATACATCTATGGTGTATAATTTAGGATCGTAGGAGTATAATTTTTTATATATTTATTAGTGGAGCCAAAATGTTTTAAGTTTGAGTGCAGGTGATGCCAGTTATTAGGTGTTCAGGGTTTTGAGGTAACTGGGAATGTGCCAGTTATACCTCCACACTACTGACTTCTTCTGAAGCATATGGCTCACGTGTCAGATTTGTGGGAACAGTTGGGAACTAAACCTGTATGGGCTCATGAGGGTTAACCTGGTTGACATAAAATATTCTACCACCAGACGTTTTATGTTTAAGGCAGATTGGGTAATAAAAATTAGAGATCTTCCGCACTACCTTCATAGGTCTCGTGAAACGTACATTTAAACCATGTCCAGAGACAGGGTCCTGTACCATCACTCTGTCTTCTGGTTTAAAAGAACGAGCATTTGTAACGTGATCATTTCTACCTTCCATTTTCCCATGCGATTTCTCTGTTTTCACCAGTAATTTGTCGTATCGTCTGAAGTTTTCCCTTAAGATCCACGACTCGTCTACACTGAGTGGTACCATTGATTCAGTCCACTCTCGATATATCAGCTTCTTGTACGGTTTCTCTGATGACGAGAAGCAGCAATGAAAAGCTCTCGTCCCAGTCTGTGGGGATATCCCAACAATAAGCCCTTTCATGGTTGTCAAGGTTTGGTGGAAGTGATCTTAGAGTCCCCGTGATTGAGAATATGCTAATGAAAAAAAACCACTATCTTCTCCCAAAACAAATTCAAACTTCCCTGAAGGCCTTTGCCATAAAATTTGAGCACTGGTCAGACTGGATAGACCGGGCAAATCATCCTGACTAAAAAAGTCTTACCAGGGCTCTCAATATTGTCTTGGTGTTTGTTGGTCCCGAAGGCATTTCCTCATGGTAACTTGTGTCCATTTACATAACTGTAAATATATATATATATATATATATATATATATATATATATATATATATATATATATATATATATATATTCTCTGACCCTTCCTTGATAGCAGGCCTAGATTGACCATAATTAAAATTCACTAAATGGTTCCCCAAAAGCCGTAAATGGACACAATGGTGCCGTCTTTAATACACAGTTTACTTGAAACATGCAGACGTTTCTGCTTATCCTCAATGATGCTGTAGTTACTCCTGAATGTTTTCCCTACATGAAGCACTGGGTCCTACATGAAGCACTGGGTCCTACATGAAGCACTGGGTCACGAGAACATTTAGGTACTACCAGCATCTCTAATAATCTTCAGCACACTAAAACTCTTTCCAGAGTTAAGAGTCCTTCATGAGATCTCCATTTTTGACGAAGAAGCATAAAAGGAAGATGAGTGTTTCTGCCATAAACACTGCTGAGTTAAATGCTGCAACTAAAGAGATTGTTATGGTGCTCCTCCACGAACGTCGTTCCCTCAGGCAAAGAGACGGGAGTATCTGGCAGTCCTGCAACTGTAGCAGAGGAAAGGGTGCTCTGGGTTTTTCATTTTAATTACGTAGCTTTGGCCGGATGTTATCGTTAAAGACAGATTCAACCCATGGTCAGGATCTTCTCTCGAGTGTTCCAGTCTTGATTGAGGTATTGATATTCCAGTGTGCTACAAATCCTTCAGACTTGACCTTCTCTGAGGTATTGATACACGAAGTGTGCTACAAATCCCTGCAAACTGACGTCTGTGATATTGCTACCATAGCTTACTACAAGTCTTTGAAGAAACTTGACCTTATTTTGAGGTACTGGTAACATAGCGCATTACAAATGTTTGTTGAAAATGCAAATATCTTAAACGTTTTGGAATACGTATTGATATCATGTTAGTTTTTTGTGGTTCCACAAATTAAGATTATTAAGAAGTTTCCTGTGAATTTGGCATTCTTTAAATGTAAACTACGCATCTTAGCATTATATCTCGTTTTGAATTTTAACTTAGACTTCTGTGTGTAAGAAATATTTCAGTAAATCTGACGTGGTAGTATAATAAAAACAAACCTAGCATGGTGGTATAATAAAAGTTACGGATTTGTAATTCTTAGATATTGACAAAATATTCGTTGTACTTTTAAGAAAAAATATTCTTGAAGACATTTAGGTAATTATTGGAGAAACTTTTGAGGAATAGCAAAGGTGCGGCCACTATCAGGTGTACATGCTCCAGCTGCTCGCTTACACCAGCTGCTTCGCTGTTCTATTCAAATGACGACCTACTGACAATAGCACAGAGAAGACGTACATTGGAGAACTAGCTTGCGACAAGGTCTCGGCTCCATATACGGCCTCTACACACAGTGAACCATTGCTCCAGAGGAAGCTTCTCCTACAGTTTGTGTCTTCACTAATCGCCAGCTGCTGAAGAGTGCTTTCTCACCGAATTCTTGAGTCTCTATTCATAACGCATACAAAGTTGTGAAGAAGGAACGTTTTAATGTTGTCGTGGAGACAGTTATCGATATCCGAGTCATTTATACAGAACAAGCTTTGAATTGGTAGTAATTTACACCTCCACTACTGCATCCTGAGCACTGTCATGAGCAGTGAATACCTGATGGCTGTGTGATGTGAGAGTATTTCATGTACCTGGTGTCTGTGTGATGTCAGAGCACTTTATGTACCTGGTGTCTGTGTGATGTCAGAGTACTTCATGTACTTGGTGTCTGTGATGTCAGAGTACTTCATGTAAATGGTGTCTGTGTAATGTGAGAGTACTTTATGTACCTGGTACCACCAGTACACCACGAGTGCACCTCAAGCGCCTAGTAACAACAGGTTGAAACAGGCGAGGTGTGACGTGTACAGCGAGTGCACGTCATATACCTGGTACCACTATTGTACCATGAGTGCACCTCATATACCTGGTACCAGTGGAGACACTGTGAGCAGTGCAACATACAAAAAGCACCTATAAAGTGAATTAAAGATATTCCCATTCATTATATGTTACTTCTCATAATAAATTAATAGACGTGAAGCCAGAGGTGTTCAAGCGGTGTCTACTAACTTTATTTGACGACGTCTATCTCACCCACTTAGGAAATAACACCCTCAGTGGGGAGGGTTTTCACCCTCAATAAAACTCTGTTATATACAATGGGAGTTTATCTTAGCTATTGTGTGGCTCTATCACCCATAGAGTGATATATTTCCCACAGTTTGTGTTTATCAACTCCAGTGAGACTTTGACATTCACAGCGAGATTTATCATCCACAGTGGAGTCTTTATCATTTACAATGGGATGGGAGTTTTATCATCAGCAGTGGGGCCTTTATCATTCAAAGTGGGGGCTTTATCTCACCCAAAGTTGTTCCTTATCATACTGTAGGACTTTATCATCCACAGTGGGAATTTATTTCAACCTCAGCTGAACTTCATCACCCACTGTGGAGCTTTATCCCTACAGTGGACGTTAGCACCCACAGTAGGCTTCATCACCCATTGTGGAGTTTTATCACACTAAATGTGGAATTATCTCACCCATAGTTTGGGACTTTATCGCCCACAGTGGGTATTATCTACAGTGAGGCTTTATCTCACCCACAGTGATAAAATGTTTATCATTCCTAGGTCTTAGTTTTAACCTGAAGTTCTTCTCCTGACGTGTGCTTTGCTCTTCCTCTTTTAAGATATTATGTGGGAGGCAGCAGCCTTGTATCCTACCTGCCCATACCTTCACCATGCCAGATATCCTGCCTGTTAGTGCCTGCTGGCTGCAGACAGCAGACGTCTCGTAATTTCTCCTGCCGTGCGCAGACTACCAGAAAGGGATGAAAGGACACATGTGCATGCATTTAGGATGTCTTTAGTGGATACGTTTCGATCCTGGGTCCTGGTCATTATAAATTTGGCCATTCCAATTTTTTTTTAGCGACGAAGGTGTCAGAAAGGAAACTAACAGATATAACCATTGTTATATAAATGCATTAAGACTGATCAGCTGAATAAAAATATCAATTGCAATTAAACCTGTGTAAAGTGAAACAGCGGATTGAAATGAAATGTGAGGTGCGTATAGTACTTTCTGTGTCATGAGAAGTGAAGTGTGTCATGAGCGAATGTCTCCACTCTCTATCTTAATTTTTCTCGAATTTACTGCAGACGTCTGTCATTCCTATTGAAGAAAAACAATTATTTATACTCTACAGAGATTTCAACGCATCAGTACAAAGTGATCCACCGTTTATTTTCACTATAAATGAAGGGGCACCTAACATTCTAGAGAGGAGACTTTAATGCGATATTAAAAAATGATCCACCGCATATTTTTACTGAAAAAATATGAAGCAACATTATAGAGATTTCAATGCAACATTACAAGATGATCCACTGCTATTTTCACTATAAACACAATGAAGCGACTCAACATAAAGGAGATTTCAATGCGACATTACAAAGTGATCCACAACTTATTTTCAATACAAAAGTCAAGCAAAGCTAATCATTCCTTAAATAACAAAAAAAGGCACAATACCGTGACTGAAACAATACACACACAACCCGCACATAAAAAAGAGAGGAGCTTACGACGACGTTTCGGTCCGACTTGGACCATTTACAAAGTCACACTAACACTCAGGACAGGAAGAAGGGGTATTTATAGGCAGGCAGACAGGGGAGGGCACAAGAAAGTGGTGGAGGGGTAATAATGGAGGTAGTAGTGGTAGTGGTAGTAGTAGTAGTAGTAGTAGTGGAGTCAGTCATATTCTAGGAAAGGTGCACTGCAATGAAGCTGGCGTCCCGCATAGGGTGAGGACAACAATACAGAGGGGGAAATAAAGGACAAATACAAGGCAAAAGAAAAGAAAGAAAATCTAGAGGAGAAAGGAGAAAGAGGAGAAGGGGGAAGAGATAGAAGGGGAAGGAATCAGGTTAAGTCACGGGTGTTCTGAAGTTTGGAGCATTTAACCATTAATGTAATGGGAGAGGAAAGCATCTACAGAGACAAAGCCAGGGCTAAGATTCATACAGGGAAAGTTGTGTATAGTGAAAATAAACGGTGGATCACTTTGTAATGATGCGTTGAAATCTCTGTAGAGTATAAATAATTATTTTTCAACTAGACGGCGACTGTGAAAGTTGGACGTAGGGTAGACAGTTTTAGCAGAAGACCAATCAATAGGATGACTGTGATCTCTGACATGACAGAAAAGACCATTATTAGTGTCGGCAAGACTAACACTATTTTTGTGTATATTCATTCCTTATTACTATCTCACACTGAATTATATTTACCATTTATAAAGGTACTGACTATCACGTACTGGTAGTCATTCCTCCCTCTCTGGATAAGTCTATTTTTAAACTCCTCCCACTCATGATACTTACTCTTTTCGAATACCTTACACAAATTTTGGTAATTTACAACTTGAATCATCATTATTACGGAATATTTCTTCACATAAAAGCATTTTAAATTCCTTATAAACGTATTTCATTATAAATTTATCATTTCTTAATGGATTTTCACTAAAATTCCCGAATATTATATTTGTTATTTTATGTACAAAATATATGGCAAAAGCCCCACAAGCAACAGACTTCTCATTGTGAATGATTCTATGTAATCCATATAACTTTCTTCTGTTCAATTTTTCTAAAAAAATTACTAAATACAGATGAATACATCTCTGGTAGAATGACGAGATTATAATAAAAACATTTTCTTACTTGTCTAAAAGCGTAACATCCGAGAAGAGGTGCAAATATTTTTGTAAATCATTTTAAGATGTATTTACATAACACCAATCACATGTAATGGTTTTTAGAGTAGTGAAATGTTTAATGATTTCAGATAAAGAAATTAGAGCGCAATGGTTTTTTTCAGTTTAAAGAAATGAGTGTGTAATGATTTTCAAGGTAGTGACATAAATGTGTAATGATTTTCAAATGAATGTGTAATGCTTTCGGGGTATTGAAATGAATGCGTAAGTAATTTTCAAGGTAATGAAATGAATGTGCAATGATTTCAGGGTAGTGAAATGAATGTGTAAATATTTTTAGGGTATTGAAATGAATGTGTAATGCTTTTTAGGAAACTGAAGTGAATGTGTAATGATTTTTACGGTATTGAAATGACTGTGTCATGATTTTCATGGTATTGAAATGCGTGTGCAATGAATATAAAAATGTACTCAATTAGTCTAGATGGGCATCTCTTGAGTGAATGCATGCATGAAGATGAAAGGAAAAATGTCATGGGTGTATTTGTGTAAAGCAATTATAGTAGGAGAATGTAAGTCAGAATGTGATGAGTGACATTGCAGGTTTGAGCAGGAGGCTGTGCCTGAAATGTTTTTAATACATAGAAGTTGTGGTGAAGTGGAAAGGTGAGATTAGGAGAAATGTGGGTTGAAATACTTAACTTGTATGAGTGCAACACGAGTCTAAGAAAGTTTACTGAAAGTGTTGATCTCTTATGCTAGAATCGTATGAGAAATAAGTGAGATGGATGCAGACAGAAGAAGAGATTGAGGGTAAGCCAATGGGCTGATGAAATTGTGGAAAGTTTGTTGGAACAGAAATTGATGTCGAGAAATTCTTATCCATAAGTTTTATTATGCCCGAAAACGAAAACACTTATGAAGAGGACTGAAGAAATGAAATAATCCTAGTTTAGGTGTGTAAAATTAGCTTTGCATTAACACTCCTCCTTCAGAGTGCAGACACTGTACTTCCCATCTCCAGGACTCAAATCCGGCCTACCGGTTTCCCTGAATCCCTTCATAAATGTTACCTTGCTCACACTCCAACAGCACGTCAAGTCCTAAAAACCATTTGCCTCCATTTGCTCCTAACACCCTCACGCATGCTTGATGGCAGTCCAAGCCCCTCGCACACAAAACCTCCTTTACCCCCTCCCTCCAACTTTTCCTAGGACGACCCCTACCCCGCCTTCCCTCCATTATCTCTACATGTCCGAACCTCCTCAATAACCCCTCCTCAGCCCTCTGGATAATAGTTTTGGTAATCCCGCACCTTCTACTCATCTTTAAACTACGAATTCTTTGCATTATATTCACACCACACATTGCCCTCAGACATGGCATCTCCACTGTCTCCATTGGAGGCATCTGCTGACAAGTCCACTCTCAAATATCTAAAACATTCATCCCCTTTATACTCTCTCCCTTCAATCTGATATCCAATCTTTCGTTATCTAATTTTGTTATCCTCATCACCTTACTCTTTTCTATATTCACTTTTAATTTCCTTCTTATACATAACCTAACAAACTTATCCACCAACCTCTGCAACTTCTCTTCGGAATAATAATAATATAATATCTTTATTTCTACAAGTACATGTACAAGGTATACAGATCTAGCTGACATCAATGACATATTACTATATTAAAAGCCGCTTGTTATGCAGAGCATTTCGGGCAAATTAGGTCAGTTTTGTCCCAGGATGCGACCCACACCAGTTGACTAACTCCCAGGTACCCATTTTACTGATAGGGAACATAGACAACCGGTGTAAAGAAACACGCTCAATGTTTCTACTCTCGCCGGGAATCGAACCCGGACCCCTGACGTATGCAGCGAGATCTTTAGCTAATGTAGACAGCAAATATCAACTCTGACAAATCCCACTTTGTGTTAGATTCTTTCTGGCAATAAGAGCAGCCTCATAAGAACGAAAGAGGGGTTTAAAAGAAGGAAGAACATTAAAAAAGTTAGAAATAATAGGACGCTTACCTGCGGGGTCATAAATAACAAAAAAGGCACAATACAGTGACTGGAACAATACACATAACCCGCACATAGAAGAGAGGAGCTTACCACGACGTTTCGGTCAGACTTGGACCTCTTGCCAACACCCGAGCATTCACTTTTCTTACAACTTCATCTATAAATATATTGAACAACCACGGTGACATCACACATCCCTGTCTAAGGCCTACTTTTACTGGGAAATAATCTCCCTCTCTCCTATATACTCTAACATGAGCCTCACTATCCTCGTAAAAACTCTTCACTGCTTTCAGTAACCTACCTTCTATTTCATACATTTGCAACATCTGCCACATTGCCCCCATATCACCCTGTGATACGCCTTTTCCAAATCCATAAATGCCACAAAAACCTCTTAACCCTTATCTAAATACTGTTCACCTATATGTTTCACTGCAAACGCTTGGTCTACACACCCCTACCATTCTTAAAGCCTCTTTGTTCATCTGCTATCCTACTCTCCGTCATACTCTTAATTCTTTTACTAATAACTCTACATTACACTTTACCAGGTATACTCAACAGACTTATTCCCATATAATTTCTACACTCTCTTTTGGCCCCTTTGCCTTTATACAAAGGAACTATGCATGCTCTTTGTCAATCCCTAGGTACCTTACCCTCTTACATATATTTATTAAATAAAAACACTAACCACTCCAAAACTATATCCCACCTGCTTTTAACATTTCTATCTTTATCCCATCAATCCCAGCTGGTTTACCCCCTTTCATTCTACCCACTGCCCAACGAACTTCCCCCACACTCACGACTGGCTCTTCCTCACTCCTACAAGATGTTATTCCTCCTTGCCCTACACACGAAATCACAGCTTCCCTGTCTTCATCAACATTTAACAACTCATCAAAATATTCCCTCCATCTTGCCGATACCTCTAACTCTCCATTTAATAACTCTCCTCTCCTATTTTTAAGTAACAAATCCATTCGTTCCTTAGGCTTTCTTAACTTATTAATCTCACTCCAAAACTTTTTCTTATTTTCAATGAGAGATGTCTGAAGTAAATTCGAAAAGACCAACACAAAACAGAGAAGCATAATCTAGAATGACTCTTCTTATGTAACATTGCATATAAATGTTTTTACTAAATATCGTTTAAATTTGTATACCTTATTTAGAATTGCTTACCTTAGGTAATGCATACCCTGTGATGTTTAATAATAAAATTGCTTTGCTTTTGTCAATTTTTTATTCACCAAGTCTTTAATTTGTTTACCTTTCTGCCATGTTTTGCTTACCATGTCTTTGACTAAATAAAAACCACTTGTGTGGTTACGAAAAAGTCTTATAATAGCACGGCAGTAGTAAATATACCTTAAATTGTCAATACTAACTTACCAAAAAATTCTTATAATTCGACAGGAGAGTTATTATATAAATATATCTTAAGAAATTATTCAAAACTTATATATATAAAAACCAATTGAAGAAAGACATTTACCTGTTAACAAATGAAATAAAAGTAGCATTACTACTGGAGATGAGATGCGCCCCTATTACCGCGAGAGGGTGTTGTTGTTCCAGTGGGTGAGAGGGTGTTGTTGTTCCAGTGGGTGAGAGGGTGTTGTTGTTCCAGTGGGTGAGAGGATGGTGTTGTTCGAGTGGGTGAGAGGGTGTTGTTGTTCGAGTGGGTGAGAGGGTGTTGTTGTTCCAGTGGGTGAGAGGGTGTTGTTGTTCCAGTGGGTGAGAGGGTGTTGTTGTTCCAATGAGTGAGAGGGATAGAGGGTGTTGGTAGGGCAGATGGAGCAGCTGGTGAAGGTAGTGTGTGGGGGAGGTGAATGGGATCTTGAGCCGAGGAATTTAAGCTGTAATGGTATTTTGGCAGGAGCTAGAGCATGGGTGATGGAAAAGCTAATCGCTCAGGAAAAACATCCTCAGGCCACTCAGGAAAAACAACATGCCACTCAACGACATCATAAAGAGAAGCCTTGCTACAGCTGGATGCCCAGCCGAGAGAGAGCCTCGATCACTAGCAGCCAACAATACCCACAACCCATCAAACCGCCCCGACGGGATCACCATCTATCCTTGGAAGAGTGGCAAGCTCTTAGCATGGGACTATACCTGTGTGTCGACACTGACTGACACCTACATCCATCACAGTGTCGGGTGACAGGGAGGAGCTGCTGATCACAGGGAGGATTACAAGACCAGCAAGTACAGGAACATAAGCCAACAGTATCAATTTGTCCCAGTAGGATCAGAGACCTTGGGATCGTGGGAAAAAAAATATCACACGTTTCCTTAAAGAACTGGGCAGCCACTTTCATGTTCAAGCTCCTCAGTGTGGCCATCCAGAGGAAAAATGCATGCTGCATACTGGGCTCACGTCCGGCTTCGAAGGTGTTGAAGGAGATTCATAATCTTTGATATATTGTACCAATGTATTCGTGTCTGTGTTTTCTGTCATTGTATTCTGTGTATTAATAAAGTTCACATAGAATATAGGGGATGGTAGAAGAAGAAAATATTCAAAGAGCTCCGGGGAGAACCTTGAGTTTTCCCTGAGGTACGTTTATTGTCTTCTCTGAGGATGATGGTCCCCAATCCAATTCTAGAGGTGGTACCTCCCTACATTTTTGTAATATATATATATATATATATATATATATATATATATATATATATATATATATATATATATATATATATATATATATATATATAAATATATATATATATATATATATATATATATCAAGAACCATAGTGAAATGAAGAATTCAAGCCTTTGGACTACTCACATTATCAACATAGTGTTCTTATATTTTGATATCACCTGTTTTCATGTGATCTTATTTTGATATATGTTTATATCTTTTATATATATATATATATATATATATATATATATATATATATATATATATATATATATATATATATATATATATATATATATATATATATATATATATATTATTTATTTATTTATTTATTTATTTATTTATTTATATAATGAGTTAGGAAAGAGGATAAAAATAATTGATAAAATAAAAGATGGCACACAGGGGCGGAACAAAGACGTGTGAGACGGGAAGATACTTGGAGAGATGTTTTGATGGAAAAGAGAGAGACAGTAGTGTAGTAAAACGCAGAGATAGATTGCAAGAAGCACAGGTGTACCAGGAACGGATATAGCAGAAGTGTTCATGGGAGTTGCAAAGAAGCGTCGGTGCAGCTCTAAGCCTCGGCGATCAAGCGGATGACAGTTGATGCGAGATAGAGTGTTCGCTGGTGCTAGTTCTGAAGCCGGTTCTGGTTCTGGTGCTAGTTCTGAAGCCGGTTCTGGTTCTGGTGCTAGTTCTAAAGCCGGTTCTAGTTCTGGTGTTAGTTCTGGTGCTAGTTCTGAAGGCGGTTCTGGTTCTGGTGTTAGTTCTGGTGCTAGTTCTGAAGGCGGTTCTGGTTCTGGTGTTAGTTCTGGTGCTAGTTCTGAAGCCGGTTCTGGTTCTAGTGCTAGTTCTGTATCTGGTTCTGGTTATGGTGCTAGTTTGAAGCAGGTGCTGGTTCTGGTGGTAGCTCTTAAGCTTGTGCTGGTTTTGGTGGTATTTCTGAAGCTTGTGCTGGTTCTGGTTGTAGTTCTGAAGGTGGTGCTAGTTCTGAAGCTGGTTCTGGTGGTATTTCTGAAGTTAGTGTTAGTTCTGGTGGTAGTTCTGAAGATGATGCTAGTTCTAAATTTGGTGCTGATGATAGTTTTGAAGCTTGTGCTGGTTCAGGTGGTAGTTCGGAAGCTTGTGGTCTTTCTGGTGGTAGTTCTGAAGCTGGTGCTGGTTCTGATGCTAGTTCTGAAGCTGATGTTGGTTCTTGTGGTAGTTCTGGCGCTTGTATTGCATATGGTAGTAATTCTGAAGCTGGTTCTGGTGGTAGTTATGAAGCTGATGTTAGTTCTGGTAGCAGTTCTAAAGCTTTTACTGGTTCTGGTTGTAGTTCTGAAGCTGGTGTTGGTTCTTCTGGTAGTTCTGAAGCTTGTAGTCTTTCTGGTCGTAGTTCTAAAGCTTTTGCTAGTTCTTGTGGCAGTTCTAAAGCTTTTGCTGGTTCTGGTGCTACTTTTGAAGCTGTTATTGGTTCTAGTTCTGAAGCTTGTGTTGGTTCTGGTAGTAGTTTTGAAGCTGGTACTGGTTTTGGTAGTTCTGAAGCTGATGCTGGTTCTGGTGGTAGCTTCGATGCTGGTGCTGGTTCTGGTGGTAGATTTGAAGCTGGTACTGGTTCTGATGCTAGGTCTGAAATTGGTGCTTGTGGTAGTTCTGAAACTGGTGTTGGTTTTGGTAGCAGTAGTTCTGAAGCTGATACTGGTTCTGGTGATAATTTCAAAGCTGGTGGTGGCTTTGGTGCTAGTCCTGTAGCCGGTGCTGGCTTTGGTGCTAGTCCTGTAGCCGGTGTTGGCTTTGGTGCTAGTCCTGTAGCCGGTGCTGGCTTTGGTGCTAGTCCTGTAGCCGGTGCTGGCTTTGGTGCTAGTCCTGTAGCCGGTGCTAGCTTTGGTGTTAGTCCTGTAGCCGGTGCTGGCACATATCTAGAAATAACATCAGTTGGGAACTCAGCCTTACATATCACAACCAGCCGAAAATCAAATGTGTAAATTATACGTTTGCAGTGTCCGTTAACACACAATACCTGGAAAAACGAATAGGACATACAGATCTTAACATCCAATAAAATATTATGATCTAACCAAAGGTATATGTCATCCTACCTCCTGGAAACTTTCTTTTGTTTTACCGTAAAATGTGATCTTCGTGCGTATATGAAAAACAATGCTATCACAGAAACTGACCTGCATACCATTTTCAAGGGACCAAGAGGTGCAGCCTTCACAAACCAGGTGAGTAAACCAACTATAATCTTGAAAAACCATTAAGAGCTCGGAGACATTTAGTTCCATGAAGAATATAGAAAAGAAAATGGGAGGTATGTTCCACAACACTGGAACCTGTGAGGACTGACACCACAGTCAGCGACCTCAACTCCAAAACAACAAATATAAATTTCAAAACATCCTCCATCAAACAAACTACAGAACTTTCGTTTCTGCAAATATGCAAGTTCTTACACTATCTATCAACAATAAAATAACGTTTACTTGTGGACTCGCAGAGTCAAATGCAATGTCTGCAGCCTGCACGGAGACCTATTAAGAGGAAATATAGGTGCAGCTTACTGAGATGTGACCGAAAGAATAGTCAACAAGAAGGGTGAAAGTTGGTCTGTATGTCAAAGAGTCGCTCATTTGCAGGGTAACTAACATCGCAAATAATGTATATGAAATTTAGACAGTAAAAATTAAAAAAACAAAATTTAGGAGGAGTCAGGTAGTGAATAAAACTTCCCGACAGCTCAAAGACCAGCTATCAAAAATTGAAAACTGTCTGGAAAATATTTTAACCCCATCCACAAACAATGGAATAAAAGAGAAAATCCAAGGAGGCAGTTGTGATGTACAGTCTCGCACAGAACAACTATTGAAATTGTAATAAACTCGCTATACGCAAACAAATAGTGGAACCAACAAGTTTATAAAATATTCTTAACATTGTGATAAATGGTTTTGAAAACCGACGAGTTGAAGATTGAGACACTTATGCAATATATGGGAATCATTATTGAATAAACGTTTCGCCACACAGTGGCTTCATCAGTCCAATACAAAGTAAAAATGTGTAAGGAGAGGAGTTTAAGGTAATCTGTCTGGGGGACTGATTACCTCAAACTCTTCCTCTCCTTACACCTTTCTGCCTTGTATTGGACTGATGAAGCCACTGTGTGGCGAACCTCTTCTTCAATAAAGATTCCCATGTGTTGCATAAGTATCTCAATCTTCATTCATAACATTATATTCACTAATAATGATGAGCTTTGTGATACAACGGTGTAGAGGTCAGTAAATTCAGACGTGTCTGCTTGCTGGTCCTAAGTAGCAAAACACAATCATGATTTTTTTTTTATCAAATTCAACTTCAACAGCAAAAACATCAACTAGAATCAAATAAAATATATCCTTAATAAAACATGCTAGCAAAATCATGAATCCGAGCCAGTGTCTCGAGGGGCTTAACTTTGTGGCACTAGAAGTATGCTCAAGATACATATCACTTCAGACAATCTGAAGTTGAAACGTAGCTCCCACCCCAGTCCCACCCTAGGGTCGACAGAGCACCAGACGATGCCATATCGTCTATTCCTTCAAGTATAGACTCGAAGTGAACAAAAGTATGAGGATATAGGAAACAAATAAAACAGGGAAATAATTAAAATTTGAGAGAAAATGAGGTAGTAGTCTATTCTCTCAGTTAGAAGTATGCTGCCACCACCTGCTCTTTTTTCCATTGTGTCGGTATTTTATACCATTTATTTTCACCTGCTCTTTTAACAGTGGAAGAGATAAAAGTAGCTAAAGTCATAGGATAAGGGGGAGACACGGAATTTGGGTTAGAGCAGGAAAAAACCCAGTGAGAAATAAAACATGATAGCCATAAAACGGTAGTGGTCCTGATAAGTACTGGTTCTTAAGGTAGCTTGACCTGAAAAGTGAGCAGTAGGCACCTTACCAGGGGCTTGACTCTCTAAATAAAATTATACCAATATTTTATTCAACTTAACCTCTGACAAATGGACCTTATATACATGGCTCCAAGGAGGAAGCAAAACATACCCAGATAGAACAGCTTACAATTTAATAAACATACATACATTACAAGGGAACCAGAAATTTTTGGCACAAACAAAAGAGAGAAATTTGCAATCTCAAAACATAAAATATTAGCACACGCTTAGCTAATACTAGAACTACCCCTCCACATAATTCCCAAGGAACTCCCTTGCCTTAACATACTGTCTGGGGTTACCTCCCTTGATTCAGTGCATTGTTACATTCCTTCTTCAGGCTGCTACTGAGATCTTCCGAATCCCAGATTACAATCCTGGTCTGATCCTCCAGGACTAGAGTTTTCAAGGTCTCTAGTAACCATATCCTTTCCTCAGTACCTCTGGTTGAGTCTGATAACTCTTAAGCATCGCTTCAGGGTGCCTGGTTTGGCCAACCCGTAAACTTCTACTAATTCTTAGGCATCTCTTTGGGAAGAACGGGGGGGAAGGTGCCTGGTTAATGCTAAACCTATAAGAGTATTTTCTGTCTTAGTCACAAAACACATAAGCAAGAACTATAACAAAAAATAAAGATCTTACACAATTACATAATTAACAAAACACTACTACACATTCATCAAACAATAAAAATTGCATATCAAAAATAACAATATGTAACAAAATTTCACTTTTGTCGTGTTCCTGGGAAATAAGCATCATTTCTCAATTCTTTATAACTAAACACAATTTAAAAAGCAATTTTGATCCCAAAACTTTGCTTTTGTGGTGAGGACACTTCTGGAACACTTTCAAGAAAGACTGATGTAAAACTGTTATGTTCTAGCTCACAAACCAGCATTCAGTTCAGCTCTGGCTACCTGAGAAGACACATCAGAAGTGAAATGGCATCAAGCGGCTGCAATCATTCTCCAGATGCATTTTGCTTCATATGTGGTCAATTCATTAAGACAAGAGCAAAGAAGTTCTCTGTAACAGCATCTAAAAAAATGTGAGAAGCTTACAAAGCATATTTTGGCATGCCAGTTGAGGACCAAGACAAGACCTGGACACCTCATGTTGCTTGTGAGCATTGTAAGAAAACATTGGAAGGTAAGAAAGTCATTAGTTATATGAAGGGTAAAATCTTGAATAGGAACATTTTTTAAATGAAATATATGTAACAGAAACTAATTCTTTTGTACTTTTACAGGATGGTATAGAGGAGAAAAATAGAGCCATGAAGTTTGCTGTTCCTAGAATATGGCGTGAACCCGCTGATCACTCAACCTTTTGGATCACTCAGCCTTTTGGATCCTTCCAAACGCCGAACTGGGAAAATGCTCCTGCTATTTCTTATCCAGACCTTCCCTTTTCTATTGCACCAGTACCACATAGTGCTGATCTTCCTGTACCTACACCTCCAGAAAAAAGTCAACCGTCAGAAGAGAAAGCAGCAAATCAGAAAATGAAGAGCACAGTGAACAAGACTATGATCTCACAGAAGGAATCCTTACTACCCAAACCAAACAGACCTCAATAACCTTATCAGAGATCTTGGTTTGACAAAGTCAAATGCTGAGCTTTTGATTTCAAGGCTCAAGGAGTGGGACCTGGAGGATGAAAGTGTGCAAGTGACAAGCCAAAGGAAACGTCACCAACATTTCACAAGCTTCTTCACTAATAAAGACAGGTTGTGCTACTGTAATGATGCATCAGGCCTGTTTGATGCAATTGGAATTGCATGCAATCTAGATGAGTAGAGACTCTACATTGACAGCTCCTCCACAAGCCTAAAAGCTGTACTTCTGCACAATGGGAACAAGTATCCATCTCTTCCCTTGGCTCATTCAGTGCATCTTAAGGAGGACTACAACAGTGTCAAGCTTCTACTGGAAGCTTTGAACTATGATAAGTATGGCTGGGAGGTTATTGGAGACTTCAAAATAGTGGCATTTTTGATGGGACTCCAAGGAGGTTTTTACCAAGTTTCCCTGTTATTTCTGACATTGGGATTGGAATAGTAGAGACAGAGCAGCACATTACCAGAGGAAGCACTGGCCTCAAAGGACTGAGTTCTCAGTAGGAAGACATAATATCAAACATAAACCCTTAGTGGATCCTCAAAAGGTTCTGTTTCCTCCATTACACATCAAACTAGAGCTAATGAAACAGTTTGTTACAGCTATTGACAAAGAGTCTGCAGCCTTCAAGTATCTTCAAGACCTCTTTCCCAAGCTATCAGAGGCAAAGGTGAAGGCTGGCATCGTCACTGGACCATAAGTCAGGAAAATCATGGAATGCTCAGAATTTCCAAAGCTCACAGAGAAAGAAAATGGAGCCTAGGAGAGTTTTGTTGCTGTGGCACAGGGCTTTCTGGGTAAAAACAATTCTGACAATTATGTGGAAATTGTTGAGACCTTGGTAAAAAGCTATGGTCAGATGGGCTGTAGGATGTCCTTTAAGGTCCATATCTTTGATGCTCATCTTGACAATTTCAAGGAGAATATGGGAGCATACTCAGAGGAGCAAGGGCAGCGCTTCCACCAAGATCAGAGGAGCAAGGGCAGCGCTTCCACCAAGATATAATGGACTTTGAACACAGATATCAGGGATCTCATAATGAAAACATGATGGCAGACAACATTTGGGGGCTTAAACGGGAAAGTGATTTGTTGCAACTCGCAAATCTAGAAAAACTGCTCATTTTTAACTTTGTAAATATGTTTCAGAAAATTTAAAATAAAATTAGTGTAATTTTTATTTTATTTGTGTAAATTTTATTATAAGTTTTTGTTTTACATCCAAAACTAGCAAATAATATTGAAATTTAGCTATTTTTTGTCAAAAATTCACCCTGTAAGCCACAAAAGCAAAGTTCAAAAGGAATAATGGGAATTTTCTGTTGTTTTGCAATAAAAGGAACAAAAATTGTTACATAGTGTAATTCACTTATAAAACTCAACGATTATTATACAAACAAATAAGACATCTAGCTGAAATAAAGTGAACATGACGCACGAAATAGTAATGACACGATTGCAAACAAACCATACCACGAGTTGGGATAGAACTCGCGATCAGAGAGTGGTTTCAACCAGAGGTGGCAAAAGTCTGACTCTCAGCAGACAGGTATGACATCACCTTGGCTGGGAAAGTATGCTCTCACCTGAATGGTTTGTTGAACTGGACAATAAATACAGCAGTGGGGCCCCAGAACTGCTATATTCTGAACCGCCAGTTCGCTGGTCGAGACGGCATGCCAATGTTTGTATGACAAACATCGAATAAAGTGTAACATACTCTGCGCACGCCACAGCAGATAATGAGAACCTTCAAATCAAGAAATTCCAAGCCTATGATGTCTTCATCAAGTCATTTGTTCTCTCTCAAGGCCGGAATATTGCTGTATACAAACAGCCCATTTTAAAGGAGGGAGAACTGCAGTTCTAGAGAATGTACAGAGAACCTCCCCTACACACACAAATTCACAATTACTGGGAACGTTTGAAGTTCCTCGATCTGTTCTCCGTGGAATACAGACGAGAAGGATACTGCATAATTTACACTTAGATAATTCTAGAGAGATTGGTCCCACAGAAATCGCTCCCTATGAAAAGAAAGGATCAGCAGCCGGTGCAACATTCTCCCACTGCCGTGAGTACATTAAAAGATAACACAGTAAGTGTATGGGGCCCAAGACATCTCAACAGCCATTCTTCATTCATTAAAAGGAAATTACCAACAGACCCTTGACTGTCTTCAAAAAGGAACCTGACAAGTTTATCAAATCTGACTGATGAAGTCTTGATCCATCACGAAGCCTGGTATAAGACCAGGGCGCTGATCTCCAAGAACATCCTCAGGTATCTTTCAGGTTTAAGGAACCCTCGTAATTCAGTTGAGATAAGCCAGACCTTGTGCTAGAGAGTTGATGTAAGCCAGACCTTGTGCTAGAGAGTTGATGTAAGCCTGACCTTGTGCAAGAGAGTTGATGTAAGCCAGACCTTGTGCTAGAGAGTTGAGGTAAGCCAGACCTTGTGCTAGAGAGTTGAGGTAAGCCAGACCTTGTGCTAGAGAGTTGAGGTAAGCCAGACCTTGTGCTAGAGAGTTGAGGTAAGCCATACCTTGTGCTAGAGAGTTGAGGTAAGCCAGACCTTGTGCTAGAGAGTTGAGGTAAGCCAGACCTTGTGCTAGAGAGTTGAGGTAAGCCAGACCTTGTGCTAGAGAGTTGAGGTAAGCCAGACCTTGTGCTAGAGAGTTGAGGTAAGCCAGACCTTGTGCTAGAGAGTTGAGGTAAGCCAGACCTTGTGCTAGAGAGTTGAGGTAAGCCAGACCTTGTGCTAGAGAGGAGTGCTGTCTTATTTACCATGATGTGCCAGCTGTTCAATGGAGGAGCGTTAAGCTCACAACTAAAAAGACCTGGGATCAGTCCTGGGCTGGGCGAGCCGTACTGGTAAGTCTGTTAGCACCTGCTGCCACTATTCACCTAGCAGTAACTAGATACCTAATGAGTTAGTCTACTGTTGTTTGTCGCAGCCTAGAGGAGCGTCTAAGAACCCGAATGGAAACAAACAGCAGTGCATGACTTTCTGGCTTATCCTGTTTGTCCTCTGGAGATTATAATCTGAATAGCGCCGCCTTTTTTTAGTATGACAGGTAAATAGTAGCTAATGATGAGTCCTCTCACAAATAGCGTAGGATACCTGTGAGTCTAAGTAGGGACACGACTCGGGTACCTCATGATTACTCATGACGGGGTTAATACACCTTGCTGAAAAAAACTTTTATTGGGGAAACTGTTCTCTCTGTACAGAGCGAAACGTTGTCCTAATGAAAGCTCTTTCTGCAATGTGTCTTTCTTTCACCATTGTTGGCAGTACGATGTCTGGATCCAGTGACGGAGTTGCGTGGCTCACAGGGACAAATAACACACATAATAGTCTATAAAATCTATAGCTAACTTCTGTCTACACTCACATGGTTAGGATAGTGTGGTAGAGGGCTCCCCCCCCCCTCCACTCCTCTTAGACACACTAACTGCAGAAAAAATTGAGGGAAAATAATACGTTAATCTATAGAAAGAAAGTGCACTGATGTGTACCTGTGTTGACACAGCATGGGTCTGGAGTCTATACCAATGTTTCGTGACGAAAAAAAACTCTTACCCACATGTGGTTGTCTTATCTACCTATTATTTATTTTGTATGTCACCTTCGTGTAATTCGGTGATCAAAATTGGACTGTATAATCAAAGTGATGTTTGACTAGCATCATAGCGTGTCAGCATTGTGTCAGGTATTATTGTGTGCTTGAATTATCTAGCGATGAAAGCTTGCATATTGTTAGCTATGTTGCTCGAGGCTAAACATTATCAGTGTTCGTGAGGTCATTGCTAATCACCTCTCCAAGGTCTCTCTTCCCTTTCATGGCACCAAGCGGGTTTCCCATCAATTTATATTCTAGTTTAGCATCATTGTAGAGTGTATCACTCTACATAGACCAACGCTGAAGTTCATTTTATTTAGGTAGACCTCAATACTACTATACTTGGCTACATGCAGCGTGTATTTGTAATTTTAAGTCATCCACCAACTTTGCCATTTCAGATGTGAGCTTTGGATTAAAAGCATATATGTATATTTTGAATAAAATTATGCCTAGAAAATTATCAAACCTGTAATACGCCTGAGCCGCCATCAACAATGATTCGGCTCTTACGGTCCGCTGTGAGGATAGACTTCCTTGTTGAGTGCACGGTTAACGAGGCTGTTGTTGCCAGCAGCGCCACATCCTACATAGCCATCACAGCCTGGATGATTTGGCACACTGGAGGAGTTAGTGGTCCAGTATCTCTCAATCCTCTCAGCTGTTTCCTCTGAGTCAGTCGCTGATCCAAAGAGGATTTTCTCGTAAAAATGAAAATACTATTCTGCCTAAATTTATTTTAATGAAGTGGCAAATCGAAAGTTTGAATTAAAAGTTGAGTGCATGTGAAGGAACGACTGTGACCCGGTAATGTACATACAACTCTATAGTGGGAAGCAGATAGATGGTATAGAAGTTAGATGGGGAGGGGTGGAGATAGCTGGGAGAAGAGCCCCATTTGTAGGAGTGGAGATGACTGGGAGAGGAGTCAGATAGAGAGGAGTGGAGATGACTGGGAGAGAAGTCAGGTAGAGAGGAGTGGAGATGACTGGTTAGAGAGGAGTGACTGGAAGTCAGTAGAGAGGAGTGGAGATGACTGGGAGAGGAGTCAGATAGGGAGGAGTGGAGATGACTGGGAGAGGAGTCAGGTAGAGAGGAGTGGAGATGACTGGGAGAGGAGTCAGATAGAGAGGAGTGGAGATGACTGGGAGAGAAGTCAGATAGAGAGGAGTGGAGATGACTGGGAGAGGAGTCAGGTAGAGAGGAGTGGAGATGACTGGGAGAGGAGTCAGGTAGAGAGGAGTGGAGATGACTGGGAGAGGAGTCAGATAGGGAGGAGTGGAGATGACTGGGAGAGGAGTCAGATAGAGAGGAGTGGAGATGACTGGGAGAGGGTCAGTGGAGGAGAGATGACTGGGAGAGGAGTCAGATAGAGAGGAGTGGAGATGACTGGGAGAGGAGTCAGATAGGGAGGAGTGGAGATGACTGGGAGAGGAGTCAGATAGAGAGGAGTGGAGATGACTGGGAGAGGAGTCAGGTAGAGAGGAGTGGAGATGACTGGGAGAGGAGTCAGATAGGGAGGAGTGGAGATGACTGGGAGAGGAGTCAGGTAGAGAGGAGTGGAGATGACTGGGAGAGGAGTCAGATAGAGAGGAGTGGAGATGACTGGGAGAGGAGTCAGGTAGAGAGGAGTGGAGATGACTGGGAGAGGAGTCAGATAGAGAGGAGTGGAGATGACTGGGAGAGGAGTCAGATAGGGAGGAGTGGAGATGACTGGGAGAGAGTCAGATAGAGAGGAGTGGAGATGACTGGGAGAGGAGTCAGATAGGAGGAGTGGAGATGACTGGGAGAGGAGTCAGGTAGAGAGGAGTGGAGATGACTGGGAGAGGAGTCAGGTAGAGAGGAGTGGAGATGACTGGGAGAGGAGTCAGATAGAGAGGAGTGGAGATGACTGGGAGAGGGGTCAGGTGGGGAGGAGTAGAGATGACTGGGAGAGGAGTCAGATAGGGAGGAGTAGAGATGACTGGGAGAGGGGTCAGGTGGGGAGGAGTGGAGATGACTGGGAGAGAAGTCAGATAGAGAGGAGTGGAGATGACTGGGAGAGGAGTCAGATAGGGAGGAGTAGAGATGACTGGGAGAGGAGTCAGGTGGGGAGGAGTGGAGATGACTGGGAGAGAAGTCAGATAGAGAGGAGTGGAGATGACTGGGAGAGGAGTCAGATAGGGAGGAGTAGAGATGACTGGGAGAGGAGTCAGATAGGGAGGAGTAGAGATGACTGGGAGAGGGGTCAGGTGGGGAGGAGTGGAGATGACTGGGAGAGAAGTCAGATAGAGAGGAGTGGAGATGACTGGGAGAGGAGTCAGATAGGGAGGAGTAGAGATGACTGGGAGAGGAGTCAGATAGGGAGGAGTGGAGATGACTGGAAGAAGAGTCAGGTAGGGAGTGGTTGAAATGGCTCTGTGGCACTGTGTTGTTACCAAGGTCACACCAACCACGACGGTGCACGATTCTCACCCTTCACACATCCTCCTCCTCCCCCTGCGTGAAACATTAACCCCCTCGCGTGCACACTTCACCCCCTTCCTTCTCCTCTCTCAAGATGAGCTGAATGTTATAGCCGCCTCTGACATCCTTACTGACATCAGCACTTGCCTGATACACAAATTTGCATTCACTTTTTCCTGAACAGGAATAACTTCTTTTTTTTATTAATTCTTGCATCCTGTGCATAACATCCTGTCTCCAATCCTCTCCCATCTCTAGATCTGCTCATGATATTTGCTGCACCTGCAATCGTTTATCTCTAAGTTTTAATGTGCGCAAGCCAAAGGGTTGACATATATCAAGAAAATTAGCAAGAAGTGCTGTTTTTTTTTACCAAGAATATCGTGTTCTCTGTGTTACTGTGACGCTTCTTTCTGTTGTTGTTGTCCAAGGAATTGCTTTAACCAGAGTTGCATCAACCGTTGTGTCCTTCCCGAGGTCTATCCTCTGTTATGTCTACTCTTCTTGGGTAGACTCTACCTGAAACCTACCCTTTCCAAGGCGTACCTCAATAATTTCTTTATTATATCATGTAATCCCTTATTTATCTTATCAAGCTCTTGTTTCTCCCAGGTATTTTTCAATCGGTGAGTTTTGTTCACTGATCATTATGAATTTCTCACCTTGTAATTTTTTTTACTAAAACTAAAAAAAAAATGTGTTTTGGATTTCTGGTTCCTGAGCTCGTATTGTTTCTCTCTCTCTCTCTCTCTCTCTCTCTCTCTCTCTCTCTCTCTCTCTCTCTCTCTCTCTCTCTCTCTCTCTCTCTTCTTTATATTAAATAGTTTCATTTAAAATATATTTTTTCTAGTTTAGCTTTAGTTAGATTATAATAGGCTTCTTCTCATTAATAATGTTCCTAGTTCTAGTTTTTGTTTCAATTGCTTCATCTACATTTGTTATCAAAATATTTACACATAGTAGTAGTAGTATAATATCTTTATTTACTACAAGTACATGTACAAGGTATACAGGCCTAGTTGACATCAGTAACATACTACTATATAGAAAGCCGCTTGTTATGCTGAGCATTTCGGGCAAATTAGGTCATTTTTGTCCCAGGATGCGACCCACACCAGTCCACTAACACCCAGGTACCCATTTTACACTGATGGGTGGACAGGGACAGCAGGTGTCTTATTGAAACACGTCCCTAATGTTTTCCAGCCGTACCGAAAGAGATTCGAACTCCGGACCTCAGTGTGTGAGCTGAGTGTATCTCACTTAAGTATGGATATTCTCTGTCTTGTTCTTGTTTCTTTGAGATATCACTGATAGATCAGTAAGGTCCTCTTGAAATATATTTCTTCTTTTCTTCCTCATTTACGTCTTGACGTAACCTCTTAACAATGTTAGGAAGATGTTTACTTTCCACTGTCCTCCTTGTGAAGGTCTTCTCTAATTTCTTTATAGTGATAATTTTCCTTTGCCTTTATGTTCTTAGCTCTCTTCAGCACTTATTATCTATGCTTCATTTGCCTAAGTGCTATTCTTAGTGGCTTGTTCTTATCTATCTCATATTTTCCATCTCTCATTTATCTCACTATGTTTTTGAATTCTAAAATCTACCAAGTATTTTTTAATCCCATTATGTTTCGTTCATCCTTGATTCTTCCTATTCTTGATTTTAGTATTTTTTCTACACTACCAAAGACAACTACAGCTTTTTCTCTGTCAACAGTCTATCTCACTAGCTAGAATTACTTTTAATCTCCTTTTTTTAAAAAACTAATGTTTTTTTTTTCTAGCAATAGCTAGAAAAATACTCAATTAGCCCTTTCAACTCCTCAGCCCTTTAGTTACAATTATCTTATATATTCTGTATTAGCCGCACATGTTCTAGTTCAGTCCTGTGCTTCGTTATACCAACATAACTCACACCTACTTTATTTATTTATTTTCCTTTCTGCATTTTTGAGTGAACCAAGAATTCACTTTGGGTCCAGCAGCATCCTCTCGTCTTCAGACTATGAAATTCTCCTCTGCCTCGTGAGGTTAGGTGCTCCAATATCTCATTCACTGACTTCTATTACAATTTTCTTTCTCACTGCACTTCATTCATGAATTATCTCATTCTAGAGTCTTGCACGCTCCACCTCTTATTCTTCCCTCAATATTTAATTCAAGAATGAATTAGAAGTTCGGTACAGTTTGGTCAGTAGAAGCCAAGGAAGACTTATGTACTGTTTCAACTGTATCTGATGTTTTTGTGAGAAATACTAAGTCTAGTCTTGCTGGGTCATCCTATCTCTCTCTCTCTCTCTCTCTCTCTCTCTCTCTCTCTCTCTCTCTCTCTCTCTCTCTCTCTCTCTCTCTCTCTCTCTCTCTCTCTCTCTCTCTCTCTCTCTCTATTCTTGCGTCCTTGACAAGCTGTTTCATAACGTTTTCCTTAACCACCTCCATCATCTTAAAGCTCCATATTTCTTTCCACTATGTAAGTTCCAGTTCTTTCATTATATTTCTTTGTAGCTGAAATCACCCATGATTAATCATTTCACCTTAACTATGAGCTCTTCTTGCTACTTCCGCTTTGGTGTCCACCACAGCATTGTTGTTGTCATACTCCTGTATCCTTTTCCTACTGTATGGTAGTGGGTTGTAAATCACTGCTACTATCTCTTTGAACTTCCTAATCTTCATTGTACCTAATATGCAGTCATTTGACTCATTGCATTCATCCCTCTTATCTCTACACAACTGCATTAACTTCTGATTAGTTATGCAACTCCACCTCATTCCCGTTTTCCTCTTAATTTCCGTTAACTCGATATCCTGTTGGGAATACGACATTTGTTATCATTTCATTCAGCTTTGACTCTGTAATAGCTAAGATTTCTGGGGTCCTGCTATTCGTTCTTTCAGTTTATCACTCTTGTTTGATAATCTATCTGCACGTATGTACCACACTCTGCCCTAGTTTGCATTGTCTAGTCTTTCTACTTGTTGCTCATCTATCAGGAGTAGAGGAAGTAAGACTGGGATTGGTGAGTTTCTTATTACACGGGAAAGGGTCAAGGTTGTAGGTACAGGGAGTAAGGGAGAAGAATGTGGAGTTACTATTAGTGTTGGAGGAGTTAGGGCAGACCTGTACTTTTGCTTGCTAAGAGGGCAGACCTGTATTTGGGCTTGCTAAGAGGGCAGGTCTCCACCTGGGCTTGCTAAAAAGGCAGGTCTGCACCTGGGCTTGCCAAGAGGGCAGGCCTGTACTTGGGCTTGTTAAGAGGGCAGGCCTGTACGTGGACTTGCTAAGAGAGCAGGCCTGCACTTGGGCTTGGTAAGAGAGCAGGCCTCCACTTGAACTTTATGAGGTCAGACTTGTACTTGGACTTGCTAAGAGGTCAGACCTGTACTTGGGCTTGCTAAGAGGGCAGACCTGCACTTGGACTTGCTAAGAGCGCAGACCTGCACTTGAGCTTGCTAAGAGGTCAGGCCTACACTTGGACTTGCTAAGAGGGCAGGCCTGCACTTGGGCTTACTAAGAGAGCAGACCTGCACTTGGACTTTCTAAGAGGACAGACCTGCACTTAGGCTTGCCATGAGGGTAGACCTGTATTTGGGCTTGCTAAGAGGGCAGATCTGCACTTGGACTTGTTAAGAGCGCAGACCTGCACTTGGGCTTGCTAAGAGGGCAGACCTGCACTTGGACATGCTAAGTAGGCAGACCTGTACTTGGACTTGCTAAGAGGGCAGGCCTGCACTTGGGCTTGCTAAGAGCGCAGACCTGCACTTGGGCTTGCTAAGAGGGCAGGCCTGCACTTGACTTGCTAAGAGGGCAGATCTGCTCTTGGACTTGCTAAGAGAACATACCTGCACTTGGGCTTGCCATGAGGGTAGACCTGTACTTGGGCTTGCTAAGAGGGCAGACCTGCACTTGGGCTTGCTAAGAGCGCAGACCTGCACTTGGACTTGCTAAGAGCGCAGACCTGTACTTGGGCTTGCTAAGAGCGCAGACCTGCACTTGGACTTGCTAAGAGCGCAGACCTGCACTTGGACTTGCTAAGAGCGCAGACCTGTACTTGGGCTTGCTAAGAGGGCAGGCCTGCACTTGGACTTGCTAAGAGCGCAGACCTGCACTTGGACTTGCTAAGAGGGCAGGCCTGCACTTGGGCTTGCTAAGAGGGCAGGCCTGCACTTGGACTTGCTAAGAGGGCAGATCTGCTCTTGGACTTGCTAAGAGGGCAGGCCTGCACTTGGACTTGCTAAGAGGGCAGGCCTGCACTTGGACTTGCTAAGAGGGCAGGCCTGCACTTGGGTTTGCTAAGAGGGCAGGCCTGCACTTGGGCTTCCTAAGAGGGCAGGCTTGCACTTGGGCTTGCTAAAGGGCAGGCCTGCACTTGGGCTTGCTTAGAAAGCAGGCCTGCACTTGGGCTTGCTAAGATGGCAGACCTTCACTTGGGATTGCTAAGAGGGCAGGCGTGCACTTGGGCTTGCTTAGAGAGCAGGCCTGCACTTGGGCTTGCTAAGAAGGCAGGCCTCTACTTGAGCTTACTAAGAGGGCAGACCTGTACTTAGACTTGCTAAGAGGGCAGACCTGTACTTGGGCTTGCTAAGAGGGCAGACCTGCGCTTGGACTTGCTAAGAGGGCAGACCTGCACTTGGACTTGCTAAAAGGGCAGGCCTGCACTTGGACTTTCTAAGAGGGCAGACCTGCACTTGAGCTTGCTTAGAGAGCTGGCCTGCACTTGGCCTGCACTTCCGGTGCCTTTTTGTCTTCTTATAGTATCTTGCTAGAGTTTTTCCTCTGTTTCTTTTCCAGATCTCTCTCTTCTTTCTTCGTTCATTGTTACATGCCTCCTCTCATTTTATCAATGGTCTTCTTCAGTTCTTTTCATTTCCTTTCTCTGGCCTGGAAGTTCTAACTTTAGCCATTGTAACCCAGGGGTTCCCAACCTGTGGTGCACTGACCCCCAGGGCGTGCTAGATGGCATTTCAGGGGGTGCGAGATGGCATTTCAGGGGGATGCGAGATGGCATTTCAGGGGGTGCGAGATGGCATTTCAGGGGGTGCGAGATGGCATTTCAGGGGGATGCGAGATGGCATTTCAGGGGGTGCGATAAAGAGTCCTAATGAAAAGCACAATTCCGTTTATTTTACCCAAAACTTTTCTAATTGGTCAAAATATATTTGCATTTTATGCTTATTTTTTTAATTAAATTTGTTCACCCGAAGTACTGTAATTATTTCACTCAGTGATTCAAAAAATTGAAATTTAACTTCATCTTGAGATATATTATCTTTGAAGGGGTGCAACGTTAACCAAACATTTCCTAGGGGTGCGGGTCATAGAAAAGATCGGGGACCTCTGTCGTAACCTGTTCTCTAACATCTATGCTTGTTGTATTTCACATTACCCCAGTTTCCACCTGAAGGGTATTGAACATGTACTCACCTATTTGTACTCACCTATTTGTGGTTACAAAGCTCGAGTCATAGCTCCTGGCCCCGCCTCTTCACTGATTGCTACTAGGTCCTCTCTCTCTCCCTGCTCCATGAGCTTTATCAAAACTCGTCTTAAAACTATGTATGGTTCCTGCCTCCACTACGTCACTTTCTAGGCTATTCCACTTCCTGACAACTCTATGACTGAAGAAATACTTCCTAACATCTCTTTGACTCATAGGAGTCTTCAACTTCCAATTGTGACCCCTTGTTTCTGTGTCCCTCTCTGGAACATCTTGTCTCTGTCCACCTTATCTATTCCTCGCAGTATTTTATATGTCGTTATCATGTCTCTCCTAACCCTCCTGTGTGTGTGTGTGTGTACTCACACATATATGTGGTTGCAGGGGACGATTCACAGCTCCTGGCCCCGCCTCTTCGCTGGTCGCTTCTAGGTCCTCTCTCTCCCGGCTTCAAGAACTTATTGTCCCTCTTAAAGCTATGTATGGAACCTGCCTCTACTACTTCACTCTCCACTTCCTGATAACCCTAAGGATGAAGAAATACCCCTTAACATACCTATGACTTTTCTGAGTTTTCAACTTCCAGTTGTGCCTTCTCGTTCCTGTATCCCATCTCTGAAACATTCAGGTCCTGTTCAGTTTATTAATTCCTCTCAGTATTTTGTACATCGTCATCATATTCACCCTGTCCCTCATGTCATCCATAGTCGTCAGGTTGATTTTCCTTAACCTCTCCTTATAGGAAATACTACTTAGCTCCGGGACTAGTCTTGTTGCAAACCTCTGTACTTTCTCTAATTTCTTGACGTTCTTGACCAATTGTGGGTTCCACACTGGTGTTGCTTACTCCAATATGGGCCTGACGTACAGTGTCCTGAATGACTTCTTACTTTGATGTCGAAACGCTATTCTTAGGTTTGCTAGACGCTCATACTGCAGTAGATATTTGGTTGATGTACTCACCTATGTATTTGTGGTTGCAGAGGTCGCTACTAGGTCCTCTCTCTCCCTGCTCCACGAAGTGCGCCTCATGAGATGTATTCGGTATGATGCTCACCCAGAGATCTTTTTCCTTGAGTGAATTTTGCAGCATTTGATCCCCAAGCCTGTGCTCTGTCTGCTGTCTTCTTTGTCTTTCCTCAATCTTCATAACTTTTCACTTGGTTGGGTTAAACTCTAAGAGCCCTTCGTTGGACCAGTCTTGCAGCCTGTCCAGATCTCCTTGTAGTCTTTCCTGATCCTCGTCTGCTTATATTTTCCATTAGTTTCACGTCGTTAGTGAACAGGGACTCCTCTGACTCTATCCCTTCCGTCATGAAATTCACATATACAAGAAACAGCACCGGACCTAGGACTGACCCTTGTGGAACCCCAGTCGACACATACACCCACTCCGACACCTCGTCACGCACCATTACGCGTTGTTTCCTTTTAGTCAGGTATTCTCTGATCAGGTATTCTTTATTCTTAGTTGTCGTATCTGAGCGCCTCTGCAAAGACAGTGATTATGTATGAGTGAGGTGAATGTGTTGAATGATGATGAAAGTATTTTCTTTTTGGGGATTTTCTTTCTTTTTGGGTCACCCTGCCTCGATGGGAGAGGGCCGACTTGTTGAAAAAAAAAAAATCTCTGATCTATTGCAGTGTTTTTCCCTGTTATTCCTTCCTGCTCCTCTAGCTGTTGTACTGGTCTCTGGTGTGTTAATGAGCCAAAGGCCTTCTTACAGTCCAAGAAAATGCAAGCTCCTCATTCCTCTCTCTCTCTCTCTCTCTCTCTTGCCTTCTGTTACCTTGTCGTAGAACTCCAGTTGGATTTTGTCACTGGATTTACCATCAGTGAAGCCGTGCTGTTTGTCATGTATGAGCCCACTCCTTTCTAGGTGCTTCACCACTCTTCTGATAATCTTCCTCGTGACTTTACATGCTATATATGTCAGTGACACTGGTCTGTAATTTAATGCTGTCTGTCTCCTTTATTAAAAATTGGGACTACATTTGTGGTCTTCTACACTTTTGGCAGTTGCCTTGTTTCGATAGATTTACTGAAGATTCTTGTTAGCGTCACACACACTGCCTCTCTCAGGACCCATGGAGAGATCTTTCTGTGGTTGTGTGTGTGTGTGTGTGTGTGTGTGTGTGTGTGTGTGTGTGTGTGTGTGTGTGTGTGTGTGTAAGGAGGGAGAGAGGGTTTTGGGGGATGAATGAGTGTGCGTATTTTACCAGTGTGTCTTTACTCATAAACATAATACACAGCATCAACTGTTTTTAATATTAAATATTCAGTAGCATAAAACATGATTTAGCATCACATCTCATACTTAAAAAATGTTACTCCTTCACTTTAAATGAAGTTAATGAAGTGCTGTCAAAATTCTTGTTCTCTGCAAGAAAATAATATATCCTGTTATAATCAGCTGTCATGACGTTAGGATGCTTGTGATGACGCAATACATGACGTCATAACTTGACAAGGCGGATGAGTGTTCAATTTAATTACGATATAACTCGCATAGATGACGATACAATAGATACAGCAGGATCCATCCGGGTTCTTAACAGGCTTTAATAATAATAAGAGACTGCTAGAGGGGCAGTAATTATAGATGGTAAGATAGGGGAAGAGGGTGCGGTAATTATAGATAATAAGATACGTCAGGAGGGGCAATATTTACAGGCTGAGTTATGGGAGTCATGATACGGTGATGACAAACAACAGAACGTGGCGTTTCCGACGCTCGTAGATGCGATGGACGGATGGAGAGGTGTTGGTCTCACGACTCTGTTGACTTGGCTTCTCCAGCTCTCCCAACCTATAACCCCCAACAGCAAAAATATAAGTCTTCTTTTCCTGGCTTCTCCCCTGGTAATGAACGTGTCCTTGTTAACACCGTTCATGGAGTGCTTTGTATGTTGGGATTATGTCCCCCTCTCGTTTATCGTTCCTCCAGAGGCAAGAGGTCCAGTTGGTGCTGTTCAGGTAGGTCATACTTCGCACTTCCTATACTAGTCTGAGAATGTACATATGAACCTCCAGCTCTGCAGGTAATGGTTCTATTCTGGTGCTGCAAACTCGAAGATTAGCTGTTCACAGGTGATAAGTGTTTTGAAACATTGATCACCTTTATGTTCGCCAGCCGCTAAGGTTATTTTGAAAATGTGCGGTACCGGAAACAAGGCTGGTGTAATCTTTACATCCAGTTGCTTGTCTTGGATTGCTTGAGTTGTTATTCTACCACGTCTCTACCCAGCACACAGATACATAACTCTTCACCTGCTGGGGTTCAACACCAGGGTAGTCAATAACCACAAATAATGGACGAGTACTCAAACCATGGTCTTGGCGTGTAGCGGATCCACCGTTGCACCACATTCAGCAATGAGGCTTAAAGTAAGATTTCACAAGCAGCACCTCTGTGACATGTCACTGTCAGTGGCACCAGCTGTGACCTGAGTCTCTCTCTTCCCACAGTCCCAGAAGCTTTCATGGTACATCAGTGATACAGCGTTGGACCTGCTGGATCCCAGACTACACTAGTGTTGACTGTGGGCAGACTACACTAGTGTTGACTGTGGGCAGACTACACTAGTGTTGACTGTGGGCAGACTACACTAGTGTTGACTGTGGGCAGACTACACTAGTGTTGACTGTGGGCAGACTACACTAGTGTTGACTGTGGGCAGACTACACTAGTGTTGACTGTGGGTAGACTACACTAGTGTTGACTGTGGGCAGACTACACTAGTGTTGACTGTGGGCAGACTACACTAGTGTTGACTGTGGGCAGACTACACTAGTGTTGACTGTGGCAGACTACACTAGTGTTGACTGTGGGCAGACTACACTAGTGTTAACTGTGGGTAGACTACACTAGTGTTGACTGTGGGCAGACTCACACTAGTGTTGACTGTGGGCAGACTACACTAGTGTTGACTACAGTGTGGCAGACTACACTAGTGTTGACTGTGGGCAGACTACACTAGTGTTGACTGTGGGCAGACTACACTAGTGTTGACTGTGGGCAGACTACACTAGTGTTGACTGTGGGCAGACTACACTAGTGTTGACTGTGGGTAGACTACACTAGTGTTGACTGTGGGCAGACTACACTAGTGTTGACTGTGGGCAGACTACACTAGTGTTGACTGTGGGCAGACTACACTAGTGTTGACTGTGGGCAGACTACACTAGTGTTGACTGTGGGCAGACTACACTAGTGTTGACTGTGGGCAGACTACACTAGTGTTGACTGTGGGAGACTACACTAGTGTTGACTGTGGGCAGACTACACTAGTGTTGACTGTGGGCAGACTACACTAGTGTTGACTGTGGGAGACTACACTAGTGTTGACTGTGGGCAGACTACACTAGTGTTGACTTGGGCAGACTACACTAGTGTTGACTGTGGGAGACTACACTAGTGTTGACTGTGGGAGACTCACACTAGTGTTGACTATGGGTAGACACACAGTGTTGATTGGGAGACACACTAGTGTGATGTGGGAGACTACACTAGTGTTGACTGTGGGCAGACTACACTAGTGTTGACTGTGGGCAGACTACACTAGTGTTGACTGTGGAACTACACAGTGTCTGAACTCACTAGTGTTGACTTGGGAGACTACCAGTGTTGACTGTGGCAGACTACACTAGTGTTGACTGTGGGAGACTCACTAGTGTTGACTTGGAGACTACACTAGTGTTGACTGTGGTAGACTACACTAGTGTTGACTGGGAGACTACACATGTTGACTTGGTAGACTACATGTGTTGACTATGGGAGACTCACTAGTGTTGACTGTGGTGAGACTACACAGTGTTGACTGTGGCAGACTACACTAGTGTTGACTGTGGTAGACTCACAGTGTTGACTGTGGCAAGACTCACAGTGTTGACTGTGGGAGACTACACTAGTGTTGACTGGAGACTACAGCATGTAGACTATAGGTTACTAGTGTTGACTTGCAGACTCACTAGTGTTGACTATGGGTACTTGACTGACTAGTGTGACTGTGGAGACTACACTAGTGTTGACTGTGGCCATGAGACTACACTAGTGTTGACTGTGGGAGACTCACTAGTGTTGACTTGAGACTACACTAGTGTTGACTGTGGGCAGACTACACTAGTGTTGACTGTGGGAGACTACACTAGTGTTGACTGTGGGCAGACTACACTAGTGTTGACTGTGAGACTACACAGTGTTGACTGTGGGAGACTACACAGTGTGACTGAGACTACCTAGTGTTGACTGTGGAGACTCACTAGTGTTGACTGTGGGCAGACTACACTAGTGTTGACTGTGGGCAGACCTACACTAGTGTTGACTGTGGAGACTACACTAGTGTTGACTTGCAGACTACACTATGTTGACTTGGGCAGACTACACAGTGTTGACTGTGGGCAGACTACACTAGTGTTGACTGTGGGAGACTACACTAGTGTTGACTGGGCAGACTACACTAGTGTTGACTGTGCAGACTACACTAGTGTTGACTGTGGGAGACTACACAGTGTTGACTATGGCAGACTACACTAGTGTTGACTTGGGTAGACTACACTAGTGTTGACTGGGAGACTACACTAGTGTTGACTGTGGAGACTACACAGTGTTGACTGTGGAGACTACACTAGTGTTGACTGTGGGCAGACTACACTAGTGTTGACTGTGGGCAGACTACACTAGTGTTGACTGTAGGTAGACTACACTAGTGTTGACTGTGGGTAGCCTCCACAAGTGTTGACTATGGATAGACTCCAACAGTGTTGACTGTGGTAGCTCACACTAGTGTTGACTGAGGAGACTCACTAGTGTTGACTGTGGCACTACCAGTGTTGACGTAGGTAGCTACACAGTGTTGACTGTGGATAGACTCACTAGTGTTGACTGGGTAGACTCCACCAGTGTTGACTATGGATAGACTTCACCAGTGTTGATTATGGATAGACTCCACAAATGTTGACTATGGATAGGCTTCACCAGTGTTGATTATGGATAGACTCCACAAGTGTTGACTATGGATAGGCTTCACCAGTGTTGACTAAGAATAGACTTCACCAGTGTTGACTAAGAATAGACTTCACCAGTGTTGACTAAGAAAAGACTTCACCAGTGTTAACTATGGATAGGCTTCACCAGTGTTGACTAAGGACAGACTTCGCTAGTTCCACTAGCTCGATCTCAGGTTTCATCTCTATCGTTCTCATTCTTCGACTTGACTCTTCAGTGATATTTTTCTCTCGGTTATTATTTTTACAAATAAAAATTACTAAATCATTATTACGAATAAGCCTTATATCAATTATTTAAAAAATGCACAAAAATACCTAACTTCCAAACGAGGTAATTGAAGATACAATGCAGTTTTGATCATTCAGATATTGTTGCAAACTGGATATAAGACACCGACCAGTGTAGGCAAGATGATGAGGCGACCTGATGTGACTTTATGAAAGAAACGTTTCGCTCACCAGGAATTGTATCCCAAGTATGGATAAAGCCTGTGGTGTGCGAAACATTGGTGAGCAAAGCAAAGTATTGATAAAGCCCCCTAGTGAGCAAGTCTCATTCTCCCGAGTCATCAATGAACGCGCTCCGCCTCTCGAATGCATTATGCAATGTGCTGATGCAGTGGTCATAATAACTGGCTTCCTCTGCAACAAGACACATTATATATAAACTGTCCTTTTTAACCACCGTGTTATCAAGGTCTCAGGACCGAAACGTTTTCTAATGAATATATCCTAGTGTTTGCTTACGTGTCTTTCTAAAGCAATGTGTCTGTATCTATTAGCGAGGTTTGTACCAACACAGATGACATTAGTCTCGTCACTGTCTCAGCCTAAATGTCACATCATTACTTAGCATCCTCCTGTATTTTGTTTCTCAGGGTCAGGGATGTACTTCACACAACGTCACGTTTATCTACACGTTTTTGCTTTTATTCTGCTGCAATGTTACATGTTTTTATAGACATAAAACGAGTAGTTCTTAAAATAATATTTTTTTGACAACAAAGTATATATTCTTTCGAGTTCATGTCCTTTGTTTTTCTTAAACTTCACCACTGTTGACTATTAATAGGCTTCACCACTGTTGACTATGGATAGACTTTCCCTTTTTAATGTATTTACGTCTGCGAACTGTATGGATTTCAGTGGTGTCCACATTTTTAAAAACTCAAAAATTGCATCTTTTCGGATTTCATTCACACGTCTCAAGTTGTGGACTTCATCTTCAACAATTACAGTTTCTCTTTCAACTAAAGTGTTTTATTTGTTTTTTTTGTTTTTTGTGTTGTTTTTTTTTTTTTTTTTTTTGCAATGGAAATAATTGCTTGTTGATACCAACTTAAAAAAAAAAAGTTTTTATTTATCTCACAAAGTTTTTCAGTGACATCTAAAAAAAAAAAAAAACAGAAACTTAGTAAAAATCCATTTCTGCCAATCCAAAAACTGAACGCGAGTAGAAAAAGTGTCGCAATGAACAGTCTTTTTTTCAAAAATTATAACATGTTCACACTTTATTTTCCAATTGTTCTGACCAACAAGAGGAGGTTGTTGCAGCTGCACGGACGTGCAACTCTTATCTCTTCAGCCTTCAGGAATATATACGGGAAACTATATCATGTGAGGCTTCAGTTTAGAAAAAAAAACTCTCGAGCCAAAAATACAAAAAGGTTAAAGTCCAAGGATTAATTTCTCAAATTATTAATTTCCTTCACGTAAATGTAATTAGGAAATTTCCCCACATCAATGTGCGTCATAAAATAAACCACTAAAATATCTGGAATAAAGGGAATTACCCATTATTTCTACGTGTAATTACTAACATTCTAACGTGGTATGGTATACTAACATTCTGAATAAGGAAACTGGGTTTTATGAATGAACGTAAACAGTACAGATTTTATGAAAGCATTTTTTGTAAATACGGATGAAAGCAAAGAGGATGTGGTAGCACTAAGGGAAACAATGGAAGTAAAACCTTCAACAAGTCGGAGTTAAGGGAATTAAGTCAGGGTTACGTGGGAGAGCAGGAGATAAAGAAGTATTTGTGTTAATGTGGAAGGTTAGGTTAGGTAAGATTCGTCAGGAAACAGGACAAGTGTTTCCTGACGCAGGTCTTAGTCATATGATGACCCGCCGTTGGAGCCTATGGTCCTCTGACCGAGGCCTTCTGCTGGCCTACCCGTCCACTCCTTTAAAAATTATGGTTATGATTATAACCATTTATAAAGTTAACAGAAGTGCTAATGTGGAAGAATCAACTTTGGTACATCTATTATGATACCTCCATCCATCCATTCCTCTGTTTATTCATAGACGGTCGTCTATCACGACTTCTCATGGGTTTATAAACTATATGTTCTTGAAGAGTATGAGACGAAATGTACCAGTAAAATCGGGGTTGTGGTACGAGACAACAACATCAGAGCTGGTGCCAACTGTTACAGTTTTGTCACAGAGATGCACATTGTAAAAATTATCCCTGTTTAGTTACCTATGTGGCATAGTGGTGCAGCACTGGGCTTACCACACGCATGAGCCAGGGTTCGAATCCATGTCCATTTTTCTGTTTCTTCGTAGTCGTACATCACGCCAGTGTCTTAGGATTTGTGTGCCATGGGCTTAAACATCCAGCAAGCGTGAGTGAGCATGTTAGATAGGAGTGAAGGCAAGTGGTTTTAATGAATTGACGTGCTGTTGGAGTGTGAGCAAAGTAACACTTATGAAGGGATTCGGGGAAACCGGTTAGCCGGCCTTCAGTTCTGGAGGTGGAGAACGGTACCTGTACTCTGAAGAAGGGACAGGGATATCTACAATTTTGAAATGTAGTATCGGCTACCCTCTGGCAAGACAGTGATGGAGTGAGTGATGGTGAAAGTGTTTCTTCTTTTTTGGGTCACCCTACCTCGGTGGGACGGTCGATGAGTTTATATATATATATATATATATATATATATATATATATATATATATATAATATAAACAACCTAATTACTACCACATCCTGATAGTGAGAGTCACAAGGCTTGAATCATTTTCATAGGGTTTTTTGTATTGATATCACTGATTACTGTGATTTTATATATATATATATATATATATATATATATATATATATATATATATATATATATATATATATATATATATATATATATATATATATATATATATATATATATATATACTATATATACTATATATATGACATAGTGGAATATTATTAAGGTTAAGTTTGAGGTTCTATACAGGCATAGACTCCAAAAGTCTCAAATCAAAAGAACTAGATTGCTTACACAAAATTATATGTTCACGGGAGTTAAATGAATAATTATTCTTAACGTTATGTTCTTGGAGTGAGACTGAGGAGCGTTTGTTAAGGCAGACCTGCTCTAGGTGAGGCACCTCAATGCTCACATATTTTGATTTGCAAGCTTCGTAAGGATCTACCAATACACCACAATGAACAGTTACGACAGTTATAACTATACACAGTATTTTAGCATAGAGATGTAGGGATTTTGTGTATAAATTTCAAGCATTAAGCAAGTGTTAAGAGTTGGGTAAAATAAATGTAAAAGAAATATGAGGATGTGGATCAAATAATTTAATTGTAAAGTAATCTTTAAGATATACCTAATCAACACTTTATTTTGTTAATTAATCAAGAAGATTCAAAAGATTTATAAGACTCAACTTTACTACGAATTCCTTAAAGCTGCAACATTTATAAAGTTGTATATAAATTCTTGCCATTTAAGGTATACTCTGACAAAATTTTAGCAGCTCCTGTCATCTATATAAGTCCTGGCGATACAAATTTTAGAACTTTGAAATTAAATAAAAAATTGAATACATAATATTCAGAATTTTTTGGATGACATACACTTTTTAGGACATGTCAGTGATGGACTGCTTTAAATTTCCTTAACACCATTTATGGTCAATTTAAATATGTAGAAGCAACCCACTAAAAGAAACTGGAAAGTTTACCTTCAGTATATATATTCTAATGTTGATGTAAATAAGATTTTATACAATTTTTCAAAAAAATAAAAAACTCCTGTTGAGAATTATTTTTTTTCTTTGAGCTTTGATTTTGGATTGTCCGTGTCAAGATTAAGTTTGCTACTTAGTTTCTGTTTTTTTAATGCATTTGTCATAGCATTAACAATAACAAGTTTGTAGATGGTTTGCCTTGTAGAAGATGTTTCTCACTTAGACGTAGTATATACTGTTAAGAACCTCAAACTATGGTACAGGTGCAAAGCAGACAGATAAGTGACGGTGGTAATGACGGTCTAGTAGCTAGGAATGATAACCTTAACTATATATGTAATGCATACATAGGGCAGTGTGAGACAATAGAACCATTCTTATTATCTCAGACACCACCAGACGTATGTATACACTGTACTAAGATAAGAAAGAAGAACAGTAAATATAACTTATGTAAAATGTGCAAGGGGTGGGTGCATAATGGATGTGTGTTCGATTATGGTAATGGTGCCAGATTTCATTTTGTTTGTAACAAATGCACTTTGGCACAGTTACCCTTTAGCAGTGATGACACTGATTTACTTAATTTTAATACAAATGACCCCTTGCCATATAGTGATGATTATGATTGTTTAATGAAAACAGACCTTCACTTTATTCATGTCTACGCCAGATCACTTTTTCCAAAACTGGCAGAGATTAGGATTCTAGCTAACAGAACTAGAGCGGCAGTTATATCCATCTCTGAATCCTGGTTGGATGATACGGTGACTGACGACGAGGTCAAAATTGAAGGTTACAATATAAAACGCTTAGATAAGAATAGAAAAGGTGGTGGGATATTTGCCTATATAAGAAATGACTTAGCTTACAACCTAAGACCTGATTTAAATGACATTAAACTGGAGATTTTATGGTTTGAAGTGTTGCTTCCCAAGACCAAACCCATCTTAGCAGGAACTAGTTACCGCCCTCCCACCCATGACCAGTTCTTAGAAGACTTTTTGAGTCTTGTCCGGACTTGATAACAATTGCGAGACAGTAATACTGGGAGACTTCAATATCTGTTTTCAACAGCAAAATAACTGGCTATGTAAAATGTATAATAAAATTCTGAGATTAAATAGTTACACTCAACTAATTAATACACCAACCAGGATCACACAGTTCTCAGCCACCCTAATTGACCACATTGTAACCGCTCTCATAACATTAGTCACTCAGGCGTCGTTAACACAGGCTTTAGTGAGCGTTTCATCATTTAGTGCGTCAGGAAAATCATTAGGGAACGGATAGGCCTACACAGGACAATAAAAATGAGATCAACTAGAAACTACAGTAAAGAAACACTGGTAAATATGCTACACAATTGTGACTGGTCAGTGATAACAAGTTGCACGGACGTAAATGATGCCTGGGAAAAATTCAAAACAATGTTCACTGCCATCCTTTATAATATTGCACCATTAAGGAGGTTAGGATTAAACGAAGAACTGAACCCTGGATGACTACTGAGATATTAGATAATATGAAATTCAGAGACCAGTTGATAAAAAGATTTAAGGTAAACAGACAGAATATTGCAGCACTAAATGAATTCCAAAGGGTGAGGAACAGAGTGCAGAGGCTTATAAAAGGCGCAAAGGCAAGGCACTATTACACAAAAATCGAAGAGTACAAGAATAACCACAGAAAGCTCTGGCAACAACTGAAACAGTTGGGGTATAGCCATAAACCCGTAGATAGATCTAACCTAGTACTAAATATCGATAACGAAGTATCCACAAAAGTGGCAAATTCTTTTAATTCATACTACACAACTGTCGCATCAACACTAGTAAGTAAGCTACCAGCTTCATCAAATACCTTTAACACAGTCTCTGATAAGTTTAAAACATGCTATGCCAATGAAGGGGTAACCCCAAACAGTTGTCAACTAGTAAGTGTATCTCATGACTTCGTGCAAAAAGAACTAAGCAGGTTAAACCCAACTAAGAGCACCGGCCCAGATAACATCCCGGCTAAGTTTTTAAAAGATGGAGCCTCTGAATTGCCAATCTCCATTGCTTTCATAATAAATTTGTCCATCACCACTAATACCGTACCGGTTTGGTTCAAGGAGGCCAGAGTTACTTCTATCTTCAAGAAAAATAGTAGGTCTGATGTCAGCAACTAGGCTTGATAGTATACTCAGTGTGATATCCCAAATTCTAGATAGGGCTGTGTACTGTTAAGTAGTTAAGTATCTTAATGACAACAACATTCTCCATAGTTACCAATCAGGCTTTAGGAGATGTTACTCAACCTACATCTCCCTAATTAATCTGATGGATTACATGAGAACTGAAATGTCGATAGGGAACCTCATAGGAATGGTAACTTTAGACTTGCAAAAGGCCTTCGATACTGTCAACCACAACTTCAGGCTATTGGCATAGGTTCCGTAGACTGGTTTAAGTCCTACCTTAGCAACAGGACACAAATTGCCAAAATCAACAAAACAGAATTAGAACCCCTGCCGATAGCATGTGGAGTTCCCCAAGGTAGTATTCGGGGTCCCTTATTATTCCTATATTATGTAAACGACATGCCCATCAGTGTCAAGTGCAAACTAGTATTGAATGTAGATGACAGTGCTCTGTTAGTGTCAGGTAAAGACCCACAAGATATAGCTAATGTATTAACACTGGAACTGGAGTCCTGCAGCAAATGGTTAGTAGACAACAAACTATCGTTACACCTCGGGAAAACAGAAGCCATACTTTTTGGCACGAAACATAAACTGAGAAGGGTAAATAATTTTAATATCCGGTGTAATGGGGAACCCATCACTTCAGTTTCCTCAGTAAAATATCTGGGAATCCCCTTTGACCCATGCATGTCAGGAGAATTGATAGGGAACAGTGTAGTAAAGAAAGCGAATGCCAGACTGAAGTTCCTCTACAGACAAGCACAGTGTCTACCTACTGAGGCTCGCAGGACCCTATGTCTAGCCCTTATACAATGTCATATGGACTACGCTTGCTCTTCATGGTACTCTGCCTTGTCAAAAAAGAAAACTGAAAGATAAACTGCAAATCACCCAGAACAAAATGGTAAGATTCATCCTGGACCTGGGCCCAAGAGAACATGTAGGCCAGGATTAATTACAACAATTGGATATGCTGAATATTGAAGACAGAGTAAATCAACTGAAGTTAAATCAAGTTTATAAAATTGCTCACAAACAGTGTCCAGAATACACACACAACCCGCACATATAAAAGAGAGGAGCTTACGACGACGTTTCGGCCCGACTTGGACCATTTACAAAGTCACACTAACACACAGAGACAGAGGAAGGGTATTTATAGGCAGGCAGACAGGGGAGGGTACAAGAGAGTGGGGAAATGTAGGAGTAGTGGTAGTAGTGGTAGTAGTAAAGGTAGTAGTAAAGGTAGTAGAGTAGACAGTCATATGGGAAGGAGCACTGCTATGAGGCTAGCGACCCGCAAGGGGGGTACGAGAGGGAAGAAAAGCGAAAAAATGAAGGAAAATACAAGGCAAAAGAAAGAACAGAAAGAAAGGAAAACCCAAAGAGAAACCAGGAGACGGGGAAGATAAGACAGGGAAGGAATCAGGTTAAGTCACGGGTGTTCTGAAGTTTAGAGCATTTAACAATGTAATGAGAGAGGAAAGCATCAACAGAGACAAAGCCAGGGCTAAGATTCATACAGGGAAAGTTGTGTATAAGGGAGGATTCAACCAGGCGGCGACTATGAAAGTTAGACGTAGGGTAGACAGTTTTAGCAGAAGACCAATCAATGGGATGACTGTGATCTCTGACATGACAGAAAGAGCATTATTAGTGTCGGCAAGCCTAACACTATTTTTTCTCTTTGGGTTTTCCTTTCTTTCTGTTCTTTCTTTTGCCTTGTATTTTCCTTCATTTTTCGCTTTTCTTCCCTCTCGTACCCCTTGCGGGTCGCTAGCCTCATAGCAGTGCTCCTTCCATATGACTGTCTACTCTACTACCTTTCTACTACCTTTACTACTACCACTACTACCACTACTCCTACATTTCCCACTCTCTTGTACCCTCCTGTCTGCCTGCCTATAATACCCTTCCTCTGTCTCTGTGTGTTAGTGTGACTTGTAAATGGTCCAAGTCGGGCGAAACGTCGTCGTAAGCTCCTCTCTTTTATATGTGCGGGTTGTGTGTGTATTGTTCCAGTCACGGTATTGTGCCTTTTTTGTTATTTATAGTGTCCAGAATATCTTGCTGCCAATTTTGTCAAGGCTGGGAACCAAAGCACTCATAGTACTAGGGGGAGAGAGCACAACTTTGTAGTACCCACAGTCAGTGGCCAGGCTTCAAACACCTTTTATTGTACAGCAATAAAAGAATGGAACAGACTGCCTGCACATGTCAAAGCCAGTCATAGCATGAGCCAGTTCAAGAAGAGAGCCAAAAGGTACCTAATGAATGTAGCGACAGAAAGGGAGGAGAATTATTTTTTTATTTTTTTAGTTAACACACATGTAAATATAAATAACTCATTTAACCTTATTCCTAGTATATATCCTTTATAGTATAATAATAAGATATCTCTTTTCTAGTATAATAGTAAGGTATTAAAAAGACCCCAATGGAAACAAGTCACTTTGACTTTTCTGGGTTATCCTGGGTTCTCCACACATATGTATGATAATCTATGTGACTGTATTTGTGTATACCTGAATAAACTTACTTACAAACATGGAATTTAAAAATAAATCTTTTGTTAATTATTTTAAACTATTACGTTTGCCTTAAGCTCAGATGAAATCAGTGTAACTAAACGTCCTGATCAAAGTAAAGAGGTAATACTCTTGAAAAATAATGAGAATATTAGCAAAATAGAAATGTTGTCAGATAATACTAAGTTTAAATTAGTTTACTCTGATCCCTTTAAATATTTCCTTCTGGGTAATTAAGATCACAGTGTCCCTCTCGGCTGGGTACTGAGCTGCAGCACAGCCTTCCATGACTCACGAAATCGTAATGACACGATTGCAAACAAACCATACCACGAGTGGGGTTAGAACCCGCGATCAGAGAGTCTTAAAACGCCACACCGACGCGTTAGCCACTGGGCCAGCTAGCTTCAATAAGATTCATCCAACTAGGTATATTTCTACACCATAGGAAGGTTAGCATAGGCACCACTGTGTCCACAAATGCTAGCTAGCCCAGTGGCTAACGCGTCGGTCTGGAGTTTTGAGACTCTCTGATCGCGGGTTCTAACCCCACCCGTGGTATGTTTTTTTTTCAGCCTTCCATGTTTATGTTGTGTCTTTCATGTCATCCATAGGAACTAGCACAGTTCAGACCACGCCGACCTTAATAGTTAGTGTAGTTGCTGTTATTCTGTTGAACAGCGGTTTAGTGCCAGAAGGGGTAGCATAGGTTGCAGAGATACAGCCGTAGACTAGATTGGCATTTATTAGACGAAGAGTGTGAGGGGGCAGAGGTGAGGGGAGGGGACCCGAAAGCCAGACGCTGTGGGGTAGGATGTTGATCCTAGGATGAAGGCCGTGCGAGTGAGGCTGAGTGGGCATCGTGTCCCACTGACCTCAGCAGGTGGGATGCTGTGGCGTGCAGGCACAGGGACTCCACTATATTTCTCGAAGAAATTCGACAAATTTCGGCCTGGATCCTGATTGTACCTGTGTCTAAATCCAGGCCGAAATTTGTCGAATTTCTTCGAGAAATATAGTGGCGTCCTGTGACTCCACGCCACAGCATCCCACCGCTGCCACCACTGTAATTGCTGTTATTCTGTTGAACAGCGGTTTAGTGCCGAAGGGGTAGCGTAGGTTGTAAAGATACGGCCGTAGACTAGATTGGCTTTATTAGACGAAGGAGTAAGTACACAACGGGCAGAGTGTGATGGGGAAGGGAACCTGAAAGCCAGACAGCTGTGGGGTAGGATGTTGATCCTAGGATGTAGGCTGTGCGAGTGAGGCTGAGTGGGCATCATGTCCACTGACCTCAGCAGGCCTAAAGAGGGCAGCACCGTAGGGCCGCGAGATATGAAACTAACAGGCAGCATAGGCTGTCTACACTAGATACTACTTAGCCGTAAATATACTAGTATTGAGTTTCAATAGGGGCAATCTGAAGGGGTGTGTGGGTCAAACGTGTTCCGGTAATAAAGTTGGGAAGTGTTTGGAGAAAATTGTTTGAGCGTTGTGCACTTATAGCTACAAGGCGAGTTCTCTCCTTTTCAAACCTTGCATCACTAACACAAGTCTTTCCATGATGAAGCAATTAGTATTTGTGAGCCAAAATTTTCAGCTTGACTTTGTGGTGTAAATATATTCCACATGATGGATTTCTTTCTAATGTTAGTTTCTTGGATCCATTTGCAGAAAATAAGAAATATATATATATATATATATATATATATATATATATATATATATATATATATATATATATATATATATATTGACACACACACACATTAGTACTCATATTGAGAGCTTCATTATATCAGAGTCTCTTGAGAAAAAGAAATAGCTCTGCCAAGGTTACAATAGCCATCATAACCGATGTTGTGAGAGGAAGAGGGACACAGTGTGTACACCGTATTGGTCGAGTTTAGACTGTCTGGAGGTGTGAGGGTCGACCTAAATAAGAGTGGCAGCACTGACTGTGTTCCCTGTCTCTCATAGTCATTACGGACGATGGCTCTAAGGACGTAACCTTCGGTTGAGATCGATGCCATCCACCCAAGTTGAGGCCCCTCCAAGGTCACCCCCATTCCTCACCGCCCCAAATCCCCCTTCCACCCTTACCATTCCACCAACTCCCTCATGTTACCATTTCATTAAATCCCTCACGTTACTATTCCACCACCTCCCCCACGTTACCATTTCATCAACTTCCTCACGTTACCATTCCACTATCTCCTCCACGTTACCATCCCCCCCAGGTTACCACCCCAGAGTTACGCCTGAGTGCCTGCACAACACACAGCTAACACTAGTGAACAATGTTGGTTTTGAAAGTACAAGAGCCAGGTCCGTAACCTGTGTTGTTGATGGTCGGAAAGAGAGATATAAATCGATGCATCTGACTTAGCAGTCAGAGACACCAGCAAATATTACCCAACGAGGGATGATTTCATAGTAACTAGCACAGTCAAGCGATAGAACACAAGCTTCACACACAGAACTACAAAGGGATCTGGATAGGCTGCAAGCCTGGTCCAGAAATTGGCTCCTGGAGTTCAACCCCACCAAGTGCAAAGTCATGAAGATTGGGGAAGGGCAAAGAAGACCGCAGGCGGAGTACAGTCTAGGGGGGCCAGAGACTACAAACCTCACTCAAGGAAAAAGATCTTGGGGTGAGTATAACACCAGGCACATCTCCTGAGGCGCACATCAACCAAATAACTGCTGCAGCATACAGGCGCCTAGCAAACCTAAGAACAGCATTTCGACATCTTAATAAGGAATCGTTCAGAACCCTGAACACTGTGTACGTTAGGCCCATACTGGAGTATGCAGCACCAGTTTGGAACCCACACCTAGCCAAGCACGTAAAGAAACTAGAGAAAGTGCAAAGGTTTGCAACAAGACTAGTCTCGGAGCTAAGGGGTATGTCCTACCAGGAGAGGTTAAGGAAAATCTACCTGACGACACTGGAGGACAGGAGAGATAGGGGGGACATGATAACGACATAAAATACTGAGAGGAATTGACAAGGTGGACAGAGACAGAATGTTCCAGAGATGGGACACAGCAACAAGGGGTCACAGTTGGAAGTTGAAGACTCAGATGAATCACAGGGATGTTAGGAAGTATTTCTTCAGTCACAGAGTGGTCAGGAAGTGGAATAGCTTGGGAAGTGATGTAGTGGAGGCAGGATCCATTCATAGCTTCAAGAAGAGGTATGATAAGGCTCATGGCGAAGGGAGAGTGACCCAGTAGCGGCCAGTGAAGAGGCGGGGCCAGGAGCTATGAATCGACCCCTGCAACCACAACTAGGTGAGTACACACACACACACACACACACACACACACACACACACACACACTCACTGGCCACGTTATTCGGTACATGTATTCACCTGCTCGTTATTGCAAATATTTAGTCAGCACATCACGTAGCAGCACCTCAGTTTCTAGCAGCATGCAGACATGTTTCTCAAACTAGTGGCTTTATCAATTCATTGCAGAGGTTAACTGACATTGTTGAAACTGGAGACGCTAGAAGACGAGGTAATAAGTCCCCCAGCCTAGATGAAGGTGTTCACCACCGTAGTCTTGAGGAATCTGGAGCGTAGGCAGGAAGATCATCGTTTGTGTAGGAGCCAGGTGAGGCGCAGCAGTTGAAGGCGCCACTGGTGGGCGGGACCAGCCAGTGGAAGTAGGTCATGCCCAAGAGTTGAGCCAGAGAGTGAAGAAAGTATTCCCCTGTACTAAGATTACATGGAGTAACTGCATCGGACAAATATTGTAACAGTAAGGGCATGTAATGCCAAGATGATGAATAAGACATATGTGCAATACATCATCAGAATAAAAATAGCCAGGTGTTGCACATGTGTTTTATTCATCAACTCATCGGTATTGTATACCATTACTGTTACCATTTCTTTCTTATAGTATTTCAGGTCCAACACTCATGAGTTATCCTTTGTTCCTTTCTGTTATGATGACAATATCTTCAAGAAATGTCATTTTTCCTTCTATATGGCATGGGTCGTCCTGAGAGAGGGTAATTCCCGAGTGATAGTAACTCCAGCTCTTCTGCAACTAAGCCTTTGAAGCTCCCGTAGTTTGTGAACCTATAGTGGAATGCTTGACAAAGCCCCCATAAGTCAAATGCAATCTCCCAGGTCAGACTTGCATATTTCACTACCTCGTTCATGAAATCAATATTATATGATTGAATATTATGAGGAAACATAACTAGCTTTTGTTTTCACTACAGCTTTCATGTAGAGTAGGATAAGAGCACAATGTTGATGTATCCAGGTTTTAAAAGTGAAACTGACTGTTGTATTTTCAATAATATGACCACACCTCGCCCACACCTCCCTCACACCTCGACCACACCTCGCCCTGCACACACCTCGCAATGCACACACACACACACACACACTTAATCATGTGATATCAGTTAATATTTTAAGGGACGGAAGGGTAAAACAGGGAAAGGCCTTGGCCAAGAAACCAATAACCCTTTCCTCTAATTATTTTTATAATCGTAATGAAATATTCATGAGTATTTTAAAACACTGATTGTTTCTGCGTGTTCTTTATATCAAGGGTCACATATTGTCATGTTTGTATTGTGGCAGAACTATGCGTTTTTTGACTCACGAAATCGTAATGACACGATTGCAAACAAACCATACCACTGGAGTTTTGAGACTCTCTGACCGCGGGTTCGAACCCCACCCCTGGTATGTTTTTTTTTATGCATTCTCTTCACTGCTGTCTTGAACTCCCTCAGGTGGAATATCCATTAATTTAACTTGGATATCTCTGAGTGATTTCACTCTTGCTTAAATGTTAGAGTACACGGTGCAAGAGAGTGTTGCAAGTGCAGGGGTAAAATTGTGTTCATGGTGAGAAGCGCTCACCCACCGTCAGTCACGCCACAGTCCTGTATGAAACCCACCACTTGTTACTGTATCAAGACTGGTATGTTCTTCAACCACAGTAAATACTTGTGTTAAGTTACCAATGGATCTTCAGTTTTCGAGGCTTCGAAGAAACTCAGTTTTTCTGAACAATTTTCATTGCTTTAATTCTTAATCTGGGTATCAGTGACTGGTATCTGAATGATGGAGAACACACCAGGTACCATCCACTGGGTAAAACATATTAGGTGATACAACACCTGATGCCCTCGTTCACATAGCAGCAAATAGATACTGCACCTAGGTGATAATGGACTGGTGTGGGTGGTATCTTGGGAGGAGGGGGACGATGTGAAAGAAAGTAGGTAGAACAAGATTTGAAATAAGGTAACGTACGATAACGTCAGTGTCCCTCCTCGAAATAATAGTGATCAACACTGACTGTATTATTGAACAAGTCGAACCATTGACATTTTCGATGCTTTCAGTGACCAACACTTTGTTGGTAGGTCTAACAATAGAGTCAAATTATCCAGTTTACTTTTGACTGTCATAGTTGACTGCCTATTTTCCTTCAAATTAGTTATCACTGTTATACCCATTTATATATATATATATATATATATATATATATATATATATATATATATATATATATATATATATATATTTGCTTTCATTAACTGCATAACACTCGTAAAAAAACCTGTATTTTCATTTTCGTCCCCAATATGTGTTGCATTGCACTTAACACTAAAAATTATTTAGTCATATATAAATCAGTTTATTTGTTGCACAAGGGATGATGCAACTTTATCACCTGGATTTTTGTCATCGACTAATTTTTTATATTATCAGCAAAATGCTTTATGGAAGTCAGTGTTGCATATCAAGAACACAATCGCACCCAAAGACTGAACTAATAACACTCCACTTAATCGTCATTCTGACACATCTTGATGATGAATTAGACACATGTGCAACATCTGATGTTGCACATGTGTCTAATTGTTCATCTTGTCGGTACTGTACGTCATTCACGTACAGCTGATTCATTCTATTGTTTGCGCCTTGATAACCACGGGTCTTTACTTCTGGAAGAAATCTTTGAAGACAAACGTTGTCAAAGCATTTCTCAAAGTGAACGTTTCATCACAGCTTAAAAAAATGTCAAAAGTCAAAAAGACTTTACCAATGATTTCTTAGGAAACAATGTCGTAAGCTCGTTAATAATTTATTATATAAAATATTACACAATTTTAAATCAAGATGACGTTTCTGTGTTATGGGAAATGCGTGATGAATACTGCGAAGTACGCTCAATGCTCCTGTTTCTGGGATCATTTATGAATTACTCTCATTCCAGCACTGTGTAATCCCTACTGGTTAAGTATTTCCTAAGTTGGTAATAACAATATGAAGCTGTGCATTTCACGAAGATGGTATGACAGGTAGGAAAGCGCTCGTGTAGATTATCAACAAATGTGCACTCGTGCACAACTTGTTGCCTCACAAGGGAATGTGCACTCGTGCACCACTTGTTACCTCACAAGGGAATGTGCACTCGTGCACAACTTATTACTTCACAAGGGACTGTGCACTCGTGCACCACTTGTTACCTCACATAAGAACATAAGAATGGAGGAACACTGCAGAAGGCCTACTGGCCCATACAAGGCAGGTCCTTATCAAAACCACCACTACCTAAGAATTTACTCCCGTACTCACGACACTAATCAAACCCAGCCCCGCCCACTCATATATTTGTCCAATCTCGTTTTAAAGCCACCCAAGGTCCTAGCCTCTATCACCCTACTTGGAAGATTGTTCCACGCATCTACAACTCTGTTCGAAAACCAGTACTTGCCTATGTCCTTTCTAAATCTAAATTTATCCAATTTAAATCCGTTATTTCTGGTTCTTACTTGGTTCGATATCCTCAGTATTTTATTAATATCTCCTTTGTTTATGCCCATCATCCACTTGTACACCTCGATGATATCTCCCTCATTCTACGTCTCTCCAGAGAGGAGGGGTGGGAAGAGGGTAAGAGGACGAGTGAGAGGAGGGGTGAGAGGAGGGTGAGAGGAGGGTGAGAGGAGGGGTGAGAGTAGGGAGAGAAGGTGAGAGGAGGGGTTAAGTTTATTTAGATACAGGTACACATAAATACAGTTACACAAATTATCATATATAGTAACATATATGCAAATTAAGTAGGATAACCCTAAAAAAAGGTCCGTCAAAGTGACTTATTTTTCCATTGGAGAGTGATAAAGCTATCTCTCTCTCACGTACATGTCTTAAAGTCTCTCTCTCTCTCACGTACATGTCTTAACAGCTTCTCTCTCTCTCACGTACATGTCTTAAGAACATAAGAACATAAGAAAGAAGGAACACTGCAGCAGGCCTACTGGCCCATGCGAGGCAGGTCCAAATCTCCAACGGCTTAAGCCCCGACCCAGCCAGGTCAGGTTACATTCACTTAAGGAGGGAACACTGCATCTGACCTAGCACAGGCTAGTCAGGACCAACTCACACCCAACCGAACCCACTCATATAATTGTCTAGTTGACCACCTGGTCAGCCGACCACCTGGTCAGGTCACTTCCACTTAAGGAATTAGTACAGCTCACTGACCTGGTAATACAAGCTAGTCAGGTCCAAATTCACACCCATCCACACCCACCCATGTATTTATCTAACCT
>WNWK01000634.1:0-71239 GCA_009830355.1 Cherax destructor
TACAGGAGAAGAAAACGGGTTACTGAATTGTTGAAAAACACAGCTATGTTGCAACAGAGGAGAGATAGTCTTAACCGAGAGATCACGGAATTAGAGCACAAACTTAAGATGTCATACCTGACAGAAGAAGTACAAAGGGAACAAAGAGCCATACAGGATATTGCAAGAAACCCAAAATATTTCTACTCCTATGCAAAATCCAAGCTAAGAACTACCTGTAGAATTGGACCATTATTGAGAGGAGATTCGTATACGGACGATGAACAGGAAATGAGTGAAATCCTAAAAGAACAGTATGAGTCAGTGTTCAGCAACCCACTAAATGACAGCAAGGTAGAAAATGCAGAAATATTTTTCACTCCAGCAGAAGGCTGCGCAGACCACCTAACCGACATTAGTACAAATCCCATAGATTTCGAAAAAGAAATGGGCAACATGCCCACTCACTCAGCACCTTTACCAGATTCATGGAATGCTTTATTTATAAAGCAGTGCAAAGTACCATTAGCAAGAGTATTCTGTGGAGAAAGAGCTTAGATCTAGGTGAAATTCCAGAGGCCTTAAAGAGTGCAGACATAGCTCCTTTGCATAAGGGAGGTAGTAGAGCACTAGCTAAAAATTACAGACCAGTAGCCCTCACTTCTCACATCATAAAAATCTTTGAAAGAGTGATGAGACGGCAGATTACAAAGTTCATGGACCAGCACAACCAACATAACCCGAACCAGCATGGCTTTAGAGCGGGTCGATCACAGCTGCTGAACCATTATGACAGAATTACAGAGGCATTGGAGGACGACCAAAACGCAGATGTGATTTACACAGATTTTGCAAAGGCGTTTGACAAATGCGATCATGGAGTGATAGCGCACAAAATGAGGGCCATAGGCATTACGGGGAAGGTAGGCAGATGGATTTTTGAGTTCCTAACACACAGAACACAAAAAGTAGTAGTGAACAGGGCAAGATCCAGCATCAGCGAGGTCAAAAGCTCAGTGCCCCAAGGCACTGTCCTGGCACCTCTGCTGTTTCTCATTCTCATAGCAGACATAGATAAAAACACCCGTCACACTTTTGTATCATCATTTGCAGATGACACTAAAATAAGCATGAAAGTCACTACGGTAGAGGACACTGAAAAATTACAGGAGGACATAAGCAGGGTCTTCCAATGGGCAGTGGAGAACAACATGACCTTCAATCGTGATAAGTTTCAGCTGCTTAGGTATGGAAAAAATGAACTCAAAAGGAACACTATATACAAAACGCAAGAGGGTCACCACATAGAACGAAAGGAACACGTAAAGGACTTGGGAATAATTATGTCTGCTGATCTGTCGTTTAAAGACCATAACAAGACAAAGATCACAACAGCCAGGAAGATGACGGGGTGGGTATTGAGAACTTTCAAAACAAGGGAAATAATGCCGATGGTGACTATTCAAATCGCTAGTGCTCCCTCACTTAGAATACTGCTCAGTGCTGACGGCCCCGTTCAGGGCAGGAGAAATATCAGAGCTGGAACAAATCCAGAGATCGTTTACGGCTCACATTGAGCCAGTGAAACATCTAAATTATTGGGAACGCCTTCAAGTCTTGATAATATATACATGGAAAGTACTTGAGGGCCTGGTCCCAAATCTGCACACTGCCATAACAACATACTGGAGTGAGAGATATGGGAGAAAGTGTAAAATAAACCCAGTGAGGAGCAGGGGTGCGGTGGGGACAATACGGGAGTACTGTATTAACATCCGGGGTCCCAGACTATTCAACATCTTACCAGAAGAAATCCGAAACACGGCTGGAACCAGTATAGAAGCCTTCAAGAGGAAACTGGACAAATATCTTCACCAGGTGCCAGATCAACCAGGCTGTGATGGATATGTGGGGCAGCGGGCCTCCAGCAGCAACAGCCTGGTTGACCAGGCAAGCACCAGACGAGCCTGGCCCATGGCCGGGCTCAGAGAGTATATACTCTCGAAACTCTTCAAAGGTATATCAAAGGTAACGTCTCCAGTATTGTAGTTGGGAAAACCTGACCCTCTAGAGCAGTGGTCCTCAACCTTCTACACAAGTGTGCCACATTTGATTGTCAAATGTGTGATGATGGCCGCACGGTTTTGTTGACACTGTGCAGTGAGAAACCTACATAAAAGTTATTTCATAATTTAATGTGAGGACCTTATTCATTTCGTAGAAGGGCCACATGTAGGGGACCCTTGGTCTAGAGTGTATTTAAGAAGACCTGGTAACACCGAACTCATCTTGTAACACTGGATTGTAAGTCCCGATTACGCCAGTGAATTGTTATATTACGAATATTCCACACATAAGTGACAGAAGGGACAAGAGCTAGAATTAGTCCCTAGCTGCTGGGGTCTCACTAAAAAATGCCCTGAGTTAACATTCTGGTATTGCAATATGCATGCAACCAAGGATCCAGGGAGGCAGTACTGTCCTCTCCTACGAATGTGAAGTCTTTCTCTCACTCCATATTTGACATTCCTGTCTTCATATTCAAACTGGATCCTAGAACAAGACTACCTTGCTTCCCCTAACATCATCATTCGGTATTTTTTTCTAACTGCATAAATACATCATAACGTCACAAATAACTGGACCACAGGAGCAAAATTTTCAAAATTGAAGAATTCTAATTTGACTCAAATGAAGGGAAAATTTATGCTGAATAATATACTATTTGACTAGGCCTCAAATGGTATATTATTTTTTATTTCTTATGCTGATGTTGAGGCAGTTGATGCATATCTCACATGATTTAGCTGCTCTTTACTTTTTTATTTGAAATGCTGGTGTTGATGGTGGCTGGTGTTGATGGTGGCTGGTGTTGATGGTGGCTGGTGTTGATGGTGGCTGGTGTTGATGGTGGCTGGTGTTGATGGTGGCTGGTGTTGATGGTGGCTGGCGTTGATGGTGGCTGGTGTTGATGGTGGCTGGTGTTGATGGTGGCTGGTGTTCTCTTAAGGTGCATCAGATCAGTACCACAACCACCATTCAAGATGCAGCAGGTCAGTACCACTACAACCATTCAAGGTGCAGCAGGTCAGTACCACTACAACCATTCAAGGTGCAGCAGGTCTGTACCACTACAACCATTCAAGGTGCAGCAGGTCTGTACCACTACAACCATTCAAGATGCAGCAGGTCAGTACCACTACAACCATTCAAGATGCAGCAGGTCAGTACCACTACAACCATTCAAGATGCAGCAGGTCAGTACCACTACAACCATTCAAGATGCAGCAGGTCAGTACCACTACAACCATTCAAGATGCAGCAGGTCAGTACCACTACAACCATTCAAGATGCAGCAGGTCAGTACCACTACAACCATTCAAGATGCAGCAGGTCAGTACCACTACAACCATTCAAGATGCAGCAGGTCAGTACCACTACAACCATTCAAGATGCAGCAGGTCAGTACCACTACAACCATTCAAGATGCAGCAGGTCAGTACCACTACAACCATTCAAGATGCAGCAGGTCAGTACCACTACAACCATTCAAGATGCAGCAGGTCAGTACCACTACAACCATTCAAGATGCAGCAGGTCAGTACCACTACAACCATTCAAGGTGCAGCAGGTCTCTACCACTACAACCATTCAAGATGCAGCAGGTCTCTACCACTACAACCATTCATAAAATCACTGATTCTATCACAATCCATACAATTTTCCATTACCAACACACGTAACAAACACTGACTGGTTTCAAGGTACCACATGTTTGGTAGCAGTTATCTCATTCAAGTCTTACACGAGCATGACTACATTGTATGATAAGGTGCTCCGGTTCCGGAAGTCAGCAGCGAAACCATGTCTGTCAACGTTGCCGCAGTGCATCGGATGATGGACCTCACTCGGACACTGGGAATCGTGTTCGGCTGGTACGGCAACTTTGACTTCGACTTGCTGGTGTCAACTCTAAAGGCTCGCCGTTAGACATACTATGGCAGCAGAATTTCAGAAGCATCCGACTAGGATGATGGAGGCCGAGAGTGAGCTGCCTGGCTTCAGTACTCTCATAATTCCTCACCTATGTTCATCTATAAGCTGTGTGCACTGCCTCTCACTCATTAGTAAGCATGGTTGTCTCCGGAAAGGCAACAAGTCAGTGTTGAACCTTCCTCGGTGTGCTCGAGGTCTCAACACCAGCTGCTGACATTTTCATTGTGTATGTTCAGCAACTGTTGTATCACATTGTGTGGCCACACGGCGGCAGTCTCTCAGATCTGATCATATCCACAAATGGTCGTCTGAGTTACTATCTAGATAATACTCTTAAAATCATTGTCTTTAACAAGTACCAAGATGTTTGCCAAGGATCACGAGAGAATGCGACGGCAGGTGTAGTTTCCATCGACTACTTTCTGTCAATCACCAATCATATTGAAGAGCATAAACAAAAAGCGGAGGTTAGCAAGTGTGTTATCTACCTTCAGTCTAAGGAAGAATGTGACGATATAGACTGTGGGTGGTACCTTTGGTCACGATGAAACAGACATCACCATCATCTATGTCCTTAAGGCTGCCATGATCCATGTACCTAGCAACGACACAAATGTTTGTCCTAGAGTATGGGACAGTTTTGAATATCTGTGTCACCTGTGCTGGCCTAGGGCCAAAGTGCCTGCACCTGCTTGGCATACATGCCCTGTGTGGGCATGAGGTGACCTAATATCCATATGCCAAAATCAAGATCAGTACAATAAACACCATGTTTGCTTGGGACTTTACAAGTCTGATGCGCTAGGGAAGGTAGGCACACCACAAGATCTCACAGAGGTGGCTATAACCAGCTCCACTGTATGGTCAGCCTCCAGGGACATCCATGGATTCTTCACAAAGAAAAATTCTTAAATCATGGCCCTGCCCCCAACATCCTACCTGTTCGTGTGCATGTTGCGCATCTGTGGGTCATGCTGTGGAAAGCAGCAGACCAACAAGCCCTGCCCGATAAGTTTGCTGATTTCGCTTAATTCAGATACAAAGATCAGAAAAGGTGTTATCGTCTGTCTGAGAGTAACCTAGTTCCACCAGAGCTGACTGACATGATTCATTGTTAATGTAAGGCACATGGCAAGTGCAGCACTGAGGACCTGTCGTTGTCACCAAGAACATCTTTCATGCACGACTTACTCCTACCCACCATAATGCACTGACCAAAAAAAAAACCTGTATGGTAGGCCTTTGATTTTCGTCACAGCATTATGCCGGGGCGCTTACCTGGCATAATGCCGTGACTAGCACTGTGTGTAGTGTATGTATGTATATATATATATATATATATATATATATATATATATATATATATATATATATATACTCATATATATATATACTATGTATATTATATATATACTATGTGTATATTATATATATACTATGTGTATATTATATATATACTATGTGTATATTATATATATACTATGTGTATATTATATATATACTATGTGTATATTATATATATACTGTGTATATTATATATATACTGTGTATATTATATATATATTGTATATTATATAATACTATGTGTATATTATATATATACTATGTGTATATTATATATATAATATATATATATATATATATATATATATATATATATATATATATATAAATACTATGTGTATATTATATATATATAATATATACTGTGTGTATATTATATATATATACTGTGTGTATATTATATATATATATACTGTGTGTATATTATATATATATACTGTGTGTATATTATATATATATACTGTGTGTATATTATATATATATATAATATATAATATATATATATGTACTGTGTGTATATTATTTATATAAAATATATATATATATATAATATATATATATATATATATATAATATATATATATAATATATATATATAGGAATATAAATGTATAAATTCAAGGATTATGTGGAGTAAAATAAAGGTTGGATGTGAAAAGTGGGTTATAGTAAGTGTTTATGCACCTGGAGAAGAGAGAAGTGTAGAGGAGAGAGAGAGATTTTGGGAAATGTTGAGTGAGTGTGTGGGGAGTTTTCAACCAAGTGAGAGAGTAATTGTGGTTGGGGATCTTAATGCTAAAGTGGGTAAAAATGTTGTGGATGGAGTAGTAGGTAAATTTGGGGTGCCAGGGGTAAATGTAAATGGGGAGCCATTAATTGAGCTATGTGTAGAAAGAGGTTTGGTAATAAGTAATACATATTTTATGAAAAAGAGGATAAATAAATATACAAGGTATGATATAGCACGTAAGGAAAGTAGTTTGTTGGATTATGTATTGGTGGATAAAAGGTTGATGAGTAGGCTTCAGGATGTACATGTTTATAGAGGGGCAACGGATATATCAGATCATTATTTGGTTGTAGCTACAGTTAGAGTAAAAGGTAGATGGGACAAAAGAAAATGGCAACAGCAAGTAAGAGAGGTAAAAGTGTATAAACTAAGGGAGGAGGAAGTTAGGGTGAGATATAAGCAACTATTGGCAGAAAGGTGGGCTAGTGCAAGTAGGAGTAGTGGGGGTTGAAGAGAGTTGGGATAGTTTTAAAAATGCAGTATTAGAATGTGGGGCAGAAGTTTGTGGTTATAGGAGGGTGGGTGCAGGAGGAAAGAGGAGTGAGTGGTGGAATGAAGAAGTAAAGGGTGTGATAAAAGAGAAAAAGGTAGCTTATGAGAGGTTTTACAAAACAGAAGTGTTAGTAGAAGAGCAGAGTATGTGGAGAGTAAAGAAAGGTGAAGAGAGTGGTGAGAGAGTGCAAAAGAAGAGCGGATGAAAGAATGGGAGAGGCTCTGTCAAGAAATTTTGCTGAAAACAAGAAAAATTTTGGAGTGAGATAAACAAGGTAAGAAAGCCTAGGGAACGAATGGATTTGTCAGTTAAAAACAGAGTAGGGAGTTAGTAGATGGGGAGCTGGAGGTATTGGGTAGATGGCGGGAATATTTTGAGGAACTTTTAAATGTTGATGAAAAGAGGGAGGCGATAATTTCATGTACTGGCCAGGGAGGTACAACATCGTTTAGGAGTGAAGAAGAGCAGGATGTGAGTGTGGGGAGGTGCGTGAGGCATTACGTAGAATGAAAGGGGGTAAAGCAGCTGGAATTGACGGAATCATGACAGAAATGTTAAAAGCAGGGGGATATAGTGCTGGAGTGGTTGGTATTTTTGTTTAATAAATGTATGAAAGAGGGGAAGGTACCTAGGATTGGCAGCGAGCATGTATAGTTCCTTTATATAAAGGAAGGGGATAAAAGAGAGTGTAAAAATTATAGGGGAATAAGTTTACTGAGTATACCAGGTAAAGTGTATGGCAGGGTTATTATTGAAAGAATTAGAGGTAAGACAGAGAGTAGGATTGCAGATGAGCAAGGAGGCTTTAGAATGGGTAGGGGATGTGTAGATCAAGTGTTTACAGTGAAGCATATATGTGAACAGTATTTAGATAAAGGTAGAGAAGTTTTTATTGCATTTATGGATTTAGAAAAGGCATATGATAGAGTGGATAGGGGAGCAATGTGGCAAATGTTGCAAGTGTATGGAATAGGTAGTAAGTTACTGAAGGCTGTAAAGAGTTTTATGAGGATAGTGAGGCTCAGGTTAGGGTGTGTAGGAGAGAGGAGATTACTTCCGGTAAAAGTAGGTCTTAGACAGGGATGTGTGATGTCACCATGGTTGTTTAATATATTTATAGATGGGGTTGTAAAGAAGTAAATGCTAGGGTGTTGGGGAGAGGGGTGGGATTAAATTTTGGAGAATTAAATGCAAAATGGGAGTTGACACAGTTACTTTTTGCTGATGATACTGTGCTTATGGGAGATTCTAAAGAAAAGTTGCAAAGGTTAGTGGACGAGTTTGGGAGAGTGTGTAAAGGTAGAAAGTTGAAAGTGAACATAGATAAGAGTAAGGTGATGAGGGTATCAAACGATTTAAATAAAGAAAATTGGATATCACATTGGAGAGAGGGATTATGGAAGAAGTAAATGTTTTCAGATATTTGGGAGTTGATGTGTCAGCGGATGGATTTATGAAGGATGAGGTTAACCATAGAATTGATGAAGGAAAAAAGGTGAGTGGTGCATTGAGGTATCTGTGGAGACAAAAACGTTATCCATGGAGGCAAAGAAGGGAATGTACGAAAGTATAGTGGTACCAACACTCTTATATGGGTGTGAAGCATGGTTGCAAATGCTGCAGCGAGGAGGAGGCTGGAGGCAGTGGAGATGTCCTGTCTAAGGGCAATGTGTGTGTAAATATTATGCAGAAAATTCGGAATGTGGAAATTAGGAGAAGGTGTGGAGTTACTAAAAGTATTTGTCAGAGGGCTGAAGAGGGTTGTTGAGGTGGTTTGGTCATTTAGAGAGAATGGATCAAAGTAGAATGACTTGGAGAGCGTATAAATCTGTAGGGGAAGGAAGGGGGTAGGGGTCGTCCTAGAAAAGGTTGGAGGGAAGGGGTAAAGGAGGTTTTGTGGGCGAGGGCTTGGACTTCCAGCAAGCATGTGTGAGCGTGTTAGATAGGAGTGAATGGAGACGAATGGTTTTTGGGACATGACGATCTGTTGGAGTGTGAGCAGGGTAACATTGTGTGAAGGGATTCAGGGAAACCAGTTAATTGATTTAGTTGGACTTGAGTCCTGGAAATGGGAAGTACAATGCCTGCACTTTAAAGGAGGGGTCTGAGATAGTGACAGCTGGGAGGGACTTTTCTCAGCTGTCGTATCTGAGCTCCTCTGCAAAGACAGTGATTATGTATGAGTGTGGTGAAAGTGTTGAATGATGATGAAAGTTTTTCTTTTTGGGGATTTTCTTTCTTTTTGGGTCACTCCCTGCCCTCGGGTAAGGAGAGGAACGGCTTAACTTCGCTTTGAGAAAAAAAAATATAATGTCAGAATTTTGCTTCGTAATGGATAAAAACTGGGCTTGGAAAGTTAAACAGCAATGCTGTTCTTGCCGAATAAGGCAAGAGAAAATTTCTGTATGCCATAATTTCACAAAAATCATTCTGAACCTAACGAAAAAAATATATTTCATTGTGTTTGTTTATTAATAAATTATTGTAAACTTACGTAAAATATATTTAGATGGAATAGGCTAAATTAAGTTGCGCTTGTTATAATAAAGTTAGGTACTGTATATAACCAGTACTGTATATAAACTGTTAATGCACTGCTAACAGTATTTGGCATGTAACATATACTGTTAGCAGTGTATTAACAGTTTGTTATATACAGTACTGGTTATATGCAATACTATAGCTGGTACAGCATAAGAAATACTGTTAATACAGTGCATGGTGTAGTGTAACAAATATTACTAATACAATATCCGGCATGTAACATGTACTGTTCACATTATTATTGTAAATAACAATGCACTCTTTATGAGGCAGACATCATGCCTGAGTGATGCGAGGACACGCCACTACCCTGGCAGGGACACCACCTTAAGATGTCACAAGACTGGTGAGAGAGAAAGCACACACTGCTGTACCACTGGTTCCTACCAGTTACATCATATTATTTTATTACTCGGGGAAAAAAATCACTTGAAAGTGATCTGTAATCATATGATGACTTATCCAGTGGCTCACACTGTTAAGTATATAATAAAAACTGTGTCAGTTCAGGTTACAGATTGTCTGGTAAAGCACTTGGCTCTCCTCACTGCTGGTATGTAGCTCTTGAGACACGTGTGTGTCTACTCAATAACTAGGATTACCAGAATTTGACTCAAACCAGGACAGTTTTAAGGTTTTGAAAAAAAAATATGAAATATATTGTAGGTTTATTTAATAAAAACTTAATAGAATAATAAAATCACAAACTTGCAATTATTGATCTCCTGACAAAGCTAAACAAGGGCACATGAAACTGCCCAATTAAAGACAACTTCAAGGACAAGGAAGTGTCATACTGAGGCTGACAGCAGAGCCACAGCTGTCAGCTAAGATGGATACTACACGCGCAGACATGTGCAGTGTAGCAAATTTATTGAAATTTTCATTTTTCGTATTTCTGTCTTTATTTTTATTGTAATGATGTTTCTGTCTGGGACAAAATGACAAACTGACCAAGACTTTGGGACAGAACTTTCAAACCAGGATAATCCTGGACAAAATGGGACGTATGGCAAGTCTAATAATAACAATACGATAACTTCTTTTTTTAGTTATTTCAGAAGCATTTTTTCCTCAAGAGGTTTTCATATACTACATATAACCTGTGAACACCTCATCTGATATGTCCTAGTGTTTGCTTACATCTCTTTTTAAACCATAAATTTCAGTGTACATGAAAATTGATCACTTTCCTAGCACTGTAACGTCCGAATCACTGGTTTATGAGCAATAACTGGAGAATGCATTTTCTGACTGGCTTCAATCTTTCAGCAATGATAACTTTGCACAAAGGTGGTGTTATATTGATATGTACTAGAGAATGCAAGTGGTGATTTAGCAAAATTTATAAAAAAAAACATGGATTTAGTGCAATAACTGGAAAATGTTTCTTCTGACTTCAAACTCAACATGCTGGTGTATCTTGAATCCTGTTCAACCTATAATGAGTGTCAGAGAATAAACAATAATGGAGAGGAGATTAAATGGAGGTTATCTGCGTGACAAGTCCTACGCTGCACCATCCCGTGCGACAAGTCCTAGGCTGCACCATCCCGTGCGACAAGTCCTACGCTGCACCATCCGTGCGCAGTCCACGCTGCACATCCGTCGACAAGTCCTCGCTGCACCATCCGCACAGTCTACGCTGCACCATCCCGTGCGACAAGTCCTACGCTGCACCATCCCGTGCGACAAGTCTACGCTGCCATCTACAGTCTGCTGCACCATCCCGTGCGACAAGTCCTACGCTGCACCATCCCGTGCGACAAGTCCTACGCTGCACCATCCCGTGCGACAAGTCCTACGCTGCACCATCCCGTGCGACAAGTCCTACGCTGCACCATCCCGTGCAAGTCACGCTGCACCATCGGAAGTCCTACGCTGCACCATCCCGTGCGACAAGTCACTGACCATCCGTCACGTCCCGCTGCACCCTCCCGTGCGACGTCCACTGCACCATCCGTGCGACAAGTCCTACGCTGCACCATCCCGTGCGACAAGTCCTACGCTGCACCATCCCGTGCGACAAGTCCTACGCTGCACCATCCCGTGCGACAAGTCCTACGCTGCACCATCCCGTGCGACAAGTCCTACGCTGCACCATCCCGTGCGACAAGTTCCTCACGCTGACAGTCTCACTGCGACAAGTCCTGATATAGCTGTACCAGTCCGTGCACAGCCTACTTTTGCACCATCCATAAGCTGACAAGTCTACGCTGCACCATCCCGTGCGACAAGTCCTACGCTGCACCATCCCGTGCGACAAGTCCTACGCTGCACCATCCTATGATGGTAGTCTTCACTAGGAAACTTTTATAGTATTCACTGATATACTGTACCAGCCTCCACTCTAAAACTTTTCCTAAACCAATTAAACTTAATAAATGTTATACAGGAGAGCCCTGATTATATGGCAGGTTAGGTTCCAGGCTGTCGCTATAAAGCAAATCACCTTTTTTTTCACTTTTAAATGCATATAAATGCCTGATAACATGTTTACACAATCATATATTAAGTTAGCAATATAACCAGGCATAAAAAAACAATAAAAAAGTAAAATGCATATACTAGTACAGTACACTCATTACTTACCTTAAAATATTTGTAATTTTAATTGTAGGAAGTCAGTTGTGGTAGCTTGCCCAGCTACCACACTTCATAGTTATGTTTGTTTTATTATGATTGTATATATTTTGTTTATGTGTAGAATGTTTCTTATACAATTTTGAAAAAATGTCAGATGGATTAATGAATGTGCATAATAACGTAATACAGTAGGACCCCCATATCCGCGGGTCTTATATTCCTTGTTTCAATTATCCGCGGCTTACTGTGGCCCAAAAATAACCCTTAATTTTTATTAATAATGGCCTCAAAGTACAAAAGTAGTGATCATGGAAGTTCTTCAAAGCCTAAGAGAAGCCGTGAAGTGCTTCCCATCAGTGAAAGTGATAATTCTCCACTTATTGTGCATAATTTATCAATTAAGCTTTATAATAGATATGTATAGGACTTATATATATGGGGTTTGCTACTATCCGCAGTTTCGGTATCTGCGGCAGATCCTTGTAGCATATCTCTTGCAAATACAGTGGTACCCCGACTTACGATATTTTTTCATTCAAGAATGCTGTTCAAGTGCCATTACCAAACGAATTTATCCCCATAAGGAATGATGTAATATAGACTAGTCCTTTTAGACCCCCAAAATTACACTTACAAAAGCATTTAAAAAATAAACTTACATAAAAGGGTGAGTTTGGGGACCATCGTAAGTCGGGGTACCACTGTACTGGGGTCCTACTGTAATTGGTATGTAGGTAAACAAAAAATGACTTGTGTATAGGGTTTGCTACTATCGGCAGTTTCGGTATCTGTGGCAGGTCCTTCGAACATATACCCTGTAAATACGGAGGTCCTACTGTATACGACAGTTAAAGCATCCCAGAGCAATTATTATTATTATCATCCTTATTGCCATCGATATACCTTTTTCACTGAGTTTACTCATTTCCAATTTAGCATTTAAAGTAAGAAGCTTACAACTCCTCTTTTTATTTGAATCACTTGTTTTCTCAGCTGGAATATAGCTGTACAGTAATGGCCACTTTCAAGGTAGATGAAACTGCAGATCTGGAGAATACAGTGGTACCTCTACTTACGGGCAGCTCCCAACTCGAACAATTATGTAAGTGTATTTTTGTAGATGCTTTTATAAGTGTATTTTTGGGGGTCTAAAATGAATTAATCTAATTTTCATTATTTCTTATGGGAAAAAATTCCTTCGGTATCGGCACTTGAATAGCCGTCTGGAACGAATTAAGCTCGTAACTCGCGGTACCACTGTATACAGAGAACTTTCACTGCACAAATAAGTACAATAGAGTTCCTCAATTACTGGGAACATTTGAAAGTCCCATGACCTGTACTCCTTGGAATGCAGGTGAGAAAGATACATCTTAACTTACACCTAGAAAATCCAAGAGGGAGTAGTCCCAAATCTGCACACGGGAATCACTCCGTACGAAAGCAAAAGACTTGGCAGGCAGTGCAACATCCCCTCAATAAAAAGCAGGGGTGCCACAAGTACACTAAGAGACAGCACAATAAGTGTCAGGGGCCCAAGACTGTTCAACTGCCTCCCAGCATACATCAGGGAAATTACCAATAGACCCCTGGCTGTCTTCATGAGGGAGCTGGACAGGCACCTCAAGACAGTGCCTGACCAGCCGGGCTGTGGTTCGTACATTGGACTGCGTGCGGCCAGCAGTAACAGCCAGGTTGATCAGGCCCTGATCCACAGCGAGGTCTGGTCATGGACTGGGTCATGGGGGCATGCACCTCCAGAACACTCTCCAGGTATACTACCACAACTATGTGCCCCTTGTCTCTACAGTATTTATTATCATAGCCTTAAATACGTAGACAATCTTTGAATGTTTTGACGCTACGAGTCTTGTGGTAAAAATGTTGTTTACAATATTGTATTCTAGGGCATATTCTACCTGTGGTAAAATTAGCAAGGTATTTGGCAACACTCACACACACACACACACACGTTGCAGCAGCCACCCGAGTTAGTCACACATTACACACGGGCAGAAAAATAATAAAATAATAATAATAGACACCACCACCACCAATATTGGATTACATTCATAGAGCACTAAACCTGTAAGGGTCATACAGCATATGGGGTATGGAAAGTACAACAATAAGATTTTGATCCAAGAGTAGGAAGGTAGCTAAAATCCTACAGACCTTTCAAGAGGGATATCCTGAAGCTGGTGAAGGGTTCTTCATCCAAGGAACTGAAGCTACACTCACCCTCAGCATATTATTATTATTATTATTATTATTATTATCCAGTGTCAATGAGTAAGAACCATTAAAAGAATAAACCATTCACCAGTATCAAGGTTCAGTACTCCATTTATAGGGTTCAAGGGTATTACTAGAGAAAAAATTTAACGAGAGTTGATCGAAAAGTTGGGAGCAAGGGGCTAGTAACCCCTTCTGTATAAACTGCTAAACAGAAACAGAAACTTAAGTTTTTCTTTTCAGGTCACCCTGCCTCGGTGGGAGACGGTCGGTGTTAAAAATACTGAAAAGCCTTTGCATCAATTATTTTTTCTGACAAAAATATAATTACGTACAGCCACAATCTCGCCCCCAGCAATTTCTATCTGTTCGAGCCCCTGAAGAAGATCCTGCAAGGGCAGCATTTCCACACAGATGACATGGTGGTCACAGGTCAATAGCTATATAATTCCAAAAGAATTCTATGAAGAAGGCATAAACAAACCGGTAATACACTGGAATAAGTGCCTCAATAAGTTCGGTCATTATGTCAAGAAGTAAATAATGAACATTCAACATGGTTAAGTTGTATTATTTGTTAAGAAAAAATACTGGAACCACAGACTTTTTGATGTGCCTTTGTAACTGTATCTGGGAGACACAGAAGAGGGAAAGGGGATGATATGGGAACTCTCATGCATGTATAAGCTTGTAGGGAAAGTTGCTTTTGTGATCTGCATTTAGAATTTCTTAAAAATATAGTACAGTAAATGCTTTACAAACTATGAAATGCAAAACAAGCTACAGTTATGAAGGAAGTGTTCATGTGATAAAGAAGTTCCTCTGGAATCAATCATAAATCCTTCAGCTTTATACTTTTCATATACCTTTAATGAGTTTCGAGAGTTTTTCTACTCCCAGAGCCCAGCCATGGGCCAGGCTCGTCTGGCACTTGCCTGGTCAGTTAGGCTCTTGGTGGCCTGCAGCCCCACATATCCATCACAGCCTGGTTGATCTTGTATTTAGTGTAATAGTCTTATTTAAAAGCTATGGCTATTTTTTTTCCTTAGCTCATTTCAAGGCCCAGCCGTATCTAAGGTATACTATGTACTATCTTTCCCCAGCCAGGATGCCACTCACAAGAGTCTACAAATGCCCAGGTACCTACTTCCTGCTTGGTGAACAAAGGCAACAAGTGCAAGGAAACTGACATCTTCACCTTTCCCTGGATTGAGGAAAACAAATTGTAAAGGAGAGCTCTCAAAATTTGAAATTATGATAAGGCATCCCCTGTATTAAACTGTCTCAAAACTCATCTGCTCATTATCATAACTAATATACCAGTGTTTACTTCTAGTGCTTGGTATTATATAACTCATAAAAGTTCAACATAACCATCACTGTTTTGCCTCTGGCAAGACAGTGATGGAGTGAATGATGATGAAAGCTTTTCTTTTTCGAGCCACCCTACCTTGGTAGGAAATGGCCGAGGTGTTAAAAAAAAAATATTTTGGGGCACAGTCAACCATGGATAACTGAAACCACAGATACCGAATCAGTGGATACGGGGGTTCTACTGTACACATTATTTACCTTAAAATATTTTCATCCTTAGCTTATAGCGAGTGTTGAATATATTTATTGTAGGAAGTCTGAATAAATAAAGAATGGGCATAACTGAAAAAACGCTGCATTAGTGAAACGCTGTAAAGTGGGTCCCTCCTGTATGTGCTTTTGGAAGTGAAAACAGACTATGCTTCACTCTACACTGATGTTTACTTTACAGCAGAGTAGCACAGAACCTAACCTGCTGTATAAGCACGACCTTCATGTACAGTGGACCCCCGAAAATCAGATGTAATCCGTTCCAGGAGCTAGGCCTAAAATCGAACTGGCCAATTTCTGAACCATTATTTTCCATAAGAAATAATGTAAATACAATTTATCCGTTCCAGACACCCAAAAATATTCACAAAAAATACATTTTGTAAAGATTAACTATAGTTTTACATACACAAAACACATAACAAATAATAAATTTACATTTAAAATAACATTTACTTACCTTTATTGAAGAGACTTGCTTTCATCTGGAAGATAGGGAGGAGGAGTGAGGGAGGGCTTCGTGTTTGGAAGGGGAATCCCCCTCCAAAAAGGACTTCAGGTAACAAGTCCCTCTCTGGGGTTACTTCCCTTCTTTGTCTTTTAATCCCACTAGGACCAGCTTGAGAGTCGCTAGACCCGTCTCACAAAATAACTGTCAAGAGTGCTCTGTTTCTGGCGCCTCTTTAACATGGTTAACATGGTGTTCCTCACTTTCTTTACCACAGGGGTGCCACTAGGAAGCTTCTTTGGACTCATGGTGACTTTATTTCACAGTGACAATCATTAACCACCAATAAACACAATAAATTTATTGTGAAATGTTTGAATGAGTGCACTGGGTAATGTTCACTCAAAGGTAAACAACGCTAGACTAGCTCACGACGCCTGCGCGGCGAGGCGCGCAAGCACGAGGCAGGCGAACAGGTCTGGTACGCGGGCCGATAATCAGGGAAAAATTGAGCCGAAAAAAGTGGTCGATTTTCGAGCCAGCCGATAATCAGACCAGCTGATTTGCGGGGGTCCACTGTATTAGGTACACAATACCAGAGTGCTGTTTTACCCACTTTTTTAACATTCTGATTTAATGGACACTCAGACAACCTTCCATTTTAGTTACATCAAGGATTTATTGTAACTAGACCTTGCAAAACACCTCACTGTTAATGATAAGATATCTGAAATCTTGAGGTTGTACTGTATCCACTTTTTGCATCGACTAGATGAAAGAACTGTCTTCATGGAGACTGTTGTGTACATTAACTATACAAAATAATTGTAAAATACAAAATAACTAATATTGGTTTCTAGCAATGTAACAATGATCAGTGAGGTCTGACAAAGAACCAATGAGACTTCTGTAATCCTGTTTTTTGCACTACTGTTCACAGGATGAGCATGGGGTGCACAATAAACTAGCTGCTCATGCAGTACAACTAAAACTAGACCTTGCAACCACAATATATCTAGCAACTCAGCTGGAATCCATGTCATACCTTGTCCTGGATACTATAAAGGTGAGGCATTTAATGATCTCAAGACATGAATTCTAGAATACAAATAAGTTTGTAGAACAGACACCAACGTTTCCTGGAGATGGGAAGTACAGTGCCGGCACTCTGAAGGAGGGGTGTTAATGTTGCAGTTTTGTAGCTGTAGTGTAAGCACGCCTCTGGCAAGACAGTGATGGAGTGAATGATGATGAAAGTTTTTCTTTGTCGGGCCACCCTGCCTTGGTGGGAAACAGCCAATGTGTTAAAAATAATAATAATAGTGCAGAGGATCAAGACCATACACATGGCCTGGGACAGCTAAACTCAGACTACACAAAAATGATAGGGTCAGAAAAAGATACAGCAGCCAGCTTAATCAAGATTTCTATTCTTTTACACACTCTTTCACTGTCGAGACCCCTGCTCACAAGCTTGCTCTCAATGTAAAAGAATTTAAAAAAAAAAATTATTTTTTCTTATGAAATAAGAGAATCTTTTCCTGATGGTAATGACACCAAAAGTACAAAATTTGATGGAAAACCTACGGAATTACGCTCTCGCGAAGTTAGCAGTCTTGGCAATGTTTACACATCGGCGATTTCACCCACTTTGAGCCCTATTTTCAGCCAATTCCATCGTTCAAGTCGACCAAAATCATAGCTATTTTGCTAGAACTCCATTGGTTCTATTGACTGAGTACAAGAAACTGCCCATTTACCGATTTCAACTACCCAATAAAGTTATCAGAAATTGGTAATTTGGCCAATTTCATACACAATTCTAGTAAGGCCAATTTAAAAATGGGGTCCAGAATTAACAAAATGTACAAACATTCCTAGCACTAAAATATTTTCTTTGTTCATTAATCACATCTCTAGGCCCCTCTTATATTCACACAAAAAATAGAAAATTTACAGTTATGCAGACTACTGAATTATGTAAAAATGGTATAAATAATATCAGCACATTTGTGAAAGCATATTAGACTCACCAGTTGACGTGTATTGGACGTGTGACATGATTTGTTTACTCTTGAACATCGGCAAAAATTGAACATTTCCGTTACTTTGAGTTCAATTTCAAGGTACTTTTAGTGTGTAAACCATTCAAAATCATCTATTTCTGTAATATATCTACCATTCTATCAAATGAGACCAAAAAACAAGAATGCAACCAAAAATACCATACGAAAATACACCGCAAAGTCAATGTTTTTAACCAAAAACACAGTGAGTTTTTTTTCATTATGCAATGTGTGCTGCAGGATTTTTTTTTATACTGCGCACACTGACCACTCGGACCCATTCTCGAATATGTAGGCCTTCCAGCTTTCTCCAGCAAGATTTAAAGCCACTAGAATTTTGGCGTAATATTACTGGACTGACACTGGCTTGAAAGCCATAATATTACGGGATGACAGCGAGAGGGCTAAGAGCTGTTATCATACCTCAGCTCATTTCAAAGCCCAGCTCTATTTACAGCATACTACCCCTCCAGGATGCAACCCACAACAGTCGCCTAACACCCAGGTACTAACTGCTAGGTGAACAGGGGCAGGTGGTGTGAGGAAACATGCCCAGCATTTCGGGGGATTGAACCACAGACCCTCAATATGTATGCTAAGGGCACAACCAAGCCACAAGACACCTGTTATGATACTATACAGTAAAACCAGGTGCATTCATGCTCACAAAACCTCTGACCCCAGAAAATATTATACAGTACTTACCGAACTCAGCAATACAGGCAGACACGCCCCCGTAGATGAAAGGGCGCCAATCGCTCCGGCCCATCCCACGTTCGCAGCGCCTGCAAGTTTGAATCACAAGTAAATGAGTACAGCAGCACATAACAGTGAACTACATGAAAACTATAATGGAAAGTTCAGGGATATAAGTGGGGGTGCAGGACTACTAAAGATTTTTCATAAAAAAGATATAGAATACTCATGGATTTAGAGCTTGATTACATAATAATAATAATATTATACATAAAAAAAAAATCTGGCAAGCAAAAATCCTTAAAGATGCTGGCAACAAAAAAAAATTTAGTATCGTATATTTTTTCCTCGTAAGCCCCTAGGACCAATTTTTATTAATATACAGACAGCCCTAAGTTTAGAATATAATATGTTCCTGGCTCATAGTGCATAAAGTGAACTTGCATAAAGCAAGCCTAATATGACATATAACATACAAAGATTCATTTTAAGACTTACCATTTCCATATTTCTTGACTAATGTTTACTAAAAAAATATGAGCTTACCACATATGTACAAAATAGTCATAAAAAAAGTAAAATTAAAAATTCAGTAATTTTATTTACAGAAAGTACAGAACATAATTGTTATAAAAATATGTAAAGAGTTTTGTATTTAGTGGGAAGCTCCTAGTCATGCAGAACATTTTGGTCAGTCTTAAATAACTGTAGCTTAACTTTATAACAGTGGACAGTATGTAATTGAATTTATACGGTAAAAAAACTTTTTAATATTGTATATAAGAAACTTTATAAAATTTGTAATATTTAATACAGAATTGGAAAGAAATTTTGGCCAAAAGAAATACAGTGGACCCCCGTTTTACGTACTGCTCCAAACTCAAACAATTATGCAAGTGTATTTTTGTAAGTGTATTTTTGGGGGTCTAAAAGGACTAATCTAATTTACATTATTTCTTATGGGAACAAATTCGTTTGGTAACGGCACTTGAACAGCATTCTGGAACGAATTAATTACGTAAACCGAAGTACCACTGAAAATATAAAGTGGAACCCCACGTTTCAGCCACCCTGATTATCGGCAGCTTCAAGTTTAGACCCCTTTTTTTTGGCTAAATTTTGTCCCGAGTTTCGCACTGTGCCCCGTGTTTTGGCCCGCCTACCAGACCTGTTCGCCTGCCCGCCTCAACACGCAGCCGTCGTGAATCAGTCTGGCTTTGTTTCTCCTTGAGTGAACATTATATACTGTACTAGGCATTTAAAGTGCCCTAGAGTGATAAAATGCATATACAATATGTACACTCATTACTCACCTTAAAATATTTGTACAGTGGACCCCCGAGTTTCGTAAGGTTCTTATTTCATAAAGATCGTGTTTCGTAAGCTTTTTTCGATTTCGAGAATCGTAAAATGGCTCGTGTTTCGTAACGTATTAGACCTGTCCGCCTGCTCCGCGCCTGCGCAGGACGCCTGCCAGTGAAGCATTGTTTACCATTGAGAGAACATTACCCAGCGCGCTCTTTCAAACATTCACAATACATTTGGTGTCTTTTTTGGTGGTTTAGTGATTGTCACTGTGAAATAAGTCACCATGGGTCCAAAGAAGCTTCCTAGTGGCACCCCTGTGGTAGCATTCATGCAGGGAGTGTAGCATTCATGCAGGAAGTGTAGCATTCATGCAGGGAGTGTAGCATTCATGCAGGGAGTGTAGCATTCATGCAGGGAGTGTAGCATTCATGCAGGGAGTGTAGCATTCATGCAGGGAGTGTAGCATTCATGCAGGGAGTGTAGCAGGTATGCAGGGAGTGTAGCAGGTATGCAGGGAGTGTAGCATTCATGCAGGGAGTGTAGCATTCATGCAGGGAGTGTAGCAGCCATGCAGGAGTTTAGCAGGTATGCAGGGAGTGTAGCATTCATGCAGGAGTTTAGCATTCATGCAGGAGTTTAGCATTCATGCAGGGAGTGTAGCATTCATGCAGGGAGTGTAGCATTCATGCAGGGAGTGTAGCAGCCATGCAGGGAGTGTAGCAGCCATGCAGGGAGTTTAGCATTCATGCAGGGAGTTTAGCATTCATGCAGGGAGTGTAGCATTCATGCAGGGAGCTTAGCATTCATGCAGGAGCTTAGCATTCATGCAGGAGTGTAGCATTCATGCAGGGAGTGTAGCATTCATGCAGGGAGTGTAGCAGGCATGCAGGGAGTGTAGCAGGCATGCAGGGAGTGTAGCAGGCATGCAGGGAGTGTAGCATTCATGCAGGGAGTGTAGCATTCATGCAGGGAGTGTAGCAGGGAGTTTAGCATTCATGCAGGGAGTGTAGCATTCATGCAGGGAGTTTAGCATTCATGCAGGGAGTTTAGCATTCATGCAGGGAGTGTAGCATTCATGCAGGGAGTTTAGCAGCCATGCAGGGAGTGTAGCAGCCATGCAGGGAGTGTAGCATTCATGCAGGGAGTTTAGCATTCATGCAGGGAGTTTAGCATTCATGCAGGGAGTGTAGCATTCATGCAGGGAGTGTAGCATTCATGCAGGGAGTGTAGCAGGCATGCAGGGAGTGTAGCAGGCATGCAGGGAGTGTAGCAGGGAGTTTAGCATTCATGCAGGGAGTGTAGCATTCATGCAGGGAGTTTAGCATTCATGCAGGGAGTGTAGCATTCATGCAGGGAGTGTAGCATTCATGCAGGGAGTTTAGCATTCATGCAGGGAGTGTAGCAGCCATGCAGGGAGTGTAGCAGCCATGCAGGGAGTGTAGCAGCCATGCAGGGAGTGTAGCAGCCATGCAGGGAGTGTAGCATTCATGCAGGGAGTGTAGTATTCATGCAGGGAGTGTAGCATTCATGCAGGGAGTGTAGCAGGCATGCAGGGAGTGTAGCAGGCATGCAGGGAGTGTAGCATTCATGCAGGGAGTTTAGCATTCATGCAGGGAATTTAGCATTTATGCAGGGAGTTTAGCATTCATGCAGGGAGTTTAGCATTCATGCAGGGAGTGTAGCAGACATGCAGGGAGTGTAGCAGGCATGCAGGGAGTGTAGCATTCATGCAGGGAGTGTAGCAGGCATGCAAGGAGTGTAGCAGGCATGCAGAGTGTAGCATTCATGCAGGGAGTGTAGCAGGCATGCAGGGAGTGTAGCAGGCATGCAGAGAGTGTAGCAGGCATGCAGGGAGTGTAGCAGGCATGCAGGGGTGAGCAGGCATGTAGGGAGTGTAGCAGGCATGCAGGGAGTGTAGCATTAATGCAGGGAGTGTAGCAGGCATGCAGGGAGTGTAGCAGGCATGCAGGGAGTGTAGCAGGCATGCAATGAGTGTAGCAGGCATGCAAGGAGTGTAGCAGGCATGCAGGGAGTGTAGCATTCATGCAGGGAGTGTAGCATTCATGCAGGGAGTGTAGCAGGCATGCAGGGAGTATAGCAGGCTTTCAGGGAGTGTAGCAGGCATGCAGGGAGTGTAGCAGGCATGCAGGGAGTGGGGATTTCCCTTCGTAGAGGCTGAAGAATTCCTCCCCCAACAAGTGTTTAATTGTGATGAAACAGGCCTGTTTTGGAAGAAAATGCCCAAGAATACCTTCATTACTCATTACTCTATCTTCCAGATGCCTGCAACTCTTCAATAAAGGTAAGTAAATGTATATATATAGATATATATATATATATATATATATATACAGTGGTACCTCGACTTACGATATTTTTTCATTCCAGAATGCTGTTCAAGTGCCATTACCAAACGAATTTATCTCCTTAAGAAATGTTGTAAAATAGACTAGTCCTTTTAGACCCCCAAAATTACACTTACAAAAGCATTTAAAAAAATAAACTTACATAAAAGGGTGAGTTTGGGGACCATCGTAAGTCGAGGTACCACTGTATATATATTGTTTTTAATTATTTTATGTGAATATTTTTTTGTGGAACGGATTAATTGTATTTACATTATTTCTTATGGGAAATAATGGTTCGAATTTCGTAAACTTCGTGTTAAGTACTAGCTCCTGGAATGGATTAATTACAATACTCGGGGGTCCACTGTAGTCTTAATGTAGAGTGAGAGGTGAGTAAACAAGATGAGTACACGAGTGTAGAAGGTTTGCAAGTTTTGTAAACAAACCAGTTGTTTTTGTTGTTGTTATCAGTCCAGACACAAATGGTTTATGTTCATTCCATCAAGCCGACTGGAAAAAATCTCATATTTATGTTAATCTATATGTTTATATGTTATGTAGCATGTTTATTATAATTTTGAAAAAATATCATAGATGGATTAAGCAAAATGTCTATATTAACATTTTATATGACAATGAATGTGCCTCAGAAGGATTATTGTTTTTTTTTTTTATTAACACATAGGCCATTTCCCACCAAGGCAGGGTGGCCCGACAAAAAAAACTTTCATCACTCATTCCATCACTGTCTTGCCAGAGGCATGCTTATACTACAGCTACAAAACTGCAACATTAACACCCCTCCTTCAGAGTGCTGGCACTGTACTTCTCATCTCCAAGAATCAAGTCCAGCCAGCCGGTTTCCCTAAAACCCTTCATAAATGTTACCATGCTTACACTCCAACAGGACGTAAAGTCCTAAAAAACATTTGTCTCCATTCGCTCCTATCTAACATGCTCACGCACGCTTGCTGAAAGTCCAAGCCCCTCACACACAAAACCTCCTTTACCCCCTCCCTCCAACCTTTTCTAGGCCGACCCCTACCCCGCCTTCCCTCCACTACAGATTTATACACTCTCGAAGTCATTCTATTTTGTTCCATCCTCTGTACATGTCCTAACCATCTCAATAACCCATCCTCAGCCTGTGGCCGGTTCTCATCTGCGTGTCCGAGGTCAGACTTACCTCACCTTTTCTATCCAAGGTAGAATTTTATTGCTTCCTTCCTTGTTGTCAACCAGATTAGTTTCACTGGTGATCTTTTACTGGGATTTGCTTCCATGAGAGATTTACGCATTGTGCTTGATCCTTACCGATGGCATGTTCAAATTGATGACTTGATCGTACCATTTTGGGGTTACCAGCTTGAATCCGAGATCTGCCATACTGCCGAAGAGTACAAAGTTTGGATTAAGTCCTTCCAGGCCAGCGTATTTTCCAGTAGCGTACCCAAGCGATCAGGCACTGGTAATCCTGTCTGTTCCTACAACTTCAGGCATGCAAGATAGTGTCCAGTTGCCTCAGGTGTCTGAGGAACCTCCGACTACCTTGAGTGCTGAGCCTATTCCTGCAATGTTTGCTAGTTCAAGTAGTAGTTTCTCCACAGGGGACGCCTTGTCGGAAAACGACTATTTGAAACTAGTAATGCCATCTCTTGTTGACGTACATGCCATCTGCAGAAAGACGTTTGTCACGGCTAGTGCGCTCACTAGTGTGTGTTGTTGTCCCTCATATTCCAGATGGTGATAAGTTTCAGCTGCTTAGGTATGGAAAAAATGAACTCAAAAGGAACACTATATACAAAATGCAAGAGGGTCAACCACATAGAACGAAAGGAACATGTAAAGGACTTGGGAATAATTATGTCTGCTGATCTGTCTTTTAAAGACCATAACAAGACAAAGATCTCAACAGCCAGGAAGATGACGGGGTGGGTATTGAGAACTTTCAAAACAAGGGAAATAATGCCGATGGTGATACTCTTCAAATTGCTAGTGCTCCCTCACTTAGAATACTGCTCAGTGCTGACGGCCCCGTTCAGGGCAGGAGAAATATCAGAGCTGGAACAAATTCAGAGATCGTTTACGGCTCACATTGAGCCATTGAAACATCTAAATCATTGGGAACGCCTTCAAGTCTTGAACATGTACTCATTGGAGCAGAGGAGAGAGAGATACATGATAATATATACCTGGAAAGTACTTGAGGGCCTGGTCCCAAATCTGCACACTGCCATAACATACTGGAGTGAGAGATATGGGAGGAAGTGTAAAATAAACCCAGTGAGGAGCAGGGGTTCGGTGGGGACAATACGGGAGCACTGTATTAACATCCGGGGTCCCAGACTATTCAACATCTTACCAGAAGATATCCGAAACACGGCTGGAACCAGTGTAGAAGCCTTCAAGAGGAAACTGGACAAGTATCTTCACCAGGTGCCAGATCAACCAGGCTGTGATGGATATGTGGGGCAGCGGGCCTCCAGCAGCAACAGCCAGGTTGACCAGGCAAGCACCAGACGAGCCTGGCCCATGGCCAGGCTCAGAGAGTAGATAAACTCTCGAAACTCTTCAAAGGTATATCAAAGGTAAAGGTACATCCTTGTTGACAGTGATTCCTGCAAAGTAAAGGGTTTGTTTGTTGAGCCATCCTTACATGTTGTAAGAAATAATAAGGTCCATTACTTGCTAACACTTCTGGTCACAGTGTCCGCTTCAAGAGCGAATACCAATAATGTTGACCTTGTTCACTATCCTTACCCTGTTCAGGTAGGGGATGAGTTGTTACCTGACCAGTGGGTCAGTGCTATTTCAACCAGGGAGAGCCCATCCACTCCGCCAGTAGAGGAGAAAGACTTAGCTCCCACTAACTTCCCAGACGAGGTCAAACGTTTGTTGAATCTGTTGAACAAACGTAAAGCCATTGCCTTACCAGATGAGAAGATGGGTATAACGAACTTATTGTCCCATCGTATCCCACTTGAACCTGGTACTAGACCAATTTATATACCTGCATACAGAATGCCTCATTCACAAGTTGCTGTCGCAGATGAATTTATCAATCAGATGCTTGAGGATGGTGTTATCGCACCTAGCAATTCACCCTGGAATGCGCCCAAGATCTTAGTACCTAAGAAGGACGGTACTTGGCACCCAGTGATTGATTTTAGGAAGTTAAATACAAAAACAATTCCAGATCGCTTCCCACTTCCTGTACTTGGTGACCTTTTACGTAATATCAGAGATAAAGTCTTCTCGACCCTAGTTTTGTTACAAGGGTTTTGGCAAGTCCCTCTCCACAAGGGCAGCCAAGAGCTAACCGCATTCTCCACTCAAACAGGCCATTATCACTTCCTCCCTATGGCTTTCGATTTACGCTCTTCGCCTATCACATTCTTGAGGCTAATGACTAATATCTTCAGAGGCCTCATAGGTAATGCACTTATGGTGTACTTAGATGATGTGATTGTCATGTCAGAAGACGTGGATACATGGATACACACTCGAAAAGCCTTGACAAGACTTGACGTGGTACTTGGTAAGCTTGAAGCCAATTTAACCCTTAAACTGTCCACACGTAGATATACGTTCACGTGCGTAGCTGACCGAATATTTTGAGAAAAAAATAAATTGTTCTTTTTCTTTAAAATGAAGAGTGCATTTTGTTTGTCATTCCCACATGTTGTAATACTGCACACAATGAGTGCACAGACCCATTCTCTAATCTCTAGGCAACTCAGTCTTATCGTGGCAAGGTTAAAAGCATTTGAAAAAAAACGTAGATCTACGTTCGGGGCAGTACGCACGCAAACGTATATCTACGTGTGGACAGTTTAAGGGTTAAAGATCAAACTGTCTAAATGTAAATTTTTCAGATCAGAAATAAAGTTTCTTGGTCACGTAGTCACTCCTAGAGGGTTTACGACTGACCAAAGTAAAGTAACTGCAGCATTAATTTCCCATCTCCCGAAACTGCTGATGCCCTAAGATCCTTTGTGGGCTTAGTGGTACACACCAGTGGCACACACCAGTTTTACAGGGCTTAGCCTACCCTCGCTACCAGCATTCTCTCTCACTCTCTGCCTTGCTGACCTTTAATATTTCTATAAGTAAATGGACAAGGTATACAGGCCTGGCTGACATCAATGACACTACTAGTATATAGAAAGCCCCTTGTTATGCAGAGCATTTCGGGCAAATTAGGTCACGTTTGCCCCAGGGTGCGATCTACACCAGACTACTAACACCCAGGTATCCATTTTACTGATGGGGTGAACATGGACAGCAGGTGTCTTATGGAAACATGTCCTAATGTTTTCCAGCCATACCAGGGGATCTATCCCCTGCACCTCAGGGTGTGAGCTGAGTGTGCTAGCGATTGAGCTACTGGACACCCTTACACCTACCCCTAGGACTGGCTCCTGGCTCCCCGGAAAAAGTGTTTGCCTGGTGTACACTTTTATTAATGAAGCCCAACTTTAGTCAACAGCTGCATGCATAACCTCCACACTACCTATTAGGCACATTCACCTACCTTATCTACTAGTCTCATTATAACACTAGTGGTGGCACACTGGCCCGCACACGCCACGGGCGGCACACTGGCCCGCACACGCCACGGGCGGCACACTGGCCCGCACACGCCACGGGCGGCACACTGGCCCGCACACGCCACGGGCGGCACACTGGCCCGCACACGCCACGGGCGGCACACTGGCCCGCACACGCCACGGGCGGCACACTGGCCCGCACACGCCACGGGCGGCACACTGGCCCGCACATGCCACGGGCGGCACACTGGCACGCACACGCCACGGGCGGCACACTGGCACGCACACGCCACGGGCGGCACACTGGCGCAGGCGGGAGAGATACATTATATACACATGGAAAATTCTCAAGGGATTAGTACCAATTGAGCTGGGACCTCCGTGTCCGTGTCCGCCTTGCTCCGTGTTTTTTTTTGTGTTTTTCGCAGTCTCTTTAACGTGCTAGAACTTTAAAACTGTGCCAGTGATCTTATAAGGTACATTCCTCCAGTGCTCGGAACAAATCAGGCAGTAAACAGTTATACCGAGTCCAAAAAAAAAGGGAATTAGTGTGCTAGAACACAGCAGTGCATACTCCCAGAGGGGAACTTAGGCTTAAGTGCCGTGTGAAATAACAAAAGAGAACAAATATTTGTCAGAGGAAGGAAAGTCTCCCTGAAAATAGGGTGTAGACATAACTGTTATAGTAAATATCACAGTGGTGCCGTAGTATACAGATAAGTTAATAAATGTTAAAGTGAAGTGTTAGGACTAACAAGTTTCGTGTTTGAAATCAGTTGCCAGCAATCGTCGGGTCCTTACCACGCAGGTCGGCTGTATTGATAATTTTAAACTGCTAGAGTACCTGACCAAAATCTAGTGATTACATTGATATAAAAGAATTTCTATCGAAATACAAATAGGTGCACAATCTTGAGAAAATACGTAAATTGTCCAGCTCGAAAAAATACGATAAACAGTGTCGAGTTGTCAGTGAACGATTTCAACAAAAGTCCGTATATCATCCAGTCAACCATAGTGAAAAACAGCCGTTTGTGGTGGAAGTAGAAAAAAAACTAGAAAAACTAAACCCAGTACAGTGATCCATAAGTGCCTAAAACCCCAGGTGGTAAACCAGGGTGAGGTTAACCAGGGTGCCAGAAGAAAACAGGGTGCCAGAGGTAAACCAAGGTGCCAGAGGTACGGCCGTCCGTCATAGTAGGAGCTGCCAGAAGCACCGGATTTTTTCTCCAACATGCAAGTTATACTTTTTGTATCAAACTGATCATTATTACTGTTTAATCATCTCCCAGTGGTCTGTCTCGCATAACCCAAATAATCCCTACAGGATCCATTAAATAAGTGATACTGGATTTCGTCAGATCCAAGAAATAAGGGAACCAATGACCGGATTCAAAACTGGTATCCTCGTCCGGATTCAATAAGCGGACGGGGTTTTAGGTGGCCTTATCAAACACCCAAACAATAACAATAACTTAAAGCAGTAAGATTGTCCCAAACACTTACACATGCAAATAAAATAGATACGATACAAATATACGGATCACCACTTCAGGGAAGCTATTAGATGAATATACAGTAAAACAACCAACAAAATCAATCATGAAAACCTGTGTATTATGCAACCAAACAAATGTTCCACTGGATGGATTACATGCAACTTCTGTGGTAAATGAAGCCACGCCCCTTGTGCAGGCATTCAGGAATCAACTACACGAGATATTAAACCAGGGAAGTGTTTTTGGGTATGCCCAAATGAGACCGAACTGTGGAATAAAATCACATTGATGTTAAAAGATGACAACATCAAATCGGCCTTTATAAAAAACATGACAGCCTTCTATAACAGTTGGGAAAGTAAAAAATCTGGGCCAGATGGTGCTATCACCCCTGGTACACATGTTGCCCTAGTAGACAGTAACTGTAAGAATGGAGAAATAAATGATGGTGACCTGAAGGGGGACAGGAGCTCCAGTGGGGAAACAGGTGTAGACAAGGACACACAAACACCAATGTTACAAACTAGCAATACCACGGTAGATAGTAAACAGGGGATTGCCCTGGTTAATACTGAAGTTAAATTACCAGAAGCGGATGAAGGCTCCAGTGTTAGCACTAGTGCCGAAGATAGAAACGAGACAGGAACACACGCACCAATAGGTAATACAATGGGGAACAGTGTCACAAAAAACCAGGGCAAACGAAAACCAGGCCTATGTGAATATTATGCACTTGGTATCTGCAGGCATGGAATATCTGGGAAATCAGATGGGACATGCAATTATGATCACCTCAGAAAATGCCGTGCCCATATGAAAACAGGAAAATGCAACCTCCCATCCTGTAAGCTTTTCCACCCTGAAATGTGCCACTCATCAGTTCAGGAAAGACAGTGCTATAACTTATATTGCCAGGCATACCACCTAAAGGGTACAAGACGACACAGATCATCCAGACCATGGCAAAACCTAAGTAGCCACAGCCACTCCGGAGAGAGGTTTTTTAGTGCCAGGAAGGAAAAAAAGCTGGAGGGAAATGACAGAAATCGTACATCAACTGCAATCATTTCTGGAGTGGAATCACAGTCAATGGCCTCCACTCCAACACAACAGATATATTAGTGCCAGGAAAAAAAGACCCCCCATACCACCAATCCAACAACATTAATCTTTGCAAATATACAGGGTCTAAAGCCAGCAACAAACAAGATACCTTACATCCGTGGACTGCTTACAGAGTCAAATGCTATGTTTGCGGCTTTGACAGAGACCCACAAAAGAGATCACTTGGACAATGAAATATGGATCCCAAGCTACAACCTATACAGATGTGACAGAGTGAACAGGCAAAAAGGGGGGGGTTGGTCTGTATATCACAGAGTCACTTATATGTTCAGAACTACTAAATGCCTCAAATGATGTAGTTGAAGTATTAGCAAAAAAGATAGAGAATCAAAACCTGGTCATTGTAGTTGTATACAAGCCTCCGGATGCAACGTCCCAACAATTCCAGGAACAGCTTCTGAAAATTGACCACTGTCTGGAAAATCTGCCAGCTCCTGCCCCCAACATCTTGCTCCTTGGGGATTTCAACCTAAGGCACCTAAAATGGAGGAATATTGCAAACAATGTGGTAGCAGAGATAACACCAGGAGGCAGCTCAGATGAAAACTCGCACACACATGAACTTTTAAATCTCTGCACCAAATTCACCTTAAACCAGCAAATAGTAGAGCCTACAAGATTAGAGAATACGCTGGACCTCATCTTCACCAACAATGATGATCTGATACGAAATGTCATCATACCAAAAACAATATACATACTCAGATCACAACATAATGGAGCTCCAGACATGTATGCGGGGAGCCCCAGATTGACAAAATATGATCAGCCGTGAGGGAGCCTTCTCCAAAAACAAAAACATAAGGTGGGACCAAGTAAACCAAGTCCTAAATGATATAAACTGGGAAGATAGTGTAAGCATCACGGATCCTAACCTATGTCTAGAACAAATTAACTCTGTGGCACTTGAGGTTTGCTCAAGGCAAATTCCCTTAAGGAAAAGAAGATGTAAACTAGAAAGAGAGAGGTGCTCCCTATACAGGCAAAGGCAGAGAATAACGGAGCGACTACAAGAGGCCAATATATCTGAAATACGTAGGGAGACACTGGTCAGAGAAATAGCAAACATCGAATTAAAACTAAAGGAATCTTACAGGAATCAAGAAACGCGGGAAGAACTAAAAGCCATAAATGAAATTGAAAGAAACCCAAAGTATTTTTTTTTTTATGCCAAATCAAAGTCGAGAACAACATCCATTATTGGGCCCCTACTTAAACGGGATGGGTCCTACACAGATGACAGCAAGGAAATGAGTGAGTTACTAAAGTACCAGTATGACTCGGTTTTTAGCGAGCCGCTAACCAGACAAAGTCGAAGACTTGAATGATTTTTTTATGAGTGCCACAGAACCTAGCAGATGCAAGCCTATCTGACATTACCCTGATGCCAAATGACTTTGAAAAGCCAATAAATGACATGCCCATGCACTCCGCTCCAGGCCCAGACTCGTGGAACTCCGTGTTCATCAAGAACTGCAAGAAGCCCCTATCACGTGCTTTTAACATCCTATGGAGAGGGAGCATGGACACTGGGGTCGTCCCACAGTTACTAAAAACAACAGACATAGCCCCACTCCAGAAAGGGGGCAGTAAAGCAATAGCAAAGAACTACAGACCAATAGTTCTAACGTCCCATATCATAAAAATCTTTGAAAGGGTTCTAAGAAGCAAGATCGCCACTCATCTAGATACCAATCAATTACACAACCCAGGGCAGCATGGGTTTAGAGCAGGTCGCTCCTGTCTGTCCCAACTACTGGACCACTACGACAAGGTTCTGGATGCTCTAGAAGACGAACAGAATGCAGATGTTATATACACAAACTTTGCAAAAGCCTTTGACAAGTGTGACCATGGTGTAATAGCACATAAAATGTGTGATAAAGGAATAACAGGAAAAGTTGGTAGATGGATCTATAATTTCCTAACAAGTAGAACACAAAGAGTAGTAGTCAACAGAGTAAAGTCTGAGGCAGCTACAGTGAAAATCTCTGTTCCACAAGGCACAGTACTCTCTCCCATCCTGTTCCTCATCAAAATAAAAAAAAGTAAAAATAAAAAAATTATTTCTAGTAATATTACTAAGTGGGGTATACTTATAGTATTAATACATTTTGTGGGGTAGATATTACAAGATGGCCAATAATATGCCTAGGTATGCCTAGGCTTTTCAGGCAGTCTTATGATAGGTCTTACTCAATAGTGATACAATGATTATACTGATATTAAGGTTAGGTAATTGTAGTGATTAACTAGGTTTACAAATTGAGGGTTACAAAATTGAGGTTTACAAAATTGAGGTACTGAAATTTAAACATTTAAGAATTTAACAACTAGTTTATATATTAATTGGTATAATGCCGTTTCTATATTGGGGTGTCTTAGGCAAACTTATGACTAGCTTAAGAATTAAGAAGCAATAGTTGTATTAGAATTTTGGTTAGTCATGTGCAAATTTAGGGGAATCACAGATATCAATAAGTGTATTTTGCTGTGGGTATGTGCAAGATAAAGTAGTTTTCATGTGGTTAGCTACCGGTTGGGTGAGTAAGTGAGATAAGATATTTTTTAACGGTGCTTTTGAAAATGGAGGTTGTGTCTGCAGTTCTAGAGTTTTCAGGCAGGGTGTTCCAGATTTTAGGCCCTTTTATGCGCATTGATTTTTTGTATAGATTTAGTCGGACACGGGGAATGTCAAAGAGATGTTTGTGTCTGGTATTATGTCTATGGGTCCTGTCACAACTGTCAAGAAAGTGTTTTAGCTCAGAGTTAAAGTTGGAATTTATGGTTCAATAAATGTAGATAGCAGAGTAGTAAGTATGGATGTTCTGAACATTGAGTAGGTTTAGGTCTTTGAAGAGTGGAGGGGTGTGCTGCCTAGCGTTGGATTGCGTGATAATTCTTACTGCGGCTTTTTGTTGGGTTATTATTGGCTTTAGGTGGGTAATTGCAGTTGATCCTCAAGCACAAATGGCATATGTGAGGTAGGGATAGATGAGTGAATAGTATAGTTTGAGTAGGGCTGATTGTGGTACATAATACCTTATCTTAGAGAGGATCCCCACAGTTTTGGACACTTTCTTTGTTATGTGTTGGATATGAGTGCTGAATTTCAGGCTGCTGTCAAGGTGAAGGCCCAGGAATTTGCCCTCATTATGTTTAGCAATAGAAGTAGTGTTGATCCTAATGTTTAATTGTGCATCACCTGCTCTGTTGCCAAACATAATATAGGTCTCATCAGTGTTGAGTGTAAGTTTATTGGCAGTCATCCATGTTGATATTTTTATTAATTCGTTGTTAACAATGGTGTTGAGCGTGGCAAGATTTGGATGGGAGATGACATAAGTTGTGTCGTCAGAAGAGAGTATTGGTTTCAGGTGTTGTGATACATTAGGAAGATCATTGATGTATAAGAGGAAGAGCAGGGGACCAAGGACACTTCCCTGCGGTACTCCGGTGTCAAGTGGTCGTGTCGTGGAGGATGTGTCTTTAATGGTGACATACTGATACCTATCAGTGAGGTAGGATTTGAAAAGTGCAAGTGCATGACCTCTTATTCCATAGTGGTCAAGTTTGTGGAGTAGGATGCCGTGGTTTACTGTGTCGAAAGCTTTCCTTAGGTCAATAAAAAGTCCTAATGGATATTCCTTATTTTCCAGTGTTGTGTACAGCAGGTCTATCCTTTTTACTATTGCATCGTTAGTGCTTCTATTTTTCCTGAAGCCAAATTGGCAGGGGTTGAGTATGCTTTTTATCATTATAAACGAGTATAATCTCTTGTGCACAAGTTTCTCAAAGATTTTGGATAGCAACGGTAAGTTTGATATTGACCTATAGTTGTTTACGTCTGTGGGGTCACCACCTTTGTGTATTGGTGTAACCCTTGCTGTTTTGAGTAGTGTCGGAAAGTGCTAGTTTCTAGTGATTTGTTAAAAAGTAGTGAAATAGCATGTGAAAGGACACGAGTGGCTCGTTTGTATATTAATGGTGGGACTTGAGACAGATGCCCTGATTTATTTTTCAGTGACTTGATTATCATGGTGACTTCAGTGGGTTCAGTAGGTGCAAGATATAAGGAGGATGGGAAATTCCCATCTAGGTAATCACTTGTTCGGTCATTGGTATCTGGGATTTTACTGGCGAGATTTGATCCTGTGTTTGAGAAGAAGTCATTTATCTTGTTTACTGTATCAATAGGCTGTAGTGGTGTTTCGTTCGGCTTAGTTAGGACAATATCCCTAGTTTTTTTTCAGTTTGTGGGTGCCCAGAATCTGTGTGTGTTTTCCAGGTCTTTTTTATATCTCCTCTTGTTTCAGTGAATCTGCTGGAGTAGTACAATTGTTTGGCTTTTTTTATTAGTTTGGCGAGAACTGATGAATAGTGTTTAATAAACTCTTTATGTATGAATCCCCGTCTATATTGCTTTTCATATTGATGTTTTTTGTTAATGGATTTTAGTAAGATGTTAGCCACAAGCATCCTAGCCGTTTATTCGTAATCTGTTTCATTTTTATAGGACAATGTTTGTTGTATAGTCTATGTAATTTATTAAGAAAGTTGTCTGTCCAAGCATCGATACCCCTGGCGTTTGAAAATTCTATTGCCCAGTCAACCGTCTATCTACTGTGAAGTTGTTTATTGATGCCTGGTCATGAAGTCTAAATGAAACTTTGGTGTATTCTAGGGGTGGTTTACTAATGTTTGTTAAGAGGAAGGTGAGGTAGTGGTCTGTAGTGCTGTCTGTTATTATCCCCAATTTAAGGGGGACATAGACAGGGATATAAGCCACAGTGCCGTGACTTCCTTTGCAGATGACACCCGAATCTGTATGAAAGTGTCCACCGTTGAAGACACTACAAGACTCCAAGCAGACATAAACCAAATCTTTAAATGGGCTGCAGAAAACAATATGAAGATCAATGATGAGAAATTTCAATTACTCAGATATGGAAAACGTGAAGAGATTAAAATATCATCGGAGTACAAAACTAATTCCAACCACACAATAGAGCGAAAAACTAATGTCAAAGACCTGGGAGTGATCATGTCAGAGGATCTCACCTTCAAGGACCATAACACCGTAGCAATTGCATCTGCTAGAAAAATGACAGGATGGATAATGAGAACCTTCAAAACCAGGGATACCAAGCCCATGTTGACACTTTTCAGGTTGCTTGTTCTATCTAGGCTGGAATATTGCTGCACACTAACTGCACCTTTCAAGCCAGGTGAAATTGCTGACCTAGAAAATGTGCAGAGAACCTTCACGGCACGCATAACTGCGATAAACCACCTCAATTACTGGGAACGCTTGAAGTTCCTAAACCTGTACTCCCTAGAACCAAGGCGGGAGAGATACATTATTATATACACGTGGAAAATTCTCAAGGGATTAGTACCAAACTTGCACACAAGAGTCACTCCCTACGAAAGCAAAAGACTCGGCAGGCGATGTAACATCCCCCCAATGAAAAGCAGGGGTTCCACTAGCACGTTGAGAGACAACACAATAAGTGTCAGAGGCCCAAGACTGTTCAACTGCCTCCCAGGATACATCAGGGGGATTACCAACAAACCCCTTGCTGTCTTCGAGCAGGCACTGGACAGGCACCTAAAGTCGGTACCTGACCAGCCAGGCTGTGGTTCATACGTTGGACTGCGTGCAGCCAGCAGTAACAGCCTGGTTGATCAGGCTCTTATTCAACATGAGGCCTGGTCACAGACCAGGCCGCAGGGGCGTTGACCCCTGGAACTTTCTCCAGATATACACACCACGGGTGGCACACTGGCTCACCCCAGGGGTGGCACAGTGGTGCAAATATCGAACTTAAACTGAAGGAATCTTACAGGAGACAAGAATCACAGGAAGAACTAAAAGCCATAAAGGAAATTAAAAAAAAAACACTTCTCTTATGCCAAATCCAAGGCAAAAACAACATCCAGTATTGGGCCTCTGCTTAGGCGGGATGGGTCATACACGGATGACAGCCAAGAAATGAGTGAGATATTAAAGTCCCAATACGACTCAGTGTTCAGCGAGCCGCTGCCCAGACTAAGGGTCAACAATCCAAATGAATTCTTTATGAACGAAACGCAAAATCTGGTCATCTCAAAAATCTCGGATATTAGTCTAACTCCACAAGACTTTGAAAAGGCAATAAATGACATGCCTATGCACTCTGCCCCAGGCCCAGACTCGTGGAACTCTGTGTTCATCAAGAATTGCAAGAAGCCCCTATCGTGTGCCTTCAGCATTCTATGCAGAGGGAGCATGGACACAGGGGTCATCCCACACTCACTAAAAACAACATACATAGTCCCACTCCACAAGGGTGGCAGTAAAGCAATTGCAAAGAACTACAGACCGATAGCACTAACATCAAATATCATAAAAATCTTTGAGAGGGTTCTAAGAAGCAAGATCGCCAACCACCTAAATACCCATCAATCACACAACCCATGGTAACACGGGTTTAGAGCAGGTCGCCCCTGCTTGTTCCAGCTCCTGGACAACTATGACAGTATGACAGGGTCCTGGATACTGTTGAGGATAAATAAAATACAGATGTAGTATACACAGACTTTGCAAAAGCTTTCGACAAGTGTGACTATGGCGTAATAGCACACAAAACGTGTGATAAAGGAATAACAGGAAAAGTTGGTAGATGGATCTATAACTTCCTGACAAATAGAACACAGAGTAATAGTAAAAAGAGTAAAGTCCCAGGCAGCCACAGCCAGGCAACATACTCCACCAATATTCAAAAACCTAAACTTACTCACCATACAAGACATCCATACTTTCTACTGTGCCTATTACATACATAGAACACTATGCAAATATTAACCCACCACTCAAACTTCTTCTTACCAATTTTAACAGGACACATGACCATAACACTAGACACAGATCACTCCTCGATGTTCCCTGTGTCCATCTAACATTATGTAAAAACTCGATGCATATAAAAGGCACAAAAATTTGGAATTCATTACCTGTCATTGCCAAAGAAACCCTACCTGTACCCCAATTCAAAACGATGCTAAAAAACCACCTTCTCACCCAAAGCTAATTGCTCAATATCAAACATTCCCAGCAAAGTAGAATAATCACAACGTAAAAACCTGACTAATCAATTGAATGTAAAACCTGTTATGAATGTTACATACTTAGCTAATTATTTCCACAACACTTACATTATAATGACCATGTAAACTAACTGCAATGCAATTAATTGTTTTAAATTGTTATCTCACTCAATTAGTTGCATTGCTACAATCAATTGATATGTTCAACTTATATTCAAACTTTATAACTTAGATATGCAACTTTACTTATTTTATAAATTATCAACCATAACTTTTTACCATGTAGTCTAGAATTAAGTAGTCCTAAGAATGCCCGCAATGCACAGCATATTAGGGGCTTTTGGCATGTACATCTCATTAATAACTAAGTAATAACTATGTAATAACTATGTATAACTAGGTCTACCATATATAATTGTACAATGTCTCAACAAAGTATTTTATTTATTTTATTATTTTATTTTATTTCCACAAGGCACAGTACTCGCTCCCATTCTATTCCTCATTATCATTTCTGACATAAGACAGATGTAAGCTATAGCTCCGTGTCTTCCTTTGCGGATGACACCTGGATTGCCATGGCAGTGACCTCCATTGAAGACACTGCAAAACTCCAAGCGGACATCAACCAAATATTCAAATGGGCCACTCAAAATAATATGAAGTTCAACTACTCAGATATGGAAAACTTGAGGAAATAAAAAATGTATCAAGGTATACAACAAATTCTAACCATACAATAGAGCGAAAAAGAAATGTGAAGGACTTGGGAGTGATAATGTTAGAGGATCTCACCTTTAAAGACCACAACAATGTATCTACCTCATCGGCTAGGAAAATGATAGGATGGATAATGAGAACCTTCAAAACTAGGGATGCCAAGCCCATGATGACACTCTTCAAATCACTTGTTCTCTCAAGGCTGGAATACTGTACACTAACTGCCCCCTTCAAGGCTGGCGACATTGCAGACCTGGAGAGTGTACAAAGAACTTTCACAACACACACAAGATAAAGCACCTAAATTACTGGGAACGGTTAAAGGTCCTTTATCTGTATTCCCTGGAACGCAGACGAGAGAGACATGATAATATACACGTGGAAGGTCCTGGAGGGATTGGCACCAAACCTGCGCACTCCCTATGAAAGCAAAAGACTCGGCAGGAGATGCAACATTCCCCAGATGAAAAGCAGGGGTGCCACGAGTACACTGACAGACAACACCATAAGTGTCCGGGGCAAAAGATTGTTAACTGCCTCCCAGCATACATTAGGGAAATTACCAATAGACCCCTGGCTGTCTTCAAGAAGGCACTGGACAGGCACCTAAAGTCAGTACCTGACCAACCGGGCTGTGGTTCGTACGTCAGTTTGCGTGAAGCCGGCAGTAACAGCCTGGTTGATCAGACCCTGATCCACCATGAGATCTGGTCTCAGCCCAAGCCGGGGGAACGTTGACCCCCGAAACCCTCTCCAGGTATACTCCAGGGGTGCCACAGTGGGACACACCACGGGTGCCACAGTGGGCCACACCAGTGGCAAAGGGTACGCACCAGGGGTGGCACAGGGGTACGCACCAGGGGTGGCACAGGGGTACGCACCAGGGGTGGCACAGGGGTACGCACCAGGGGTGGCACAGGGGTACGCACCAGGGGTGGCACAGGGGTACGCACCAGGGGTGGCACAGGGGTACGCACCAGGGGTGGCACAGGGTACGCACCAGGGGTGGCACAGGGTACGCACCAGGGTGGCACGGGGGTACGCACCAGGGGTGGCACAGGGTACGCACCAGGGTGGCACAGGGACGCACCAGGGTGGCACAGGGACGCACCAGGGTGGCACAGGGTACGCACCAGGGGTGGCACAGGGTACGCACCAGGGGTGGCACAGGGACGCACCAGGGTGGCACAGGGTACGCACCAGGGGTGGCACAGGGACGCACCAGGGGTGGCACAGGGACGCACCAGGGTGGCACAGGGGTACGCACCAGGGGTGGCACAGGGTCGCACCAGGGGTGGCACAGGGTACGCACCAGGGTGGCACAGGTGCAGTACGCACCAGGGGTGGCACAGGCCACCAGGGTGGCACAGGGGACGCACCAGGGTGGCACACACCAGTAGTACACACCAGTGGTGGCACCACCAGTAGTCACACACCAGTGGTGGCACACACCAGTAGTACACACACCACGTGGTGGCACCACCAGTGGTGACTACACACCAGTGGTGGCACACGGCACCAGTGTGCACACCACCAGGTGGTGGCACACACCAGTAGTACACACACCAGTGGTGGCACACACCAGTAGTCACACACCAGTGGTGGCACACACCAGTAGTACAACACCAGGGGTGGCACCCACCAGTGGTACACACACCAGTGGTGGCACACACCAGTAGTACACACACGTGGTGGCACACACCAGTAGTACACACACCAGTGGTGGCACACACCAGTAGTACACACACCAGTGGTGGCACACACCAGTAGTACACACACCAGTGGTGGCACACACCAGTAGTACACACACCAGTGGTGGCACACACCAGTAGTACACACACCGTGGTGGCACACACCAGTAGTACACACACCAGTGGTGGCACACACCAGTAGTAACACACCAGTGGTGGCACACACCAGTAGTGCACACACCAGTGGTGCACACACCAGAGTACACACACCAGTGGTGGCACACACCAGTAGTACACACCAGTGGTGGCACACACCAGTAGTGCACACACCAGTGGTGGCACACACCAGTGTGCACACACCAGTGGTGGCACACACCAGTGCACACCAGTGGTGGCACACACCAGTGCACACCAGTGGTGGCACACACCAGTGGTGCACACCCAGTGGTGGCACACACCAGTGGTGGCACACACCAGTGGTGGCACACACCAGTGGCGGCACACACCAGTGGTGGCACACACCAGTGGCGGCACACCAGTGGCACACCAGTGGTGGCACACACCAGTGTTGGCACACACCAGTGGCACCAGTGGTGGCACACACCAGTGGCACACCAGTGGTGGCACACACCAGTGGCACACCAGTGGTGGCACACCAGTGGCACACCAGTGGTGGCACCCCAGTGCAGTGGCACACACCAGTGGCACACCCAGTGGTGGCACACACCAGTGGCACACCAGTGGTGGCACAGGCACACACCAGTGGCACACCAGTGGTGGCACACACCAGTGGCACACCAGTGGTGGCACACACCAGTGGCACACCAGTGGTGGCACACACCAGTGGCACACACCAGTGGCACACACAGTGGTGACACACACAGTGGCACACCAGTGGCACACACCAGTGGCACACCAGTGGTGGCACACACCAGTGGCACACCAGTGGTGGCACACACCAGTGGCACACCAGTGGTGGCACACACCAGTGGCACACACCAGTGGCACACCAGTGGTGGCACACACCAGTGGCACACCAGTGGTGGCACACACCAGTGGCACACCAGTGGTGGCACACACCAGTGGCACACCAGTGGTGGCACACACCAGTGGCACACCAGTGGTGGCACACACCAGTGGCACACCAGTGGTGGCACACACCAGTGGCACACCAGTGGTGGCACACACCAGTGGCACACCAGTGGTGGCACACACCAGTGGCACACCAGTGGTGGCACACACCAGTGGCACACACCAGTGGTGGCACTCACCAATGGTACACCAGTGGTGGCACACGAGTGGTGGCACAGTCCAGTTGTACATCAGTGGTGGCACATTCCAGTTGTACATCAGTGGTGGCACATTCCAGTTGTACATCAGTGGTACACCAATGGTACATCAGTGGTACACCAGCGGAACATCAGTGGTACACCAATGGTACATCAGTGGTACACCAGCGGTATAGTGGTACATCAGTGGTACACCAGCGGTATAGTGGTATACCAATAGTACACCAGCGGTACACCAATGGTACATCAGTGGTACACCAGCGGTACATCAGTAGTATACCAGTGACGGTACACAAGTGCTTGTAGGTTTTTCTTTCCTAGAAATCCCATCACAGTGGGATGTTTAAGAGAATCACTTCCTCTCACACTGAAGAATGTACCATTGTACCCCGCACCTCCTCCATGGTACAATGAGCTACTCTCACCTTGTTAGGAAATGTGGAAGCAAGCAAGTTGAGAGATAACTGTGAGAGAGACGAGCAGTATAGTGTCACTACGATGGTTGGATGGTGACTGCTGCCTCCCGCCCCTCCCTCCCCAACGACCACCCTGCGCATGCGCACTCCCCCCATGCATACCAACATACTCTAATAAACATTACTATTAGTATTATTTTTCACAGGTTAGTGCTAAACCCGTAGGGTTTCCACAACGCCTGACTAATCAGTATTAATGTGAGGATAGGAACTGTAACTCTAATTCCCTAAATCAAGAGCCCTAGCACGGTATGTTCGCACTCCTGGTTACTAATAAGCATTTTTTATTTATGGTTTACGTTCTTGATTTACAATGTGATTCTTTTACAATATTCTTGAAGCACACATATGTTGTGGCCACATAAACAATACAATAAGTATATTTAACTTTTTGTAACTCAATTAATTCGTCAATGTGAGCATCCAGTGAGCTTTCTGATTATTGTATATTATGTAATGCAATGTTAGTAAATAAAGATCTAAATCTAAATCTATTTCAATAAGCTAAAACAATCTTAAAATATTTAATTTTGATCAAAAAATGACAATAAATCTAGCTACATTAGTATTATATATATTGCTCTGACTTTATAAAATAACACACAGCAGTCCTATCTACGTTCAGTCAAAAAATATTACAGTATATGTAGTGTAAGCAGCCTCAGCTAACACACGGGGGTACCGGAGTTCGATCCCCGGCACAAGTGAACCGATGGGTGTCTTTCCTTCTACCTGTTGCCATTGTTACCGGGAGGGTGTTCCAAGGGTCAACGCCCCCGCGGCCCGGTCCACGTCCAGGCCTTGTAGTGGAACCAGACTGTTACTGCTGGCCGCACGTAGACCGACGTACGAACCACAGCCCGGCTGGTCAGGTACTAATTTTAGGCGCCTGTCCAGCGCCTTCTTGAAGACAGCCAGGGGTCTATTGGAATCAAGAAACGCGGGAAGAACTAAAAGCCATAAATGAAATTGAAAGAAACCCAAAATATTTATTTTCTTATGCCAAATCAAAGTCGAGAACAACATCCAGTATTGGGCCCCTACTTAAACAGGATGGGTCCTACACAGATGACAGCAAGGAAATGAGTGAGCTACTCAAGTCCCAGTGTGACTCAGTTTTTAGCGAGCTGCTAAAAAGGCTGAGAGTCGAAGACCTAAATGATTTTTTTTATGAGCGAGACTCAGAATTTAGTAGATTCAAACCTATCTGATAGTATCCTACCACCAAATGACTTCGAAAAGGCAATAAATGACATGCCCATGCACTCTGCCCCAGGCCCAGACTCATGGAACTCCGTGTTCATCGAGAACTGCAAAAAAAACTATCATGTGTTTATACATCCTATGGAGAGGGAGCATGGACACTGGGGTCGTCCCACAGCTGCTAAAAACAACAGACATAGCCCCACTCCACAAAGGTGGCAGTAAAGCAATAGCAAAGAACTACAGACCGATAGTGCTAACATCCCATATCATAGAAATCTTTGAAAGGGTTCTAAGAAGCAACATCGCCACCCATCTAGATATCCATAATTTACATAACCCAGTGCAAAATGGGTTTAAAGCAGTTTGCTCCTTTCCATCCTAACTACTGGACCACTATGACAAGGTCTTATATGCACTGGAGGACAAACAAAATGCAGATGTAGTATACACAAACTTTGTGAAAGCCTTCGACAAGTGCGGTCATGGTGTAATAGCATACAAAATGTGTGATAAAGGAATAACAGGAAAAGTTGGTAAATGGATCTATAAGTTCCTAACAAGTAGAACACAAAGAGTAGTAGTCAACAGAGTAAAGTCTGAGGCAGCCACTGTGAAAAGCTCTGTTCCACAAGGCACAGTACTCGCTCCCATCCTGTTCCTCATTCTCATATCTGACATAGACAGGGATGTAAGCCACAGCACCGTGTCTTCCTTTGCAGATGACACTCGAATTGCATGACAGTGTCCACCATTGAAGACATTACAAGACTTCAGGCAGACATCAACCAAATCTTTAAACGAGCCGCAGAAAACAATATGAAGTTCAATGATGAGAAATTTCAATTATTCCGATATGAAAAACGTGAAGAAATTAAAACTATATCGGAGTATAAAACAAATTCCAACCACACAATAGAGCGAAAAACTAATGTAAAAGACCTGGGAGTGATAATGTCAGAGGCTCTCACTTTCAAAGACCACAACATTGTATCAATCACATCTGCTAGAAAAATGACAGGATGGATAATCAGAACCTTCAAAACTAGGGATGCCAAGCCCATGATGACACTCTAGCAGCAACTTTCAAGGCAGGTGAAATTACTGATCTAGAAAATGTACAGAAAACCTTCACGGCACACATAACTGCGATAAAACGCCTAAATTACTGGGAACGTTTGAAGTTCCTCGACCTGTACTCCCTGGAATGCAGGCAGGAGGGATACACGATTATATGCACTTGGAAAATCCTAGAGGAATTAGTACCAAATTTGCACACGAAAATCACTCCCTTTGAAAGCAAAAGACTCGGCAGACGATGCAACATCCTCCCAATGAAAAGCAGGAGTGCCACTAGCATGATAAGAGACAACACAATAAGTGTCAGGGGCCCAAGACTGTTCAACTGCTTCCCAGCATACATAAGGGGGATTACCAATAGACCCCTGGCTGTCTTCAAGAAGGCTTTGGACAGGCACCTAAAGCCAGTATCTGACCAGCCGAGCTGTGGTTCGTACGTCGGTTTACATGCGGCCAACATTAACAGCCTGGTTGATCAGGCCCTGATCCACCATGAGGCCTAGTCACAGACCGGGCCGCGGGGGCATTGACTCCCGAAACCCTCTCCAGGTATACTCCAGTAATATCCCTTATGTATGCTGGGAGTCAGTTGAACAGTCTTGAACAGTACATGGCTAACTCTGTTTTTCACTGGGGGGACGTTGCACCTGTTCACTTAGCAGTAAGTACCTGGGTGTTAGTCACCTTACGCCTGCTGTCACTGTTCACCTAGCAGTAAATAGACATATGGATGTTAGTCATCTTACACCTGCTGCCCTTTCTCATCTAGCAGTAAACAGGTACCTGGATGTTAGTCACCTGATGTTACTCACCTTACACTTGTTGCCCCTGTCCACCTAACAATAAGTAGGTACCTGGGTGTTAGTCACCTTACACCTATTGCCACTGTTCACCTAGCAGTAAGCAAGTAATAAGATAAGATAAGATAAGATTTCTTCGGATTTTTAACCCCGGAGGGTTAGCCACCCAGGATAACCCAAGAAAGTCAGTGCGTCATCGAGGACTGTCTGTCTTATTTCCATTGGGGTCCTTAATCTTGTCCCCCAGGATGCGACCCACACCAGTCGACTAACAACCCAGGTACCTATTTGCTGCTAGGTGAACATGGCAACAGGTGTAAGGAAACACGTAGAAATGTTTCCACCCGCCGGGAATCGAACCCGGGCCCTCCGTGTGTGAAGCGAGAGCTCAAGCCACCAGACCACCGGGCCATCTAACACTTGCTGCCCCTACTCAGCAGTAAGTAGGCATGCTTTTTCTGCTGCTGTCTGCAGTGCAAGAAACTGTACAGGAATTGACAGGATGTAGTTCCCTTGAGCTGATTTTTGGGCATAGTGTGAGGCCCACTACACGTGCTTCAGGAAGGATGGTTGGGAGAAAGCACCTTGAAGACGCCCTACGATCCTAAATCAAGACTACACGTGGCAAGACAGCTGGCCAAGGACAACATGAAACAGAGGAATGACAAATCAGCAAAATTTCGCTCCTGTGACCCAGGACACAAGGTGTTGATCCAGGAACCTGTGCCGGGTCACACCTTAAAGGCGAGATTTACGGGCCCTATGCAAGTGGTAAAGAAGATTTCGAACTTAAACTGTGTGATAGCACCTCTAAATAACCCAACTTGGGTAAGGTCTACCACATCAACCAAATTAAAAAGTTCTTTGAACCACCTCAGGTCCCTATAATGACTGTCCTCTGTCCTAGACTCTGTTGACGATCCTGATTCCTTGTACACAGTTCCGGAGGTTCAAATAAGGCTTCCCAACTCAGCCCTCCTTCAGGATTCTCGCCCAATTATATCAGGACTTGCGGGAGCCCAAATAACAACACGCAGTGAACTTCTGCAAATCTATCCTGACGTATTTTCTGATATTCCGAAAATGTGCCACCTGGGTTATCACGATATGGACGTGGGAGCCGCTAAACCTATTAAACTCTCTCCCTATAGAGCTAATCCTGAGAAAAAGAGACTGCTTCAACAGGAAGTAACGTTTCTACTAGAACATGGACTGGTGGAAGAGTCGTCCAACCCATGGGCCTCGCCATGCATCCTTGTTAAGAAACCTGATGGGGATTACAGATGTGTACAGATTACCGCAAGGTCGTATGGACGACATAGTGAACTTTGTGGGCAAGGTCAAGTATGTTTCTAAATTAGACCTCCTTAAAGGATATTATAAAGTACCTTTAACATATAAGGCTAAGGAGATTTCTACCTTCGTAATTCCAGGAGGTTATTATCAGTATGCTGAGACTGTTGAGAATGAGAAACTCGCCCGCCTCATTCCAGAAACTGATCCGTAGGGCTATTAAAGGCCTTGCAGGCATGGCAGCCTACCTGGACGATATAGTTGTGGTTTCTGATGCGTGGGATCAACATGTGTCTCGTCTCAAAGATCTTTGAGAGTTTCAGGACCTAAAAGTTAACTGTCAATCTTAGTAAGTCATCTTTTGGTCAGTCTACCATGACTTTCCTAGGCTATAAGGTAGTCAGTGGTAAAGTAGCACTAAAGTTTGCTAAAAAAAATTGGCCATTCTAAATTATCCTGTTCCCCTTCAACGATTTCTGGGAATGATAGGGTTTTATAGGAAGTTCTGTCAGAACTTTTTTTGACACTGTGGCCCCCCTAACCTTTCTTACCAGTAATAAATGTTTATTCTCTTGGTCCTATAGTTGTCAAGAGGCCTCTTCTAAAATGAAGTGTCTGTTATGCGCTGCTTCCATACTGTTATCACCATATTATACAAAGCCGTTTTTCTTACAGGTTGATACCTGTGAGTCTGGAGTGGGTGCAGTGTTACTTGAAGCCTCTGGTCACAGGCCTGGTGGCAAAAGCTCTCGCTTCACACGGTGAGCGTCCCGGGTTCGATTCCTGGCGAGGGTAGAAACATTGGGCCTGTTTCCTTATACCGGTTGTCTCTGTTCACCCATCAGTAAAGTGGGTACCTGGGTGTTAGTCGACTGGTGTGGGTCGCATCCTGGGAAAAAATTGACCTAATTTGCCAGAAATGCTCTGCATAACAAGGGGCTTTCTATATATAGTAGTATGTCATTGATGTCAGCTATGGTCTGTATACCTTGTACATGTACTTGTAGAAATGAAGATATTATTATTTTTGCTATTATTATTATTATTATTATTATTATTATTATTTTTATTATTATTATTATTATTATTATTATTATTATTATTATTATTATTATTATTATTATTATTATTATTATTATTATTATTATTATTATTAATAATAATAATAATAATAATAATAATAATAATAATAATAATAATAATAATAATATTATTATTATATTCATCCAGTTGCCTAGTATTCGGCCAAACTCAAGGCCTATCAGCAGGCCTACTCTACCATTGAAAAGAAGGCAATTATTCAGCGACCACAACCCACTCATCTACCTCAGCTCCATGAAAAACAGCAAAAAAAAAAAAGTCTCATGCACTGGACTTTAGCTCTGCAGCCCTACAGTATGTTGATCAGGCACATCTCTGGCAAGGTTAACGTTATATGGACCCCAATGGAAATAAGTCACTCTGTCTGACTTTTTTGGGTTATCCTAAGTTTTCTACACATATGCTTTACCCCCTTCCTTAATGGTCAAATTGTTAATAATTTATGTGAAAAATTAATGGTCACAAGTTTTTTTTTTTATTGAGAGGGGACACATTGTCCCTGTTCTCAAGTTTCTTGTACCTTTGTTAACCCTACTGTCTGCTGTCTAACTCTTGGGTTAGTGCTTGATATTAAAGTTCCTCTTTGGACAGGATATTGCAGCGCTAAATGAATTCCAAAGGGTGAGGAACAGAGTGCAGAGGCTTGTAAAAGGAGCAAAGGCAAGGCACTATTGCTCAAAAATCGAAGAGTACAAGAATAACCCCAGAAAGCTCTGGCAACAACTAAAACAGTTGGGGTATAGCCATAAACCAGTAGATAGATCTAACATAGTGCTATCTATCCATAACGAGGTATGCCACGAAACAACTAAAGTGGCAAATTGTCTTAATTCATACTACACAACTGTCGCATCACCACCAGTAAGTAAGCTACCAGCTGCATCAAATACCTTTAACACAGACTCTGATAAGATTAAAACATACTATACCAATAAAGGAGTAACTCCAAACAGTTGTCGACTAGTAAGTGTATCTCATGACTTCGTGCAAAAAGAACTAAGCAGGTTAAACCCAACTAAGAGCACCGGCCTAGACAACATCTAAGTTCCTAAAAGATGGTGCCTCTGAACTGACAATCCCCATTTATAAGAATATAAGAATGGAGGAACACTGCAGAAGGCCTACTGGCCCATACAAGGCAAGTCCTTATCAAAACCACCACTACCTAAGAATTTACTCCCGTACTCACGACACTAATCAAACCCAGCCCCTCCCACTCATATATTTGTCCAATCTCTTTTTAAAGCCACCCAAGGTCCTAGCCTCTATCACCCTACTCGGAAGATTGTTCCACGCATCTACAACTCTGTTCGAAAAACAGTACTTGCCTATGTCCTTTCTAAATCTAAATTTATCCAATTTAAATCCGTTATTTCTGGTTCTTACTTGGTTCGATATCCTCAGTATTTTATTAATATCTCCCTTGTTTATGCCCATCATCCACTTGTACACCTCGATGACATCTCCCCTCGTTCTACGTCTTTCCAGAGAGCGGAGATTCAACGCTCCAAGCCCATCTTCACACGGGAGACCTCCCATACTGCAAATAATAATAATAATAATAATAATAATAATTTTTATTTCAATGCATGTTACAAGTGTACAATGTTATTGGTAGTTACAAATATAATACAATTATAAAACTGTAATGCAAGGAGAGCCACTGGCATGCCATGGCATTAGGGGCAGTTTATTCTAGAGACTTATTCACTAAGTACTTAATGCTAAAGAAATTGATTGAGTTTATTCTAGTTCTATATTATTTAAATTATTAAATGGTTATACATACTATTTAAAGACAATACAAGAGAAATTGGTTGAGTTTAATCTAGTTGTAGAATTTATTTCAAATTACAGTATGTTGATGCTATACTAGTATAATAACAATACTAGAAATAGTTTTTAGAGTTTCATCTAGGTATATATTTTATTTCAAATTAAGAAAATGATGATACTATAAGATTTTAAATGACAATATGATGATATGAGATTGCAACAAGTGTTAAGGAGGATGAACATATCAAAATGAGATCTTCTTAAGTAAAATAATATTGGGTTTGGAAGTTTGTTACAGTATGAGTATTTAGTATAGGGTGAGTAGGTGACTTTTGAGAAGAGTCTTGAATTGATTTTCCGACAAGGTTAACTTGATATTTACTGGTAATGAATTCCAGATTTTGGGGCCCTTTATGTGCATAGAATTTTTACATTGGTTACTATGGACTCGGGGTATGTCAAATAGTGATCTGTGTCTTGTGTCATGTTCGTGGGACCTATTAAAGTTGTTGAGGAGAATTCTGAGCGCAGGGTTAATATTAGCATGTAGAGTTTTATGTATGTAGAAGGCACATGAATAGGTATGAATATTTTTTATGGTGAGTAGTTTTAAGGTTCTGAATATAGGTGGAGTATGCTGTCTAGAGTGGGAATTTGTTATCATCCTGACTGCAGCCTTTTGCTGGGTTATGAGTGGTCTAAGGTGATTTAATGTTGTTGAGCCCCATGCACAGATTCCATAGGTGAGATAAGGGTAGATAAGAGAATGATATAGTGCAATGAGAGCTGGTTGAGGCACATAATAGCGTATCTTAGATAATATACCTACTGTCCTTGAGATTTTCTTGGAAATTTGTTGTATGTGTGTTTGGAATTTAAGACTACTGTCAAGGTGGATTCCTAGGAATTTTCCCTCTGTGAGCCTTGTGATGGGTGAACCATTTAGCGTTATGTTAAGTGGAACATTTGTGGCTTTGTTTCCAAACTGTATGTAGTAGGTCTTGTCCGTATTGAGAGTAAGCTTATTTGTCATCATCCATGTTGATATTTTCTGTAATTCGGCATTAACTGTGTTGGCTAGTACGACTGGATTTGGGTGAGAGAAGACATATGTTGTGTCATCTGCAAACAAAATGGGTTTGAGTAGTTGTGATGCATTCGGTAGGTCATTTATGTAAATGAGGAATAGGAGTGGCCCCAGGACACTACCTTGAGGGACACCGACTGTAATTTGTTGTGTGGAAGAGTTCTCTCCATTTGTGTTCACGTACTGACTTCTGTTGCTAAGGTACGACTTTAGGTCCATCACCACTAATACAGTACCAGAGGGGTTCAAGGAGGCCAGAGTTACTCATATCTTCAAGAAAAATAGTAGGCTTGATGTCAGCAACTATAGGCCTGTTAATATACAGGAAACAAATTATCAAAATCAACAAAACAGAATCAGAACCCCTGCCGATAGCATGTGGAGTTCCCCAAGGTAGTATTCTGGGTCCCTTATTATTTCTATGTTATGTAAACGACATGCCCATCAGTGTCAAGTGCAAACTCCTACTGTATGCAATAAAGGAATGGAACAGACTGCCTGCACATGTCAAAGCCAGTCATAGTATGAGCCATGACTCATGATCGCGTGTTCTAACCCCATCCGTGGTATGGTTTGATAGTATTAGTCAGCTCAAGAAGAGAGCCAAAAGGTGCCTAATGAATGTAGCGACAGAAAGGGAGGAGAATTATTTTTTTATTTTTTTAGATAACACACATGTAAATGTAAATAACTCTTTTAACCTTATTCCTAATATATCTCCTTTATAGTAATAATAATAATAATAATAATAATAATTTTTATTTCAATGCATGTTACAAGTGTACAATGTTATTGGTAGTTACAAATTTAATACAATTATAAAACTGTAATGCAAGGAGAGCCACTGGCATGCCATGGCATTAGGGGCAGTTTATTCTAGAGACTTATTCACTAAGTACTTAATGCTAAAGAAATTGATTGAGTTTATTCTAGTTCTATATTATTTAAATTATTAAATGGTTATACATACTATTTAAAGACAATACAAGAGAAATTGGTTGAGTTTAATCTAGTTGTAGAATTTATTTCAAATTACAGTATGTTGATGCTATACTAGTATAATAACAATACTAGAAATAGTTTTTAGAGTTTCATCTAGGTATATATTTTATTTCAAATTAAGAAAATGATGATACTATAAGATTTTAAATGACAATATGATGATATAAGATTGCAACAAGTGTTAAGGAGGATGAACATATCAAAATGAGATCTTCTTAAGTAAAATAATATTGGGTTTGGAAGTTTGTTACAGTATGAGTATAATAATAAGGTATTAAAAGGACCCCAATGGAAATAAGTCACTGACTTTTTGGGCTATCCTAGGTTCTCTACACATATGTTGCTATGTATGATAATCTATGTAATTGTATTTGTGTATACCTGAATAAATTTACTATCAGAAATTTAGAGTAAGATTCAGCGCTCAGAAACGCCAGGTGAATCTAGATATCCAGGAATCCGAGAATCCGGATTGAATCCGCGAACGAGTCGGCGGACGCAGCTAAGTGTTGTCACCGTCATATTGAAGTTTATTATACGTTAGTGTTATATAGTGTAATGGTGCTTTATAACCTATGTTGTGGTGCTTTATAACCTGTGTAGTGGTACTTCATAACCTGTGTTGTGTGTGTAGTAGTGCATCATAACCTGTGTTGTGTGTGTAGTGGTGCTTCATAACCTGTGTTGTGTGTAGTGGTGCTTCATAACCTGTGTTGTGTGTGTAGTGGTGCTTCATAACCTGTGTTGTGTGTGTAGTGGTGTTTCATAACCTGTTGTGTGTGTAGTGGTGCTTCATAACCTGTTGTGTGTGTAGTGGTGCTTCATAACCTGTGTTGTGTGTGTAGTGGTGCTTCATAACCTGTGTTGTGTGTAGTGGTGCTTCATAACCTGTGTTGTGTGTGTAGTGGTGCTTCATAACCTGTGTTGTGTGTGTAGTGGTGCTTCATAACCTGTGTTGTGTGTGTAGTGGTGCTTCATAACCTGTGTTGTGTGCTCATAACCTGGGTATTGAAGAGTTAGGGTGCTCAACCGTCCAGTTAGCCCCTGTGTTGTGTACGAGGCTCATAACCTGTTTGTGTGTAGGGTGTCAAACCAGGTGTTGCTGTGGTCCCTCATAACCGTGTTGTGGTAAGTCCATAACCTGTGTTTAGGTGCTTCATAACCTGTTTTGTGTAGTGGTGCTTCATAACCGTGTGTAGTGCTTCATACTGTGTGTGAGTGTCCTGTGTGTTTAGTGTAACGTGCTCACGGCGGATGTGCCATGCTCATGTTGTGAGTGGTGCTTCATAACCAGGTGTTATGGTGAGCAGTCCAACGTAGAACCATAACCTGGTGTGTAGGTACGCTTAGTGGTGCTTCATAACCTGTGTTGTGTGTGTAGTGGTGCTTCATAAACTGTGTTGTATGTGTAGTGGTGCTTCATAACCTGTGTGTGTGTTAGTAGTGTGTGCTTCATAACCTGTGTGTGTAGTGGTGCTTCATACTGTGTGTGTGTTGTAGTGTGTGTTGTGCATAACCTGTGTTGTGTGTGTAGTGGTGCTTTATAACCAGTGTTGTGAGTGTAGTGGTGCTTCATAACCTGTGTTGTGTGTAGTGGTGCTTCATAACCTGTGTTGTGTAGTGGTGCTTCATAACCTGTGTTGTGTGTGTAGTTGTACTTCATAACCTGTGTTGTGTGTAGTGGTGCTTCATAACCTGTGTTGTGTGTAGTGGTGCTTCATAACCTGTGTTGTGTGTGTAGTGGTGCTTCATAACCTGTGTTGTGTGTGTAGTGGTGCTTCATAACCTGTGTTGTGAGTGTAGTGGTGCTTCATAACCTGTGTTGTGTGTAGTGGTGCTTCATAACCTGTGTTGTGTGTAGTGGTGCTTCATAACCTGTGTTGTGTGTGTAGTGGTGCTTCATAACCTGTGTTGTGTGTGTAGTGGTGCTTCATAACCTGTGTTGTGTGTGTAGTGGTGCTTCATAACCTGTGTTGTGTGTGTAGTGGTGCTTCATAACCTGTGTTGTGTGTAGTGGTGCTTCATAACCTGTGTTGTGTGTAGTGGTGCTTCATAACCTGTGTTGTGTGTAGTGGTGCTTCATAACCTGTGTTGTGCGTGTAGTGGTGCTTCATAACCTGTGTTGTGTGTAGTGTTTCATAACCTGTGTTGTGTGTAGTGGTGCTTCATAACTTGTGTTGTTGTGTTGTGTGTAGTGGTGCTTCATAACCTGTGTTGTGCGTGTAGTGGTGCTTCATAACCTGTGTTGTGTGTAGTGTTTCATAACCTGTGTTGTGTTTACCTGGAGAAAATTCCAGGGGTCAACACCCATGCTGCCCGGTCTGTGACCAGGCCTCATGTGTGTGTAGTGGTGCTTCATAACCTGTGTTGTGTGTGTAGTGGTGCTTTATAACCTGTATTCACCTAGTTGTACTCACCTAGTTGTGGTTGCAGGGGTCGAGTCATAGCTCCTGGCCCCGCCTCTTCACTGGCCGCTACTGGGTCACGCTCCCTGCTCCCTAAGCTTTATCATACCTCTCCTTAAAGCTATGTATGGAACCTGCCTCCACTACATCGCTTCCCAAGCTATTCCACTTCCCGACCACTCTATGACTGAAGAAATACTTCCTAACATCCCTGTGATTCATTTGAGTCTTCAACTTCCAACTGTGTTCCCTTGTTGCTGTGTCCCATCTCTGGAACATTCTGTCTCTGTCCACCTTGTCTATTCCTCTCAGTATCTTATATGTCGTTATTATGTCCCCCCTATCTCTCCTGTCCTCCAGTGTCGTCAGGTCGATTTCCCTTTACCTCTCCTCGTAGGACATACCCCTTAGCTCCGGGACTAGTCTTGTTGCAAACCTTTGCACTTTCTCTAGCTTCTTTACGTGCTTGGCTAGATGTGGGTTCCAAACTGGTGCTGCATACTCCAGTATGGGCCTAACATACACAGTGTACAGAGTCCTGAACGATTCTTTATTAAGATGTCGGAATGCTGTTCTTAGGTTAGCTAGGCGCCCATATGCTGCAGCAGTTATTTGGTTGATGTGCGCCTCAGGAGACGTGCCTGGTGTTATACTCACCCAAGATCTTTTTCCTTGATTGAGGTTTGCAGTCTCTGGCCCCCTAGACTGTATTCCGTCTGCGGTCTTCTTTGCCCTTCCCCAATCTTCATGACTTTGCACTTGGTGGGGTTGAACTCCAGGAGCCAATTGCTAGACCAGGCTTGCAGCCTGTGTGTAGTGGTGCTTCATAACCTGTGTGTAGTGGTCCTTCATAACCTGTGTTGTGTGTGTAGTGGTGCTTCATAACCTGTGTGTAGTGGTCCTTCATAACCTGTGTTGTGTGTGTAGTGGTGCTTCATAACCTGTGTAGTGGTCCTTCATAACATGTGTTGTGTGTGTAGTGGTCCTTCATAACATGTGTTGTGTGTGTAGTGGTCCTTCATAACATGTGTGTGTAGTGGTGCTTCATAACCTGTGTTGTGTGTAGTGGTGTTTCATAACCTGTGTTGTGTGTAGTGGTGCTTCATAACCTGTGTAGTGGTGCTTCATAACCTTTGTAGTGATGCTTTATAACCTGTGTAGTGGTCCTTCATAATCTCTGTATTGGTGCTTCATAACCTGTGTTGTATAGTGTAGTGGTGCTTCATAACCTGTGTAGTGTGTGTAGTTGTGCTTCATAACCTGTGTAATGTGTGTAGCAATGCTTCATAACCTTGCTGGTAGTGTAGTGGTGCTTCATAACCAGTGTAGTGGTGCTTCATAACCAGTGTAGTGGTGCTTCATAACCTTGCTGGTAGTGTGGTGGTGCTTCATAACCTTGCTGGTAGTGTGGTGGTGCTTCATAACCTTGCTGGTAGTGTGGTGGTGCTTCATAACCTTGCTGGTAGTGTGGTGGTGCTTCATAACCTTGCTGGTAGTGTGGTGGTGCTTCATAACCTTGCTGGTAGTGTGGTGGTGCTTCATAACCTTGTTACTGGTATACAGAAGGTCATATTCATACACTACCACATATTGCCTGAAATACGAGCTGACCTGACCTGATCTCTGACCTGTCCTGGCCTCGTACAACCTGACCTGACCTGTCTCGTACAACCTGACCTGATCTTCGTGTCTGTCACAAAACTTGTGTCTAGTAACTAACTGACCTGACCTGGACTTGATGAACCTACAAGAATATGGTAGGCTTTTTTTTTTTTGTGACCCAACTTGTTACTACGATTATCATACATAATGTAATTTTCCTAAGATAGCTCAAAAATGTCAGACAGAGTGACTTCCAGTGTGGCCTTGGTTTCCATTATTTATGCTGCTTGATTAGTTAATTTACTCTGCAATCTTGACTCATCCTATGAACTGTAGCGCAGAAAAGAAAATTGATTACGGAGGTAACATTGGGTCAGTATTGGGCCCTACTGGGCTTAGTTACATCATTTCAAACATTAGTTCATCTGCACAATGCAATATGGAGATTTAATCTCAAAATAATTTTTAAGTTTTTATTACCACTTACACATTGGTCATTAATAATAATAATATCTTTATTTACTACAAGTACATGTACAAGGTATACCAGCCTAGCTGACATCAATGACATACTACTATGTAGAAATTTCCTTGTTATGCAAAGCATTTAGGGCAAATTAGGTCAGTTTTTCTCCCAGGATGTGACCCACACCAGTCCACTAACACCCAGATACCCATTTTACTGATGGGTGAATATAAACAACCGGTGTAAGGAAACACATCCAATTTTTCCACCCCTTTGCCAGGAATCGAACCCAGACCCTTGCCGTGTGAAGCGAGAGCTTTTGCCACCAGGCTACAGGGGTACAGGGGTTGCAGTCCCATCAAAAATAATTTCTGACATTATGTTGGTACAAAATGTAGATACTGTCTCAAGATTTCAGATATCCTATCATTAACAATGAGGTGTTTTGTCATATCCTGTAAAATTTGCATGAAGGTGTCTCTGAAATGTTGGATGTTTGGACACTAATAATAATAATAATAATAATAATAATAATAATAATAATAATAATATCTTTATTTACTACAAGTACATGTACATGGTATACAGGCCTAGCTGACATCAGTGACATACTACTATATAGAAAGTCGCTTGTTATGCTGAGCATTTCGGGCAGATTAGGTCAGTGTCCTAGGATGCGACTCACACCAGTCGACTAACACCCAGGTACCCATTTTACTGATGGGGAACATAGACAACAGGTGTAAAGAAACACGCCCAATGTTTCTGCCCTGGCTGGGAATCGAACCCAGGCCCTCGCCGTGTGAAGCGAGAGCTTTAGCCACCAGACCACCAGAGCCCCTTAAGATATAATGTGTCAGTGTGTGGCCCTTTGTCTGTCTGGATCTGGCTATAAGAAAGTTTATTTAGGAACATGTACACAATATAAACCCTCCGCTCAAAATTCTCCTCACCAACCTTAATAGTACCCATGACCACAACACAAGACACAGATTTCTTTTTGATATACCCCGTGTCCATATCAACCTATGTAAAAATTCTATGCACATAAAGGGCCCCAGAATCTGGAATTCATTACCAGTAAATACTAAAATAACCTTGTCTGAAAATCAATTTAAGACTCTTCTCAAAAACCTCCTACTCACCCTAAACTAAATACTCATACTGTAAATTGCTTTCAAAAATGCTCATTGTTATTTTCCTATAAAATAATTTCGATTTTTACTATTATGTTACTATTGTGTTACCACCTACTCACCCTAAACTAAATACTCATACTGTAAATTACTTTAAAAAATGCTCAATGTTATTTTCCGTAAGATAATTTCATTTTTTACTGTTATATTACCATCCTACTAAACACTTGTTACAATGTAATATCATCATATTGTAATTTGAACAATGTATTACCATCATATTATAATTTGAACGATCTAATAAAACAAATTCACTCAATTTCTCTAATGTTATGTTCATAGTCTATAAGCCATTAGATTAAGCTGCCCCTAATGCCATGGCATGTCAGTGGCTCTCCTTGCACTTCAATTTATGATTGTAATAACAAAACCTATGTAAACTAGCAATGAAATAAATATTTGTATTTGTATAAGTACAATTATCATACATAGTGTAAATTACCCAGGATAACCCAAAAAATGTCAGACAAAGTGATTTATTGCCATGGTGCTCAATCCAGACACTTCTATGTTTGAGGTCATAGGCCCTGTCTCTGTCCACATACTTTGCATTTTGTAATATGCATATCTATACAAACTGTACTGTTAGAGCAACATCTTGCAATCTACTGACCATGTTACTTTCTCCATACACATTTCACTTGACAAATTATAATAATAATACAATAATACTATACTTCTAATAATAATCATAATGTTAGGGAATGGACATCCTAAGATATGGACTGTAATTAAGCTACTTAGCTTATTAATGCATCCACAACTCGCAGCCTTCCCCGATGTCGTTATAGCTGATGCATACGGTCTCATCCCCTTGGACTGTTAAGAGAGTAAATATGTGTGAGTTATATATTATTGCCCCAAAGGAGCGTATGCCCATATCGTCAGTCATTGAATGGACTGAACGGCGGTTTACTCACAGGGTTTGGGCGTGGGCAGATTGCCCGCGTCTCACCGGGTGAATGATAAATCTGCCTAGAACAAAATATGTATTCTTAACTGCGCAGCTGGTGACATCTATGTCTAAGCAGACTTACCTGGGTATTTGTATCGGACCCTTAATTCACACCCGGAGAACGCTGTCTTGCTTATAGAACTTCGCTGATGAGTCACCGTCTCGTTGATGATACAATCGCGATTGTCTATCTACGTTTGTCTTTTAGCAGTATTAAGAAGCTGTGCACACTTCTCTGTAATGTACCGCAGAGACCACACAGACCCATTCTCTCACATCTAGGCCTACCAGCCTTTTCCCGCTTAATTTGAGGGCGCTAGAATTTACGCATACTAGTACAGCACCAACCCTGAAAGGGTTAAAGAATAACTATAGTTTTGCATACAGAAAACAATGAGAAATAAATATAAATGAGTAATTTTAATGATAAATGAACATTACATACCTTTATTGAAGACTCTTGTAGGCATATTGAAGAAGGCAGGGAGGGGAGAGGGAGTTGAGGTTATTGTTTGGAAGGGAAATCCCCCTCCATAAGGACTTCAGGTATCAAAGCCCTCTCTGGGGTTACTTCCCTTCTTTGTCTTTTACTGGCACTGGACCCCTGTCATACTAAAAATCCCTAAAATGGGACAAGGTATTGTCACTGAGCATGTTGCAGATATGGCTCATATCAGTTTGGTCAGGGTGATATTTTTCAACAAAAGTTTGCAACTCATTCCACTTTGCACACATGTCCTTAATCACTGAAGAAGGCACATTCTCCCCTCTCTCTTCCTCCCCCTCTGAAGCAATTTTCTCAGCTGTGGTCTGTTACTGTTCCAGATGAAGGTCTTGCAGTTCTTCAGTGGTTAGCTCTACCCTGTGGTCCTCCACCAACTCTTCCACATCCTGGCCACTCACCTCCAACCCCATGGACATCCCCAAAGACACAATAGATTCCACAACAGGCATAGGGTCGTCAGGGTCAGCCTCAAACCCTTACCAAAGGGCTGGCACTAGGAACTTTCTTTGGGCCCATTGTGGCTTATTTCGCAGTCGCAATCAATAAACAAGCACAAGAATTGTGAAATATTTCAGATGAATGCTCACTCAACCAGTGACAGAGCCAAACAGACACGGCACATGAGAGTGGCAGCGTCCCGGGGGGTGGGCGGATGTGTCTGATACGTACAATTTCTGGATGGAGGTACGAAATCCAGACCAAAATTTTGCCACAGAAAGTGTTCTAAATCCGAATTGTACGATATTCAGACCGTATGAAAACTGGAGTTCCACTGCACTTATTTGTATACATTTAATGACCTTAAATACATGTATGCAATGTTTATTGTCCTTGTAGTCTTAAGTTAGACTTAAGCGTGCCTAAAATGCTCTACATAACTATGGGCTTTCTACATGCATTATCACTTGTCATCCATTTCTGTATAAACAGTTTATCACATTGAAATAAGCTTTGACTAAGGAGCCGTCAACGTAATCTGTTTGATATTTTTAATCTGCAGGCTGTGTATTTGTTCCAGAGCTCTTGAGTTTAGAAATTAGTAAAATATAAGGATTGTGCATGCTTAAGTTTCTTGGGAGGATAGGTAGACATGGTGATACAGTATCAAAAGCTGTTACAGTGGACCCCCGGTGTTCGTCCTGCTCCAAACTCGCCCTTTTATGTAAGTATTTTTTTAAATGCTTTTGTAAGTGTATTTTTGGGGGTCTAAAAGGACTAGTCTACTTTACATTATTCCTTAAGGGAATAAATTCGTTTGGTAATGGCACTTGAACAGCATTCTGGAACGAAAAAATCACGAAAACCAGGGGTCCACTGTATTTGCCAGGGTAAGAGGAAATGCTGTTTTTTAACATGATGCAGTTCATGTATGTAATCCATATGTTTTTATTTGCATGACTTTTAGTGTAGTTCATTTTGATCTACTTGTCCCATGAATTATACATTCTAGTAAGTCTTTAGGAACAACAACATTTTGATCACAGCAGATTCAATCGTATCGTGATTTTGATTTACATATTCTACCAGCAATGCTAGATACACATGATTCTTGCCTCATATTAAGTATTATGGTGGTTATAGGACATCCAAGAATAATTCTTAGCCTTATTTTTTTTTTAGTTTTCAGGTTTTTCATTGGTTTTACTGTGTGCATGATAATCTACCAGAAATCTTATGTATGTTAAATACTGTACATCATTTTTGCATCTAACATTTGTACCGTAGTTGGGATTATACATTACAATAGTTCTCAGAGCTTTAAGTCTGTCTTTAGACTGTTGGTTAATGACTTGTTACTGGATGTAAAACATTCTGACTCATCCAAACCTAACTAGACCTAAGCTAATTTGATTTGTTATTTAGGTCTGACTCAACCTGACCTGACCTGACAGGACTTGTCACTCATGTGTTATCAAAATGTGACTTGATATACCCAAAACTTTCCTGAACTGACCTAACAACCTAACTTAGTCTGTCAGTCAGGTCTAGTACATGACCTTATTTGACCTAACTAATCTCACCACCATATTTATCACTGACCTGGCTTAATTAAACCCAACTTGATCTAACCTAACCTAACCTGTCACTTCATTCAATTACAGCCAGAATTAACCTAACTAAGCCTGTTCTGACCTAACAAGTCATTCAGGTCAAGTACAAGCTAACCAGATTTGTACCAGGCCATCTCATTCTAAATAGGTCGTATATTATAGTTACAGTAAACCATCCACAGTACAGGTAGGGATTGAACTCACAGCAAGTGAGTGGTAAAACTCCAGGCCAGTGTGTAAGCCACTGGGCCAGCTGGCTACAATAAGATTCATCCAGCTAGGTATATTTATACACCATAGAGAAGTTTGCATGGGCCTCACAAATGCTGTATGTGATTTTGAGTATATACCTTTATCTAGGCTAAATTTACAGATGTAGTATAGATATTTTACATGCATGTCAAATTTTTGTCTCTTTACAAAGATTACACTTCAACATTAGACATAGAGTGGTGTCAGTTGATGACTTGACCTAGAATAAGTTATACACAAATAACCCGCACACAGGAGAAACAAACTTTATGATGACGTTTCAGTCCAACTTGGACCATCGATTAGTTATTGGTCCAAGTCAGACCGAAATGTCGTCATAAGTTCTCTCTCCTGTGTGCTGGTTATCTGTGTATTGTTCTAGTCACAGTATTGTGCCTTTTTGTTTTTCCTGTAAAACAGACCAGTTGGGAGGGGGTGAAGCCCTTCTTTTCCCTTAATCAAAAATCACTTAAAAATTTAATATTTCTGTCACTTTGAGCCCTTTTTCAAACTACTTCCGGTTTGGAAACTGACCGAAATCACCATATGAGTTGATACCAAGAAACAGTCTATAAAATCATACAAGTGACCCTAGAAAATACCTAACAAAATAATAGCTGCAAATATCAATTTTTGAAGGGGGTGGACCTGTAAGCCAGTAGAAGGCCTCGGTCAGATGATCAAAAGTTCCAGTGGTGGGTCATCATATAACTAACCTCAGAGTTGCTATTTTACACCAAACACAAGGTCAGAGCTTTTGCTTTTTTCCAACAAGCATTGGCATGAGTAATGGCATCAGTAATGTAGATCTCTGTAAGTGACACTGGTGTCAGTAATGTAGATCTCCGTGAGTGACACTGGCACCAGTAATGTAGATCTCCGTGAGTGACACTGGCATCAGTAATATAAATCTCCATGACGCTGGCATCAATACTGTAGATCTCCATGAGTGACACTGGCATCAATAATGTAGATCTCTGTGAGTGACACTGGCATCAGTAATGTAGATCTCCCTGAGTGACACTGGCATCAGTAATGTAGATCTCCCTGAGTGACACTGGCATCAGTAATGTAGATCTCCGTGAGTGACACTGGCGTCAGTAATGTAGATCTCCATGAGTGACACTGGCATCAGTAATGTAGGTCTCCATGAGTGACACTGGCATCAGTAATGTAGATCTCCGTGACACTGGCATCAGTAATGTAGATCTCCGTGACACTGGCATCAGTAATGTAGATCTCCGTGACACTGGCATCAGTAATGTAGATCTCCGTGACACTGGCATCAGTAATGTAGATCTCCGTGACACTGGCATCAGTAATGTAGATCTCCGTGACACTGGCATCAGTAATGTAGATCTTCATGAGTGACAGTGGCATCAATAATGTAGATCTCCGTGAGTGACACTGGCATTAGTAATGTAGATCTCCGTGAGTGACACTGGCATCAATAATGTAGATCTCCATGAGTGACACTGGCATCAATAATGTAGATCTCCATGAGTGACACTGGCATCAATAATGTAGATCTTCACGAGTGACACTGGCGTCAGTAACGTAGATCTCCACGAGTGACATTGGTGTCAGTAATGTAGATCTAAATGGGAGACACTGAAAGAGCTAATAGTGTACTACAGTACATTATTAATATTATTATTATTATTATTACTATAATTGTTATTTTTATATAATTTTCTCCAGCCTTGTTGTGAAGCTCTCGGTTTCATTTCAGCCGAGCATGATACAGCTTTGGTTTTTCAGACATTACTTTGACTAAATTATAACTATCTTCTAATTAATACAAAATGTAACAATGCAGATAGTTACTGTACACAAGCACTGTCATTATTGTTGTAATTGTCAGTCATTAATCAATCACCATCATCATTTTCATCACTGGTATCATTATCATTAGCATCACCATTATCATTACCGTCAGTCATCACCATCATTATTATTTTCATTATCACAATTTTTTCCATCATCATTATTCATGTACTTTTATTATTGTTGCTGTTAATTACTCTTATTAACATGCTGTATTATTATTAGAGTATTTTTACTAAATAACAATGAAAATAATAGTACGTACTGTTATTATTATTCACAAATAACCCAGGTTATCTGTGTATTATTCCAGTCATGGTATTGTACCTTTCTATTTATTAGTATTATCATTATGATTATTCTACAATTCTTGCAGATTGCTGCTATGCCACCAAAGAAAAAACAAAAATGGGTTCCACGTTTTCAAAAAAAACAAACCATGAAGAAGCAGGCACAAATGAAGGAGAAGCTGCTAGCCTCACTTAAACAACAGTTTCCAGTATCTACTGGTAAAGACCATCAAGAGAAAGGTTAGTTAATGTAACTTTGAAACCTGTCATCTGCTGCATGATACACATTAAGGCTGCACTTCATCTAAAAATTGTGAGGACTTTATATATTTTTTAACCCTTGAACTGTCTAAACGTAGATCTACGTTCACTCTCGTAGTGCTCCGAACGTAGATCAATGTTTTATTTTTCATGCCCTCAAATTTGGTGCGATAGACCTGAGTCGCCTAGACTTGAGAAAATGGGTCTGTGCACTCAATGTGCGCAATACAGTATTAACAAAATCTGGGACCACTTAGTACTTTGTGGGAGCACCAGTTCAATTGAGCGCCAGCTAGAGTAAATAGCGTGGCAAAGACCATGAATTCACTAATGTCATGTCGTATTAACACTTCCCTTTTAAGAGGAAAGTGATGTTGATCCAAAGTTTAGTGGCTGTGAGATGGATGTGGCCACAAGTGATTGAGGAAATATCAAAAACCTCGATAATAACCCATGCACAACATTTGTGCAACATCTTTTCATTTTTGATACCACTGGTAGTGTCATCCTGCCAGAATGTCCTATAACCTATGTCCTAAGTAAAGAGAAACGATTCTGGAACATGTGTAATACGTATTCGTCAGGTCGGCTGGCTCTCTGGCCGGCTGGCTGGGTGGGTGGGTGTTTGGGTGGCTGGCTGACTGACTTTGGCTGTCTCTTCATCTGTATCTGTCTGTCTATCTGTCTCTGTCTGACTCTGTGTCTGTCTCTCTAACAGGTACACATAAGTACAGTTATCATACATAGTGTAAATTACCTAAAAATTAAAAATTAAAATTAAAATTAAAATTCTTTATTTCTGTTAATATTACAATGTGGGGTTTACATATTTTTTGGCATTATTACATACGTATTATAAAATACTTATTACAAAAAGGTCACTAGTATGCCTAGGTATGCCTAGGCATTTCGGGCAGACTAATACTAGGTCTTACTCTATATTGACACAGGATATGGATCATGCTGGTATTAAGGTTAGGTAATTGTAGTGATCAACTAGATTTACAAAATTGAGGTACGTAGTTAAAAATATTTAAGAACTTAACAATTAGTTTCTGTTAATAGAAATGGTCTCGTTTTGGCATGATACAGTTTCTATATTGAATAGTGGAGTGTCTTAGGCAAACTTTTGACTAGCTTAAGAATAAATCAATAGCTGAATTCAGAATTTTATGTTTATAGTCTTGTGCAAATTAAGGGGAATCACAGATCTCAATAAGTGTATTTTGCTTTGAATATGTGCAAGATAAAGTAGTTTTCATGTGGTTAGCTATTGGTGGGGTGTGTAAGGGAGATAAGATGTTTTTTAACGGTGCTTTTGAAAATGGTGTTTGTTTCTGTAGTTCTAGAGTTTTCAGCCAGGGAGTTCCAGATTTTAGGCCCTTTTATGCGCATTCAATTTTTATATAGATTTAGCTGGACACGGGGAATGTCAAAGAGATGTTTGTGTCTGGTATTATGTCTATGGGTCCTGTCACAACTATCAAGAAAGTGTTTTAGTTCTGGATTAATATTGGAATTTATGGTTCTGTAGATGTAGTGTGCAGAGTAGTAAGTGTGGATGTTCTGAACAGTGAGTAAGTTCAGGTCTTTGAAGAGGGGGGGGTGTTGCCTAGCATTGGATTGCGTGATAATTCTTACTGTGGCTTTTTGTTGGGTTATTATTGGCTTTAGGTGGGTAATTGCTGTTGATCCCCAAGCACAAATGGCATATGTGAGGTAGGGATAGATGAGTGAATAGTATAGTGTGAGTAGAGCTGACTGTGGTACATTGTAACGTATCTAAGAGAGGATCCTAACAGTTTTGGACACTTTTTTTGTTATGTGTTGGATATGAGTGCTGAATTTCAGGTTGCTGTCGAGGTGTAGGCCCAGGAATTTGCCCTCATTATGTTTAGCAATAAGAGTGTTGTCGATCTTAATGTTTAATTGTGCATCACCTGCTCTGTTACCAAACATTATATAGAAGGTCTTATCAGTATTGAGTGTAAGTTTATTGGCTGTCATCCATGTAGATATTTTTAGTAGTTCATCATTAACAATGGTGTTGAGCGTGGCAAGATTTGGGTGGGAGATGACATAAGTCGTGTTGTCAGCAAAGAGAATTGGTTTCAGGTGTTGTGATACATTGGGAAGATCATTGATGTATAAGAGGAAGAGCAGGGGACCAAGGACACTTCCCTGTGGTACTCCAGTATCAAGTGACCGTGTTGAGGAGGTTGTGTCTTTAATGGTGACATACTGATACCTATTAGTAAGGTAGGATTTGAAATATGCAAGTGCATGACCTCTTGTACCATAATGGTCAAGTTTGTGGAGTTGGATGTCGTGGTTTACTGTGTCGAAAGCTTTCCTTAGGTCAATAAAAAGTCCTAATGGATATTCCTTATTTTCGAGTGCTGTGTAAAGCAGGTCTATCATTTTTACAATTGCATCGTTAGTGCTTTTATTTTTTCTGAAGCCAAATTGGCAGGGGTTGAGTATGCTTTGTGTTGTTATAAAGGAATATTGTCTTTTAAACATATCCCTGAGGTATCCTGGTAATACCTGATTGTTTCCCTCAAACACCCATCTCCTGTGCACAAGTTTCTCGAAGATTTTGGATAGCAGCGGTAAGTTTGATATTGGTCTATAGTTGTTTACGTCTGTGGGGTCACCGCCTTTGTGTATTGGTGTAACCCTCGCTGTTTTGAGTAGTGTCGGGAAGGTGCTAGTTTCTAGTGATTTATTAAAAAGTAATGACATAGCCTGCGAAAGGATATGAGCGGCTCGCTTGTATAATACTGGTGGGACTTGAGACAGATTCCCTTATTTATTTTTAAGTGACTTGGTTATCATGGTGACTTCAGTGGGCTCAGTAGGTGCAAGAAAGGAGGAGGTTGGGAAATTCCCATCTAGGTAATCACTTGCTCGGGCGTTGGTACCTGGGATTTTACTGGCAAGATTTGATCCTGTGTTTGAGAAGAAGTCATTTATCTTGTTTACTGTATCAATAGGCTGTAGTGGTGTTTTGTTCGGCTTAGTTAGGACAATATCCCTAGTTTTTTTCAGTTTGTGGGTGCCCAGAATCTGTGAGAGTGTTTTCCAGGTCTTTTTTATATCTCCTCTTGTTTCAGTGAATCTGCTGGAGTAGTACAATTGTTTGGCTTGTTTTATTAGTTTGGTGAGAACTGATAAATTATGTTTAACAATATCTTTGTGTATGAAGCCCTGTCTATATTGCTTTTCATATTGATGTTTCTTGTTAATGGATCTTAGTAAGCTGTTAGCCATGGGCAACCTAGCCGTTTATTCGTAATCAGTTTCGTTTTTATAGGACAATGTTTGTTGTATAGTCTAAGTAATTTATTAAGAAATATGGCTGTCCAGTCATCGATACCATTGGCATTGGAGAATTCTGTAACCCAGTCAACCGTCTCTAGCTCTGCTGTGAAGTTACTTATTGAGGCCTCGTCATCGATCACAGTCATCCTATTGATTGGTCTTCTGCTAAAACTGTCTACCCTACGTCTAACTTTCACAGTCACCGTCTGGTTGAATCCTCCCTTATACACAACTTTCCCTCTATGAATCTTAGCCCTGGCTTTGTCTCTGTAGATACTTTCCTCTCCCATTACATTGTTAAATGCTCCAAACTTCAGAACACCCGTGACTTAACCTGATTCCTTCCCCTTCTATCTCTTACCCCTTCTCCTCTTTCTTCTTTCTCCTCTGTATTTCTCCTTATATTTGTCCTTCTTTATTTTATTTTCATCATTTTTCCCCCTCTGTGTTCTTGTCCTTACCCAATGTGGGCTGCCAGCTTTATTGCAGTGCTCCTCTTTCCTAGAATATGACTGACTCCACTACTACTACTTCCACTACCACTACTACTTCCACTATTACTCCACCACTCTCTTGTGTCCTGCCCTGTCTGCTGCCTATAAATACCCCTTCTACCTGTTCTTTGTGTTAGTGTGACTTTGTAAATTGTCCAAGTCGGACCGAAACGTCGTCGTTAGCTCCTCTCTTCTATATGCGGGTTGTGTGTGTATTGTTCCAGTCTTGGTATTGTGCCTTTTTTTCATTATGAAACTTTGTTGTATTCTAGTGGTGGTTTACAAATGTTTGTTAATTAAGAGGAAGGTGGGATAGTGGTCAGTAGTGCTGTCTGTTATTATTCCTGATTTAAGGGGGGCTAGGATATTTGTTCATATATGGTCAATTATGGTTGCACTAGTCTCAGTCAGCCTGGTTGGTTTAGTTATTGTCGGTATGAGAAGTGCATTGTTCATATTGTTGATGAAATCAGTTACTGGCTGGTCATCTAGTAGGCCAAGGTTGATGTTGAAGTCTCCAGCTAAGAGAAGGTGGTGCTTGTTCATTTGGTTGTTTGTTATTAGCGTCTTTAGTTTATCGCTAAAATTTGGGATGTTTGTATGAGGCATCCGGTAAATGGCCCCGATAGTTATAGGAGCCTTAATTTTTTTTACAGTGAAATTAGCAAAAATATATTCTCTATAGAGTAATAGATTGCAATACCACCCCCAACTTGGTGTGGTCTGCAGTTGTGGATTGCTGTGTATCCTGGTAGTGAGTAGATATCTATTGTATCCTGCTTAAGCCAGGTTTCAGTGAGAACAATACATGTGAAGGTTGTCTTTAGGGAATCAAGGAGGTCATCATAGTGTTTGCTTAAGGATCGGATGTTGTAGTTAAGAACTGTTATACCTTTAGCAGTATTTAGGACAGTGTTGGCTTGCTGTGTAATAGAGGCAGTTACTTTCCAATAGATTTTGAATGGGTGTTAGATTATATAGGTTTAGATCAGGGTCGATGTGATCATTCATCATTTAGGTTAAATAGTAATTTTTTTATATCATGTATAGTGTGGTGAATTCTAGTATACTGATATCTGTAGTAGGGGGATGTTTGGACAAGTATATAGCTAATGCACATTGGTCAAATAGAGTATAGTAACAAATAAACAATGAATTTGGTATTGACTATGTATTAAGCTTGAATGAAATAAAGTATAACTAGATATAAACTAAGATAGAATTACAAAATAAAGTAGCACCAGACTGTCACTTGTAATTGCACTAAGGAATAGTTGCAAACAGGTATATATAAAGGTATAATACAGGTGTATACAAAAGTATTGGAATGAGATTAATAAGTTGAGGAAGCCTAGAGAACAAATGGATTTGACAGTTAAAAATAGGAGAGGAGAGTTATTAAATGGAGAGTTAGAGGTATCGGGAAGATGGAGAGAATATTTTGAGGATTTGTTAAATGTTGATGAAGACAGGGAAGCTGTGATTTCGTGTGTAGGGCAAGGAGGAATAACATCTTGTAGGAGTGTGGAAGAGCCAGTTGTGGGTGTAGGGGAAGTTCGTGAGGCAGTGGGTAGAATGAAAGGGGGTAAGGCAGCTGGGATTGATGGGATAAAGATAGAAATGTTAAAAGCAGGTGGGGATATAATTTTGGAGTGGTTGGTGCTATTATTTAATAAATGTATGGAAGAGGGTAAGGTACCTAGGGATTGGCAGAGAGCGTGTATTGTTCCTTTGTATAAAGGCAAAGGGGACAAAAGAGAGTGCAAAAATTATAGGGGAATAAGTCTGTTGAGTGTACCTGGTAAAGTGTATGGTAGAGTTATTATTGAAAGAATTAAGAGTAAAACAGAAAGCAGGATAGCAGATGAACAAGGGGGCTTTAGGAAAGGTAGGGGTGTGTAGACCAAGTGTTTACAGTGAAACATATAGGTGAACAGTATTTGGATAAGGGTAAAGATGTTTTTGTGGCATTTATGGATTTGGAAAAGGCGTATGATAGGGTAGATAGGGGGCAATGTGGCAGATGTTGCAGGTGTATGGAATAGGAGGAAGGTTACTGAAAGCAGTGAAGAGTTTTTATGAGGATAGTGAGGCTCAGGTTAGAGTGTGTAGGAGGGAAGGGACTATTTCCCAGTAAAGTGGGCCTTAGACAAGGATGTGTGATGTCACCGTGGTTGTTCAATATATTTATAGATGGGGTTGTAAGAGAAGTGAATGCGAGGGTCTTGGCAAGAGGTGTTGGGCTAAAAGATAAAGAAGCAAATACAAAGTGGGAGTTGTCACAGTTGCTTTTTGCTGATGACACTGTGCTTTTGGGAGATTCTGAAGAGAAGCTGCAGAGGTTGGTGGATGAATTTGGTAGGGTGTGTAAAAGAAGAAAATTGAAAGTGAATATAGGAAAGAGTAAGGTGATGAGGATAACAAAAGAATAGGTGACGAAAGATTGGATATCAGATTGAGGAGAGAGTATGGAGGAGGTGAATGTATTCAGATATTTGGGAGTGGACATGTCGGCGGATGGGTCTATGAAGGATGAGGTGAATCATAGAATTGATGGGGGGAAAAGGGTGAGTGGAGCACTTCGGAGTCTGTGGAGACAAAGAACCTTGTCCATGGAAGTAAAGAGGGAATGTATGAGAGTATAGTTATACCAACGCTCTTATATGGGTGTGAAGCATGGGTGATGAATGTTGCAACGAGGAGAAGGCTGGAGGCAGTGGAGATGTCATGTCTGAGGTCAATGTGTGGTGTGAATATAATGCAGAGAATTCGGAGTTTGGAAATTAGGAGGAGGTGCGGGATTACCAAAACGATTGTCCAGAGAGCTGAGGAGGGTTGTTGAGGTGGTTTGGACATGTAGAGAGAATGGAACGAGACAGAGTGACTTCGAGAGTGTATAAATCTGTAGTGGAGGGAAGGCGGGGTAGGGGTCGGCCTAGGAAAGGTTGGAGGGAGGGGTAAAGGAAGTTTTGTGTGCGAGGGCTTGGATTTCCAGCAAGCATGTGTGAGCGTATTTGATAGGAGTGAATGGAGGCATATGGTTTTTAATACTTGACGTGCTGTTGGAGTGTGAGCAAAGTAACATTTATGAAGGGATTCAGGGAAACCGGCAGGCCGGACTTGAGTTCTGGAGATGGGAAGTACAGTGCCGGCACTCTGAAGGAGGGGTGTAAATGTTGCAGTTTTATAACTGTAGTGTAAAGCACCCTTCTGGCAAGACAGTGATGGAGTGAATGATGATGAAAGTTTTTCTTTTTCGGGCCACCCTGCCTTGGTGGGAATCGGCCGATGTGTTAATAAAATAATAAAATAAAAAACAAAAGTATAATAAAATAAAAAGGGCAATGAATTGGTTGTAAGTGATATGATAGTAAAATGGTACACAACAGATATTAAAAATATTAAATTGGAATATTTGCGACAGGTTATAAAAAAGTATTATAGACTAAGATAGGGCAATGAATGATATGGCAAATTATAAATATATAATAAGGTATTAGAAATAATTAAGAAATATTTGTTGATACAAGAAAATTAGACTATGAGGTAGAGTTGTAGTTGAATATAAAAGCTTGGATATTTGGCAACAGTAGGTTAAAAAAAAGTATAAAAATAAAATTGGGCAATAAAGTATGAAATAAAATATGGCAATAATAAAGTATGAAATAAAATATGGCAATAATAAAAATTTTAAAATAAAATTGGGCAATAAAGCTTGAATATTTGGCAACAATAGGTTAAAAAAAAGTATAAAATAAAGTTGGGCAATAAAGTATAAAATAATGTAGGGTGATAAAAGTTTAAAATAAAATTGGGCAATAAAGTATAAAATGAAATAAGGCAACAATAGAGTAAAATAGTGCAATGCTATGGTCACTTATAAATAGAATAAAATAGGGCATTGATGTGGCAAGTTGCAAATATATAATAAAGTAGAGGTAATAATAAAGAGAGAGATTTTGTATCTATTAAATACAATTAAGACTATGAGATAGAATGGTAATTGAATACAAAAGTGAAATTCAAAAGTAGCAAGGGGGTATTAGAATTTTAGGGAACAATTTTTATGGTAGTATATAACTGTTACAGGGTGATTCATAACACTAATCATGGACGGTGGATATAAACTGCACTTTTTTCTGATTCTGTTAACCCAGCCTCACTCAGGAATGTTTTTAGGACAACCCAAAAAATCCAGTGCTATACACAGTGCTTTAGATATAAGGCATAATACGCATGACTGGCAAGTAATACCTTGTTCACTTATTAGGAATCAGATGTGACTGCATCCTGTGTAATAACTGTTGGTGCATGAGCTGCTCTCTGAGACAGAGAGACAAGCAGACAGAAAGACAGACAGAAAGACAGACACAGATAAGCAGACAGAGCTAGACACAGAGAGACATGTTTATGTGTAACAGCGAAAACAAACAAAGCCAGGGGTTCCCTGCAGCAATGCACGATCATCAAGTGTCACTCCACTGCTGCACTGTCAGCAGTGTAGTGACGCCCAGTCTTACATCGTGCTTCAAGGAGTTTCATATATACTCCAGCGTGTCTAAAACATTGCTGGGACCTATAAATACTTTGTATATATTTCTATAGAATAGTAAATGACCAAGGTAGGTGAAAATGTTCACCTGTCAGTGTGTTTGTGACTGTTTGAGTACAATTTCAGTACCTAATATTATTGTCAGAACAAAGATTGGCTATGAAATCACAAGAACTACAGTGGTACCTCGGTTAGCGATATTAATCCGTCACAGAGGGCGTATCTGTAACCGAATTAATCGTTATCCGAATCAATTTTCCCCATAAGAAATAATGGAAATAAAATTAATCCGTTCCAGACTTCCAAAAGTAGTAAATTAAAATATTTTTTAGAACTTTTTGACATTAAATAATACACAGTTTTATGAACAATAAAGAAATACATGTGAATATAGTACAATAACATGTCACTTACATTTATTGAAGAGTTGTTGATGTGTGGAAGACGGGAGGAGGGGAAAGGATGGAGTACGTAGTATGCTAGTGTTTGAAAGGGGAATCCCCTTCCATTAACACTGCAAGTGGCAAGTTCTTTTCTGGGGTTACTGACCTTTTTCTTTTAATGCCACTAGGACCAGGTTGAGAGTCACTGGACCCCTCTCTAACAAAAAATCTGTCCAGGGAGCTCTGTGTCTGGTGATTCTTTAAAACATCCCTGAAATGGGACACCACAGTGTCATTGTACAGGTTGCCAGCACGGCCTGCAACAGCATGGTTAGGGTGATATTCATCCATAAAGCCTTGCACCCTGCTCCACATTCCACAAATCTCCTTAATCACTGAAGAAGGCACCTTCTTCCATCTCTGTTCCACCTCCTCTGAACCATTGTCCTGACCTGTGGTCTCTTGTTGCTGTTGCTGT
>WNWK01000634.1:71339-132449 GCA_009830355.1 Cherax destructor
GCTGAATTTCAGGCTGCTGTCAAGGTGAAGGCCCAGGAACTTGCCCTCATTATGTTTAGCAATAGGTGTAGTGTTGATCTTAATGTTTAATTGTGGATCACCTGCTCTGTTGCCAAACATAATATAGAAGGTCTTATCAGTGTTGAGTGTAAGTTTATTGGCTGTCATCCATGTTGATATTTTTATTAATTCGTCGTTAGCAATGGTATTAAGCGTGGCAAGATTTGTGTGGGAGATGACATAAGTTGTGTCGTCAGCAAAGAGTATTAGTTTCAGGTGTTGTGATACATTGGGAAGATCATTGATGTATAAGAGGAAGAGCAGGGGACCAAGGACACTTCCCTGCGGTACTCCGGTGTCAAGTGGTCGTGTCGTGGAGGATGTGTCTTTAATAGTGACATACTGATACCTATTAGTGAGGTAGGATTTGAAGTATGCTAGTGCATGACCACTTATTCCATAATGGTCAAGTTTGTGGAGTAGGATGCCATGGTTTACTGTGTCGAAAGCTTTCCTTAGGTCAATAAAAAGTCCTAATGGATATTCCTTATTTTCGAGTGCTGTGTAAAGCAGGTCTATCATTTTTACTATTGCATCGTTAGTGCTTTTATTTTTCCTGAAGCCAAATTGGCAGGGGTTAAGTATGCTTTGTGTCGTTATAAACGAGTATAATCTCTTGTGCACAAGTTTCTCAAAGATTTTGGATAGCAACGGTAGATTTGATATAGGCCTATAGCTGTTTACGTTTGTGGGGTCACCACCTTTGTGTATTGGTGTAACCCTTGCTGTTTTGAGTAGTGTCGGGAAAGTGCTAGTTTCTAATGATTTGTTAAAAAGTAATGAAATAGGATGTGAAAGGACATGAGCCGCTAATTTGTATATTAAGGGTGGGACTTGAGACAGATGCCCTGATTTATTTTTAAGTGACTTGATTATCATGGTGACTTCAGTGGGTTCAGTAGGTGCAAGATATAAGGAGGATGGGAAATTCCCATCTAGGTAATCACTTGCTCGGGCATTGGTATCTGGGATTTTACTGGCAAGATTTGATCCTATGGTTGAGAAGAAGTCATTTATCTTGTTTACTGTATCAATAGGCTGTAGTGGTGTTTTGTTTGGTTTAGTTAGGACAATATCCCTAGTTTTTTCAGTTTGTGGGTGCCCATAATCTGTGAGAGTGTTTTCCAGGTCTTTTTTATATCTCCTCTTGTTTCAGTGAATCTGCTGATGCTATTATCAACTAGACAGCTTATTTATCTATCACAATTCATCTAATATGACATAATAAACAATATAAATAACATAAAAACATGATATACACTCTAGAATGAATAAAATATTTATGTCATTATGAATGTGGTGGCGGGGGAGGACTTCTTTCCAGTCGGCTTCACGGAGTGAACAGAATTCATTCCTGTCCAGGCTGGTAACAGCAACAACAACTGGTTTGTTTACAAAACTCCCGAAATTTCTACACTCTCATTCTCTCTCGTTTATTTATTTAATCTTGTTTACTCACCTCTCACTCTACATTAAGACACTGCCTCTCATCACCACTGCCTCTCATCACCACTGCCTCTCATCACCACTGCCTCTCATCACCACTGCCTCTACCACCACTGCCTCTCATCACCACTGCCTCTACCACCACTGCCTCTAACACTGCCTCAACCAATGAACAAGCACCACTGCCTCTCACCACTACTGTCTCCCACACCTCCGTATGTCCTCGAACCAAGGTAAAACACATAGCTCTGTGCTGTGTGCTTGGTTCTTGTAGGATTGGGTGGTCCTGTGGGTAAAGGCGTCATGTAGTTCTTGCTCACAATGACGGGCCAGTACAACATGAGTTCGAACCCTGGCTAGCGCAGTGTTGTTATTGATATTCAGTGGACCCCGCTATTCGAACGGCTCGGCAATAGAACATATCGTCATTAGAACAAGAAAATCGATATCGCCATGCGAACAAAATATCACGATTCGAACAAGTGCGTCTGTGACCTGTCCGCCCAGGCGCTTGGGTGCCTCACCGCGCAGGCGTGGAGAGCCAGTCCCGAAGTGGTGGTGAGAGGCAGTGGTGGTAGAGGCAGTGGTGGTAGAGGCAGTGGTGGTAGAGGCAGTGGTGAGAGGCAGTGGTGGTAGAGGCAGTGGTGGTAGAGGCAGTGGTGAGAGGCAGTGGTGGTAGAGGCAGTGGTGGTAGAGGCAGTGGTGGTAGAGGCAGTCTTAATGTAGAGTGCGAGGTGAGTAAACAAGATTAAATGAAGGTTCGGGAGTTTTGTAAACAAACCAGTTGTTGTTGCTGTTACCAGCCTGGACACAAATGATTTCTGTTCACTCCGTCAAGCCGACTGGAAGTGATCCAATGCAGTTAGCATTACAAACTGCGTTTTCTCTTATACTAACACGTCTGAAGGAGGAAAGAATGGGAAGATGTTTTCATAGCTAGACCAAGAATGCCTGCCACCACCATCCTCCCCAGCCACCACATTCGTAATGACATACAGTGGACCCCTGGTTTTCGTGATTTTTTCGTTCCAGAATGCTGTTCAAGTGCCATTACCAAACGAATTTATTCCCATAAGGAATAATGTAAATTAGACTAGTCCTTTTAGACCCCCAAAAATACACTTACAAAAGCACTTACAAAAATACACTTACATAATTGTTCGAGTTTGGAACATCACGAACACCAGGGGTCCACTGTACATATTTTATTCATTCTAGAGTGTATATCAGGTTTTTATGTTATTTATATTGTTTATTATGTCATATTAGATGAATTGTGATAGATAAATAAGCTGTCGAGTTGATAATAGCTTCAAAGTGAAGTACTATTTTGTCATGCCTCCTGACAGCAGGAACGGATTAATTGTATTTCCATTATTTCTAATGGGAAATATTAAATCGCCTTTCGAACATTTCGTTTATTTATTTATTTATTTGGTAGTGTCATCACATGGTGGACACTGGAAGGTACTGAAGTACATGTCTTGATGTTCGCACATGTTATGTACCTGGAGCCACACAGTACAACATCTACTAACATTGTACAATAACTAGTTACCTCTGTGTTCATGGTAATTTTTTGGCATAATATATATATTGTACAGTATTTTGGCTAAATTGTTTTTTCAAAAGCAAATCTTAAATCTTCAAAACTATATTCCCAAAGTTCATACATTAATAAATATGTCCTACATTATAGTATAAATACCTGCCCCCCACACCAACTTGAAGCATTCTCATACTTTCAACAACTCTCAGTGTTATTTTCCCATAATATAATTTCAATATTTATTATTGATATAACCAACCTACAAAATACTTTTGCCTTGTCACAATGTAATATCCTCAGATTGTAATTTGAGTAAACTTATTATCTGCTATAAATATAAACTAATGTTTAACTATAACAAATTTAATCAATTTCTCTAGTATTAAGTAGTCTATAAGCCATTAGTTTTAGTCTGCCCATAATGCCATGGCATGATAGTGGCTCTCTTTGCACTGCAATTCATAATTGTGATTACAAAATCTCGATGTAAACTTGCAATGAAATAAAAATATTATTATTATTATTATTATTATTATTATTATTATTATTATTATTATTATAAAAACACCTGTACAGTGTTAACTGGAGTATACCTGGAGAGGGTTTCGGGGGTCAACTTCCCCGCGGCCCAGTCTGAGACCAGGCCTCTTGGTGGATCAGGGTCTGATCAACCAGGCTTTACTGCTGGCTGCACATAAACCAGTGTAAGAACCACAGCCTGGCTGATCAGGTACTGACTTTAGGTGCCTGACCAGCACCTTCTTGAAGACAACCAGGGGTCTATTGGTAATCCCCCTTATGTGTGCTGGGAGGCAGTTGAACAGTCTTGGGCTCCTGACACATATTGTGTTGTCTCTCATTGTACTCGTGGCACCCCTGCTTTTCATTGAGGGAATGTTGCATTTCCTGCTGAGTCTTTTGCTTTCATAAGGAGTGATTATTGTGTGCAAGTTTGGGACTAATCCCTCTAGGATTTTCCAAGTGTATATTATCATGTATCTTTCTTGCCTGCATTCCATGGAATACAAATCAAGGGACTTCAACCATTCCTAATAATTTAGGTGCTTTATTGTGCTTATGTGTGCCATGAAAGTTCTCTGTACACTCTCCAGGTCAGCAATTTTGCCTGCCTTGAAGGGGGCAGTTAGTGTACTGCAGTATTTCAGCCTAGAGAGAACAAGCGATTTGAAGAGAATCATCATGGGCTTGTTGTCCTTAGTTTTGAAGGTTCTCATTATCCATCCTATCATTTTTCTAGTAGATGAGGTAGCTACATTGTTGTGGTCTTTGAAGGTGAGATCCTCTGACATTATCACTCCCAGGTCCTTCACATAAGTTTTGTAATATTGTACATTATTATTTGTTTAGCATACAAGCATCTTCCACTGAGGGTGACCATGAAAAGGAAAAACCTATTCACCATCATTCGTTCAACAGCTGTCTTACCAGAAGTGCCCAGACATCACAATTTAAATGAAACTGGGTTGTTTGAATGTGCGTGGATGTAGTGCAGATGATAAGAAAGAGATGATTGCTGATGTTATGAATGAAAAGAAGTTAGATGTCCTGGCCCTAAGCGAAACAAAGCTGAAGGGGGTAGGCGAGTTTCAGTGGGGAGAAATAAATGGGATTAAGTCAGGAGTATCTGAGAGAGTTAGAGCTAAGGAAGGGGTAACAATAATGTTGAAGGATCAGTTATGGAAGGAGAAGAGGGAATATAAATGTGTAAATTCAAGGATTATGTGGATTAAAATAAGGGTCGGATGCGAAAAGTGGGTCATAATAGCGTGTATGCACCTGGAGAAGAGAGGAGTGTAGAGGAGAGAGAGAGATTTTGGGAGATGTTAGCGTAATGTATAGGAACTTTTGAACCAAGTGAGAGAGTAATTGTGGTAGGGGACCTAAATGCTAAAGTAGGAGAAACATGTATAGAGGGTGTGGTAGGTAAGTTTGGGGTGCCAGGTGTAAATGATAATGGGAGCCCTTTGATTGAACTTTGTATAGAAAGGGGTTTAGTTATAGGTAATACATATTTTAAGAAAAGAGGATAAATAAGTATACAAGATATGATGTAGGGCGTAATGACAGTAGTTTGTTGGACTATGTATTGGTAGATAAAAGACTGTTGAGTAGACTTCAGGATGTACATGTTTATAGAGGGCCACAGATATATCAGATCACTTTTTAGTTATAGCTACAGTGGGAGTAAAAGGTAGATGGGATACAAGGAAAATAGAAGCAGTAAGTAAGAGAGAGGTGAAGGTTTATAAACTAAAAGAGGAGGCAGTTAGGGTAAGATATAAACAACTATTGGAGGATAGATGGGCTAGTGAGAGTGTAGGCAATGGGGTCGAAGATGTATGGGGTAGATTTAAAATGTAGTGTTAGAGTGTTCAGCAGAAGTTTGTGGTTACAGGCAAGTGGGTGCGGGAGGGAAGAAGAGTGATTGGTGGAATGATGATGTAAAGAGAGTAGTAAGGGAGAAAAAGTTAGCATATGAGAGGTTTTTACAAAGTAGAAGTGATGCAAGGAGGAAAGAGTATATGGAGAGAAAAAGAGAGGTTAAGAGAGTGGTGAAGCAATGTAAAAGAGAGCAAATGAGAAGTGGGTGAGATGTTATCAACAAATTTTGTTGAAAATAAGAAAAGGTTTTGGAGTGAGATTAATAAGTTGAGGAAGCCTAGGGAACAAATGGATTTGACAGTTAAAAATAGGAGAGGAGAGTTATTAAATGGAGAGTTAGAGGTATCGGGAAGATGGAGTGAATATTTTGATGAGTTGTTAAATGTTGATGAAGATAGGGAAGCTGTGATTTCGTGTATAGGACAAGGAGGAATAACATCTTGTAGGAGTGTGGAAGAGCCAGTTGTGAGTGTGGGGGAAGTTCGTGAGGCAGTGGGTAGAATGAAAGGGGGTAAGGCAGCTGGGATTAATGGGATAAAGATAGAAATGTTAAAAGCAGGTGGGGATATAGTTTTGGAGTGGTTAGTGCTATTATTTAATAAATGTATGGAAGATGGTAAGGTACCTAGGGATTGGCAGAGAGCGTGTATTGTTCCTTTGTATAAAGGCAAAGGGGACAAAAGAGAGTGCAAAATTATAGGGGATAAGTCTGTTGAGTGTACCTGGTAAAGTGTATGGTAGAGTTATTATTGAAAAAATTAAGAGTAAGACAGAAAGCAGGATAGCAGATGAACAAGGGGCTTTAGGAAAGGTAGGGGTGTGTAGACCAAGTGTTTACAGTGAAACATATAGGTGAACAGTATTTGGAGAAGGGTAAAGAGGTTTTGTGGCATTTATGGATTTGGAAAAGGCGTATGATAGGGTGGATAGGGGGCAATGTGGCAGATGTTGCAGGTGTATGGAATAGGAGGTAGATTACTGAAAGCAGTGAAGAGTTTTTATGAGGATAGTGAGGCTCAAGTTAGAGTGTGTAGGAGGGAAGGGGACTATTTCCCAGTAAAAGTGGCCCTTAGACAAGGATGTGTGATGTCACCATGGTTGTTCAATATATTTATAGATGGGGTTGTAAGAGAAGTGAATGCGAGGGTCTTGGCAAGAGGTGTGGGGTTAAAAGATAAAGAATTAAATACAAAGTGGGAGTTGTCACAGTTGCTTTTTGCTGATGGCACTGTGCTTTTGGGAGATTCTGAAGAGAAGTTGCAGAGGTTGGTGGATGAATTTGGTAGGGTGTGTAAAAGAAGAAAATTGAAAGTGAATATAGGAAAGAGTAAGGTGATGAGGATAACAAAAAGATTAGGTGACGAAAGATTGGATATCAGATTGGAGGGAGAGAGTATGGAGGAGGTGAATGTATTCAGATATTTGGGAGTGGACATGTCAGCAGATGGGTCTATGAAGGACGAGGTAAATCATAGAATTGATGAGGGAAAAAGGGTGAGTGGAGCACTTCGTAGTCTGTGGAGACAAAGAACTTTGTCCATGGAAGTAAAGAAGGGAATGTATGAGAGTATAGTCATACCAACACTCTTATATGGGTGTGAAGAATGGGTGATGAATGTTGCAACGAGGAGAAGGATGGAGGCAGTGGAGATGTCATGTCTGAGGTCAATGTGTGGTGTGAACATAATGCAGAGAATTCGGAGTTTGGAAATTAGGAGGAGGTGCGGGATTACCAAAACTATTATCCAGAGAGCTGAGGAGGGGTTGTTGAGGTGGTTCGGACATTTAGAGAGAATGGAACGAGACAGAATAACTTCGAGAGTGTATAAATCTGTAGTGGAGGGAAGGCGGGGTAGGGGTCGGCCTAGGAAAGGTTGGAGAGAGGGTAAAGGAAGTTTTGTGTGCGAGGGCTTGGACTTCCAGCAAGCATGTGTGAGCGTATTTGATAGGAGTGAATGGAGACAAATGGTTTTTAATACTTGACGTGCTGTTGGAGTGTGAGCAAAGTAACATTTATGAAGGGATTCAGGGAAACCGGCAGGCCGGACTTGAGTCCTGGAGATGGGAAGTACAGTGTCTGCACTCTGAAGGAGGGGTGTTAATGTTGCAGTTTTATAACTGTAGTGTAAAGCACCCCTCTGGCAAGACAGTGATGGAGTGAATGATGATGAAAGTTTTTCTTTTTCGGGCCACCCTGCCTTGGTGGGAATCGCCCGATGTGTTAATAAAAAAAAAAAAATACATCTCCACCTCTCCAGAGTGCAGACACTGTACTTCCCACCTCCAGGACTCAAGTCTGGCTTAGCAGTTTCCTCTGTGAATCCCTTCACAAGTGCTCACACTCCAGCCTGGTTGATCAGGCTCTGATCCAACATGAGGCCTGGTCACAGACCGGGCCGCAGGGGCGTTGACCCCTGGAACTCTCTCCAGGTATACTCCAATATCATGTCAAGCCATAAAAACCACTTATCTGCAATCACTCCAAAGTGTGAAGTTGACGTGTGAAGGTTGCCTCATTGTGGATGAGACTGAAATAAGAGATTATTTGTGGAACACTTAATGAGAATTCTACAGAGGGGCTGGGGGAAAGTTTATTGATGCTGGTGAAGAGCTCTTGATGATAGGACTTGGAACTACCCTCCTTCCTTGGATTAAGCATGATTACCTCAGATTTCCTAGGCTCCTTATAACCATTAAAAGTTAATGTTGTCCTGTAATACTAATAATATTAAGAAAACATTAAATGAAACATCTGGGGCCTTCATCTATGCATGAGGTCACAACAGTAGATTTATTGATCTGCAGTGACCTTAATTTACCTTTTCAGAAAGTGCTGCAGCTACAGGCACTGGACAGACTGACACATGGCCAAGTGAGAAGATAACAAGTCGCCTACTGAAGCCATGGGTACATGCTAAGAAGATCACATTTCTACCTTCATGGACACAGAGAAGCTCCCTCTTTGGTCGATCCTCAAATTCCTGGGAGTCAAGTAACTTACCTTCAAGCAAAGCATCGCAGAGCTGGTTACATAGTGGTCCACTTTTAGGCCGACCTTCGCACGACTGGGAGCAAAGCAGTTCATTTTTCAGTCGAACAACACACAACTGGGATCAGAGTTATCCACTCTCGACCCGATCATTGACTTTTGAACAGTATAGTCAATATTCAAGTCAACCAAGAGATACTTGGGGTGATAACTCTTCTTTCTCAAGTCGACCATCACAGTCCTGGGAAGATAGTTATCTTCTGTCGGGTCGATCACAGAATTGGGACCAAAATGATTCAGCATCAGGTCGACCATCACAGGCCTGGGAAGATAGTCACTTAATGCCAGGCCGATCAGGGCAGAATTGGGAACAAAATAATTCTGCATCCGGTCGACCCTCACAGGCCTGGGAAGGTAGTCATTCACTGTCAAGTCGCTCAACACAAGCTTGGGATGAGGAAAATTTAAAGTCAAATCGAACAACAACAAGTTGGGAACAAAATGATACACCAAATTGTTCAACACAAAACTGGGACGAGGATAATGTAAAGTCGAATCGAACAGCAACGAGCTGGGAGCAAAATGATTCGGTATCAAATCGATCGGCACAGGGCTGGGAAGAGTTTGATCCAAAATTAAACCGACAGGCACCAACTTGGGAGCAGAGTGGTTCATCAAGTCGACCACAGAACTGGGGCCAGAGTAATTCATTATTGGGTTTACAGCAACCACCATCGTGGGGGACAAATAATTTAAGATCACAGAATTGGGAACAGAATAATTCTGTGGCAAGTAGATCACAGAACTATGACCAAAATAGTTCACCGCCAAGTCAGCGAACTTGGGACCAGGAAAGGCCTGTGGCTGAACAGACACAAGCCTGGCCACAGGATAATTTGTCAAAACGATCAGTGCAGAACTGGGAGTCAGATAACTTGCAAGCAAACAGGTCAGGACAGACGTGGCCACAGAACAGTCAGCAGACAAATCGGTCAGCAACGTCATGGGAGGCTGACAGGCTTCCAGGAGATTCAAGCACACCACTCTGGGCTCAGAAAAATCAACAGATGCCTCGATATTCACAGCAAGTGACAGAAAATAGCCAGGCAACTGATCATTACACACATCCTGAGAAGATGATGCCCAGATCACAACCCCCAGTGGGCTACGATGGCTTTGATAAGAAGGTAGGTACTGTACTTGAATTCTTCTCTTTCATAATCTAATAAAAACCTAGCAGACCAAGTATTAATGTATTTATAGGGAAACACTAAATCCATAAGCATCATGCAGTGTCTGTGGAATGAGAAGTAATCAGATTTGATCCAAGTAAAGGAAGGGTAGCTCCAATTCATTGAATCAAGAGCTCTTCAGTATCACCAAAGCACCTTCCACAGTGACAGATATATACAGTTAGGTCTCGATTAGTGTGAATAATGACTCCCATGGAGTGGTCGCATTATTGGAATTCGTACTAATTGACACTTGTTAGTATATGCACATCTTTGATGCTTTCTATCTTCTATTTCTTTAAAGTGAGCAGCAACATTGCTTAGTGTTTAAAATTACAAGTAATGTATTCTCATTATTTGACCAGGTAATGTATGACTTACAGATTTAGCACTTCCCCATGTTTTTTTTTATTTTTTTTATTAACACATCAGCCGATTCCCACCAAGGCAGGGTGGCCCGAAAAAGAAAAACTTTCATCATCATTCACTCCATCACTGTCTTGCCAGAAGGGTGCTTTACACTACAGTTATAAAACTGCAACATTAACACCCCTCCTTCAGAGTGCCGGCACTGTACTTCCCATCTCCAGAACTCAAGTCCGGCCTGCCGGTTTCCTGAATCCTTCATAAATGTTACTTTGCTCACACTCCAACAGCACGTCAAGTATTAAAACCATATGCCTCCATTCACTCCTATCAAATACGCTCACACATGCTTGCTGGAAGTCCAAGCCCTCGCACACAAAACTTCCTTTACCCCTCCCTCCAACCTTTCCTAGGCCGACCCTACCCCTCCTTCCCTCCACTACAGATTTATACACTCGAAGTCACTCTGTCTCGTTCCATTCTCTCTACATGTCCAAACCACCTCAACAACCCCTCCTCAGCTCTCTGGACAATCGTTTTGGTAATCCCGCACTCCTCCTAATTTCCAAACTCCGAATTCTCTGCATTATATTCACACCACACATTGACCTCAGACATGACATCTCCACTGCCTCCAGCCTTCTCCTCGTTGCAACATTCATCACCCATGCTTCACACCCATATAAGAGCGTTGGTATAACTATACTCTCATACATTCCCTCTTTACTTCCATGGACAAGGTTCTTTGTCTCCACAGACCCGAAGTGCTCCACTCACCCTTTTCCCTCATCAATTCTATGATTCACCTCATCCTTCATAGACCCATCCGCCGACATGTCCACTCCCAAATACAGTGGTACCTCGACTTACGATATTTTTTCATTCCAGAATGCTGTTCAAGTGCCATTACCAAACGAATTTATCTCCTTAAGAAATGTTGTAAAATAGACTAGTCCTTTTAGACCCCCAAAATTACACTTAAAAAAGCATTTAAAAAAATAAACTTACATAAAAGGGTGAGTTTGGGGACCATCGTAAGTCGAGGTACCACTGTATCTGAATACATTCACCTCCTCCATACTCTCTCCCTCCAATCTGATATCCAATCTTTCGTCACCTATTCTTTTTGTTATCCTCATCACCTTACTCTTTCCTATATTCACTTTCAATTTTCTTCTTTACACACCCTACCAAATTCATCCACCAACCTCTGCAACTTCTCTTCAGAATCTCCCAAAGCACAGTGTCATCAGCAAAAGCAACTGTGACAACTCCCACTTTGTATTTGCTTCTTTATCTTTTAGCCCAACACCTCTTGCCAAGGCCCTCGCATTCACTTCTCTTACAACCCCATCTATAAATATATTGAACAACCACGGTGACACCACACATCCTTGTCTAAGGCCCACTTTTACTGGGAAATAGTCCCCTTCCCTCCTACACAGTTTAACCTGAGCCTCACTATCCTCATAAAAACTCTTCACTGCTTTCAGTAACCTTCCTCCTATTCCATACACCTGCAACATCTGCCACATTGCCTCCCTATCTACCCTATCATACGCCTTTTCCAAATCCATAAATGCCACAAACACATCTTTACCCTTATCCAAATACTGTTCACCTATATGTTTCACTGTAAACACTTGGTCTACACACCCCCTACCTTTCCTAAAGCCCCCTTGTTCATCTGCTATCCTGCTTTCTGTTTTACTCTTAATTCTTTCAATAATAACTCTACCATACACTTTACCAGGTACACTCAACAGACTTATTCCCCTATAATTTTTGCACTCTCTTTTGTCCCTTTGCCTTTATACAAAGGAACAATACACGCTCTCTGCCAATCCCTAGGTACCTTACCCTCTTCCATACATTTATTAAATAATAGCACCAACCACTCCAAAATTATATCCCCACCTGCTTTTAACATTTCTATCTTTATCCCATCAATCCCAGCTGCCTTACCCCTTTCATTCTACCCACTGCCTCACAAACTTCCCCTACACCCACAACTGGCTCTTCCACACTCCTACAAGATGTTATTCCTCCTTGCCCTACACACGAAATCACAGCTTCCCTGTCTTCATCAACATTTAACAAATCCTCAAAATATTCTCTCCATCTTCCCGATACCTCTAACTCTCCATTTAATAACTCTCCTCTCCTATTTTTAACTGTCAAATCCATTTGTTCTCTAGGCTTCCTCAACTTATTAATCTCATTCCAAAACTTTTTCTTATTTTCAACAAAATTTGCTGATAACATCTCACCCACTCTCTCATCTGCTCTCTTTTTACATTGCTTCACCACTCTTTTAACCTCTCTTTTCTCTCCATATACTCTTCCCTCCTTGCATCACTTCTACTTTGTAAAAACCTCTCATATGCTAACTTTTTCTCCCTTACTACTCTCTTTACATCATCATTCCACCAATCGCTCCTCTTCCCTCCTGCACCCACTCGCCTGTAACCACAAACTTCTGCTGAACACTACATTTTTAAATCTACCCCATACATTTTCGACCCCATTGCCTACACTCTCACTAGCCCATCTATCCTCCAATAGTTGTTTATATCTTACCCTAACTGCCTCCTCTTTTAGTTTATAAACCTTCACCTCTCTTTTACTTACTGATTCTATTTTCCTTGTATCCCATCTACCTTTTACTCCCACTGTAGCTATAACTAAAAAGTGATCTGATATATCTGTGGCCCCTCTATAAACAAAATTATTGAATGGACACAGTATTTTTCAGGAAATATTTTCCAGAACCTCAGCATATAGAGAAATGAGGTAACATTTCCTGTGTCTTTGTCATGTGCCTCTTCCCTTGGTTGAGTTCATTTTTTGCTAAAAATTATTTGTGTAAAGATTTGTGATGATTGGACTTCATTTTGAGGTGCCCATCACCAAATTTTTACCCATACAAAACAGGAATTCTCAAATATTATTATTATTATTATTAATTTTTTTTATAACGCACTGGCCATCTTCCACTGAGGTTGGGTGAACTGAAAAAGAAACTTTCATCATCATTCACACTATCACTATCTTGCCAGAGGCACGCACATATGACAGTTCAGATGCCCCTCCAAACAGAAAATATTCCCTCCCCTCCTTCAGAGTGTAGGCACTGTACTTCCCACCTCCAGGACTTAAGTCAGCCTAACCGGTTTCCCTGAATCCCTTCACAAAATGTTACCTAGTTCACACTCCAACAGCTCGTCAGGTCCCAAAAACCATTTGCCTCCATTCCTATCTAACATGCTCACACATGCTTGTTGGATGTCCAAGCCTCTTGCACACACAATCTACTTTACTCCCTCCTTCAACCTTTTCTAGGATGATTCCTACCCTGCCTTCCCTCCACTACAGATTTATACACCCTCCAAGTCATCCTATTTTGTTCCATCCTCTCTAAATGTTCGAACCACTTCAACAATGACTCTTCAGCCCTTTGGATAATACTTTTAATAACCCTGCACCTTCTAATCTCTAAGCTACGGATTCTCTGCATAATATTCACACCACAAATTGTCCTTAGACACTACATTTCCACTGCCTCCAGCCTCCTCCTTGTTGCAACATTCACAACCCATGCTTCACACCCATATAAGAGTGTTGGTACCACTGTACTTTAATACATTCCCCTTTTTTTCTCCATGGATAATGTTCTTTGTCTCCACAGATGCCTCGATGCACCACTTTTTTTTTTTTTACCCCTTGTCAATTCTGTGGTCTACCTCATCTTTCATAGACCCATCTGCTGACAAGTTCACTCCGAAATCTCTGAACACTTTCACTTCCTCCATATTCCCTCCCTCCAATCTGATATTATTATTATTATTATTATTATTATTATTAGTAGTAGTAGTAGTAGTATATTTTTATTATTTTTTTTTGTTACCCCAACTGCCATCTCCCACCAAATCAGGATGACCTGGAGAAGAAAACACTTTCACCATCATTCATTTAATAGCTGTCTTTGTTATTACTGCTGCCTAAAAGATCAGTTTTGGTTGCTCTTGATTTAATTTTTTCCTGGCAAGAAATTAGGAATTCCATTTTATAGGTGTAAAAGTTTGAAGTCGCTGGGGCACCCCTAAATGAATCCAATTTTTTTTTTAAATTTGGCCTTTAATGTTTTTTGAGTAGAATGTAACTATGGAGGTGAGACAGTAAAATTTCAGACTTTCGTTATCGTTATCACTGACCACCCTAATGTATATACAATAACTTTAGAGTTAGGCTTTTGTCTTGCAGTTAGATGTCGAAAGCTTTTCATTGATAATCATTTGTACCTGTCTCTTGATCATTCTATTTTTTTTACAATGTGAACGTTATTTTCTGAACATTTGTTAATAGCAGTACGTATAAGCACATGCTGCCATGTCAGAAATATTTACTGGAAAATTGTTACATTTTGCCTTGATGGACTGTAAGTGAATTACTAATGTCTAGTTATCATAGGACAAGTGTGAAGTATAAACCATAAACTAATACAATAATAATGTCTAGTTATCTTAGGACAAGTGTGAAGTACAGTGGACCCCTGGAAATCGAACGCCTCCCAACTCGACCTATTATGTAAGTTTATTATTGTAAGTGCTTTTGTAAGTGTATTTTCGGGGGTCTGAAATGGACTAATCTAATTTACATTATTCCTTATGGGAATAAATTCATTCGGTAACAGCACTTGAACAGCATTCTGGAACGAAGAATCTTCGATTTCCGGGGGTCCACTGTATAAACTATAAACTAAGACAATAATAATGTCTAGTTATCTTAGGACGAGTGTGAAGTATAAACCATAAACTAAGACAAAGTAAGTAAGTAAGTTTATTCAGGTATACACAAATACATTTACATAGATTATCATACATAGCAGCATATGTGTAGAGAACCTAGGATAACCCAAAAAGTCAGACAGAGTGACTTATTTCCATTGGACATAGGACATAGATTATCATACATAGCAGCATATGTGTAGAGAAATTAGGATAACCCAAAAAGTCAGACAGAGTGACTTATTTCCATTGGACATAGGACAAGTGTGAAGTATAAACCATAAACTAAGACAATAATAATGTCTAGTTATCTTAGGACAAGTGTGAAGTATAAACCATTAACTTGTATTCTTTGTTCTTGTATTGTTTCATGTATGCAACATAAGTCAGTATCTCAGTCATACAGTACTTGATTTACAACTGAAGAGCCCTGGGTTTAATTACCATACAAGATGAGCTATGTGAGCAAGTCTCATTAAATCTGCTGGCCATGTTCACCTAGCAGTAATAAGGTTCCTGGGTGCTAGCTGGTTGTTGTGGCTGGCATCCTGAGGGTGGTAGTATATCTTAGATATTACTGGGCTTTGAAATAAGCTGCAGTATGGTAACTACCATTATTGTGTAAATTGAATGGTGTAAACAAAATGGACATAAAAGCATGCATGTGAGCAATGTATGTGGAGTGACAATGAACAGGAATGGAAGCAATTTGTGGAAGGGGATGAAAAATGGACTTTTAAATTCATGAATCATTTGGAATACAGTGGACCCTCGGAAATTGAACACTCCCAACTCGCCCTATTATGTAAGTTTATTATTGTAAGTGCTTTTATAGGTGTATTTTTGGGGGTGTGAAACGGACTAATCTAATTTACATCATTCCTTATGGGAATAAATTCGTTTGGTAACAGCACTTGAACAGCATTCTGGAATGAAGAATGTTCGATTTCCGGGGGTCCACTGTACTTGATGTGTATGGTTGATTATGATGTAGAGACATTGATGTGGAAAATTTGCTTGAACGTGGCAGTACTAGTTCTGTTAGGTAAGTGGACACAGATGCAACTAATGCAATATTTTTTTGTGGCAACGTTTTGTTCTCCAGGAGCTTTGTCAAGCCGTTACAAAAGATCCTAGAGAGCAAAATGTTGCCACAATAAAATGTCACATTAATTGCATCTGTGTCCATTTACCTTACATTTTGTCAGTAATTCTACCATTATTACTAGTTCTATGTGATGCTTTGGAGTGTGATTATCTATTTGTTTTTATCTATGCGCAGGCATAGGTCAGAGCCAAGCTCGCTCGAGGTGTAATGTCTTCAGTATTTAGTCCATCATAAAAAATTTTAAAGTTTCCAGTGGCTGCAGCACCTACGGCCTCTTTTAAGCCATTCAGTTGATCTGTCACACTGAAGAAAAGCTTTCTTGTGTTCTTTTGGCAGGTCTTCCTTAGTTTGCAGTTATGGCCTCTTGGTGGGTCAGTCGTTGGTGTTAGGACGTCTTTCTGGTCAATTGTATACTTTTGTGTTCATGAGTATGGTTATCATGTCTCTTCTTTTCCATCCAGTGATGGTATCTCTAGTGTTCAGCTTTGTATCTTGTATATTTTAGTAAGAACAAAGAGTCACAATACCATGACTGGAACAATACACAAATAACCCGCACATAGTAAGAAACTTATGTCGACGTTATGGTCCAACTTGGACCAAGTTAATGGTCTGAGTCGGACCAAAACGTCATCATAAGTTTCTTTCTCTTATGTGCGGGTTATTTGTGTATTGTATATTTTTGCTCTGACAGCCATTTCATAACTAATCTTTGGAGTGGTTTAGCATTGTTTATTGAGTTGCAGTCATCATACTACCTCTTCATATTTCAGTTTTAGTCTAGTACGGTGGACCTCCGGAGTTCGTCATTAATTCGTTCCAGAATGCTGCTCAAGTGCCGTTACCGAACGAATTTGTTCCCATAAGGAATAATGTAAATTAGTTCTTTTAGACCCCCAAAAATACACTTACAAAATCACTTACAAAAATACACTTACATAATTGTTCGAGTTTGGAGCAGTACGAACTCCGGGGGTCCACTGTATATGTTGTTAACATCTATTTCAGCATCACCCCATCTATATATCCAAATACTGTTTGAAAAAGACACGTGATCAACACCTGGGCTTCCTCTTTGATGAGTCATTTTGCTAACCAGTGACTTTTTAAATCCAACTGAGTTAATATGTCCTAGGAACAGTAGAGGTGGAGAGGTAATTTAAGGTGTTCAGTCCCTCAGCGTTGATAGCTATTGCTCAAGTCTTATTCATAAACTTGTATTGTATTCTGTAAATATTATGATACTGTTTGAAAGTTGACTATTGTTGCATAGATGTGCTTCACTATTTTGTGTGTGTAATTTTCTCTGGTGACAGAGTTGTCACTGGTGACTCCTAGGTCCCTTTCTTTGTTTGATGTCTTTAGTGTTTTCAAACTTATAAAGTTTGTATTGTGTGTGTGGCCTGTTTTTACTATTCCATTAGTATTTAGTATTTATTGATGGTGTTAAAAAGTTTTCCTCATTAATTCCTTCATTTTTTTGTTTTTGTTTTTAACAAGTCGGCAGGGTGACCCAAAAAGAAAGAAAATCCCCAAAAGAAAATACTTTCATCATCATTCAACACTTTCACCTCACTCATACATAATCACTGTCTTTGCAGAGGAGCTCAGAATGCGACAGTTTAGAAGTCCCTCCAAACTGCCAATATTCCAAACCACTCCTTTAAAGTGCAGGCATTGTACTTCCCGTTTTCAGGACTCAAGTCCAACTAAATCAATTACTAACTGGTTTCCCTGAATCCCTTCACACAATATTACCCTGCTCACACTCCAACAGCTCGTCAGGTCCCAAAAACCATTCATCTCCATTCACTCCTATCTAACACACTCACACATGCTTGCTGGAAGTCCAAGCCCCTCGCCCACAAAACTTCCTTTACCCCCTCCCTCCAACCTTTTCGAGGACGACCCCTACCCCGCCTTCCTTTCCCTACAGATTTATACGCTCTCCAAGTCATTCTACTTTGATCCATTCTCTCTAAATGACCAAACCACCTCAACAACCCCTCTTCAGCCCTCTGACAAATACTTTTAATAACTCCACATCTCCTCCTAATTTCCACACTCCGAATTTTCTGCATAATATTTACACCACACATTGCCCTTAGACAGGACATCTCCACTGCCTCCAGCCGCCTCCTCGCTGCAGCATTTGCAACCCATGCTTCACACCCATATAAGAGTGTTGGTACCACTATACTTTCGTACATTCCCTTCTTTGCCTCCATGGATAACTTTTTTGTCTCCACAGATACTTCAATGCACCACTCACCTTTTTTCCTTCATCAATTCTATGGTTAACTTCATCCTTCATAAACCCATCTGCTGACAAGTCAACTCCCAAATACAGTGGACCCCCGAGTAACGAACACCCCGGAAATCGTACAATTCTTCTTCTTTCAACACGTCGGCCGTTTCCCACCGAACCGGGGTGGCCCAAAATGAAAAACGAAAGTTTTCCCTTTTACATTTAGTAATATATACAGGAGAAGGGGTTACTAGCCCCTTGCTCCCGGCATTTTAGTCGCCTCTTACGACACGCATGGCTTACGGAGGAAGAATTCTGTTCCACTTCCCCATGGAGAATCGTACAATTATGTAAGTATAATATTGTAAGTGCTTGTGGAAGTGTATTTTTGGGGGTCTGAAATAGACTAACCTACGTGACATTATTCCTTAAGGGAGTAAATTCGTTCGGTAATTACACTTGAGCAGGCTTCTGGAATGAAGTTTTTACGTTACTCGGGGGTCCACTGTATCTGAAAACATTCACTTCTTCCATAATCCCTCTCTCCAATGTGATATCCAATTTCTCTTTATTTAAATCGTTTGATACCCTCATCACCTTACTCTTATCTCTGTTCACTTTCAACTTTCTACCTTTACACACCCTCCCAAACTCGTCCACTAACCTTTGCAACTTTTCTTTAGAATCTCCCATAAGCACAGTATCATCAGCAAAAAGTAACTGTGTCAACTCCTATTTTGCATTTGATTCCCCATAATTTAATCCCACCCCTCTCCCCAACACCCTAGCATTTACAGTGGACCCTCGGTTAACGAAAGGTCCCGTTAACGAAAATTTCGGAAAACGAAAGCTTTTTTCGTAATCGGTTAGCGAAAAATTCCTCGGTTACCGAAAGGTATTAGACGTGTCCGCCTGCTCCGCGCAAGCGCAGGACTCCAGTGAAGCGTTGTTTACCATTGAGAGAACATTACCTAGCGTGCTCCTTCAAAGATTCACAATATATTTGGTGTCTTTTTTGGTGGTTTAGTTATTGCCACTGTGAAATAAGTCACCATGGGTCCAAAGAAGCTTCCTAGTGGCACCCCTGTGGTAAAGAGAGTGAGGAACACCATCGAACTGAAGAAGGAAATTATAGAAAAATATGAGAGTGGTGTACGTCTGAGTGATCTTGCCAGGATGTACAAGAAAAATCCATCTACTATCGGCACTATCCTGGCACAGAGAAATGAGATCAAGGAAGCTAATGTTGCAAAAGGGGTTAATTTGTTAACAAAACAAAGATCGAAAACAGTGGATGAGGTTGAGAAGTTGTTGTTTGTGTGGATCCATGAAAAACAGAGAGCGGGTGATAGTATTTCTATGGCGATAATTTGTGAAAAGGCAAGGAAGTTGCACGCAGATCTTGTGAAGACAATGCCTGGAACCAGTGGTGAGGCGAGTGATTTTAAAGCCAGCAAAGGCTGGTTTGAGAAGTTTAAGAAACGTAGTGGCATACACAATGTTGTGAGGCATGGTGAGGCAGCCAGCTCAGACAAACGTGCAGCTGAAAAATTTGTGCATGAATTCAAGGGGTTCGTAGAGGCTGAACAATTCCTCCCCCAACAAGTGTTTAATTGTGATGAAACAGGCCTGTTTTGGAAGAAAATGCCCAACAGGACCTACATTACTCAGGAGGAAAAGGCACAGCCAGGACACAAGCCTATGAAAGACAGGCTAACTCTTATGTTTTGTGCCAATGCCAGTGGTGATTTTAAAGTGAAGCCTTTACTGGTGCATCACGCAGAAAATCCCAGACCCTTCAGGAAACACGGTGTTGACAAGAATAAATTGTGTGTGCATTGGAAAGCTAACACCAAGGCATGGGTCACTACGGAGATTTTCAAGGAATGGTTGACTGGAGTGTTTGGCCCTAGTGTGAAGAAATACCTCCTGGAAAAGAAATTGCCACTCAAGTGCCTTCTGCTACTGGACAATGCTCCTGCTCATCCTCACAACTTGCAAGAGTTGTTGCCTGACAACATAAATTTCATCAGAGTGAAGTTCTTGCCTCCTAACACCACTCCTCTCCTCCAGCCCATGGACCAGCAGGTCATTTCCAACTTCAAGAACCTGTACACCAAAGCACTGTTTCAGAGGTGCTTTAATATGACCAATGACTCTGAATTGACCCTAAGAGAGTTCTGGAAAGAACACCTCAATATCGTGCATTGCATAGGCCTTATAGGTAAGGAAGGCTTGGGAGGAAGTGACTTCCAGGACTCTGAACTCTGCTTGGAGACCACTGTGGCCGGATTGTGTCCAAGAGAGGAATTTTGAAGGATTTGAGGCTGACCCTGACCCTGACGACCCTGTGCCTGTTGTGGAACATGTTATGGAAGATATTGTGGAATTGGGGAACAGCCTGGGGTTGGAGGTGAGTGGTGAGGATGTGGAAGAGTTGGTGGAGGAGCACAGGATAGAGCTAACAACTGAAGAGCTGCAAGAGCTTCATCTGGAACAGCAACAGACCACAGCTGAGGTTATTGCTTCACAGGAAGAGAGAGAGAGATAAGGAGGTGCCTTCTTCAGTGCTTAAGGAGATGTGTACAAAGTGGAATGAGTTGCAGACATTTGTTGAAAGATACCACCCTGAGCAAGCTGAAATGAGCCTTCTGTGCAACCACTTCAGTGACAGAGCCATGTTGTACTTCAGAAAAGTGTTGAAGAGTCGCCAGAAACAGAGGACTCTGGACAGCTACTTCACCAGGCAGGGGTCTAGTGACTCTCAAGCTGGTCCTAGTGGCATTAAAAGACCAAGAAGGGAAGTAACCCCAGAGAGGGACTTGTCACCTGAAGTCCTTTTGGAGGGGGATTCCCCTTCCAACCACTAACACCTGCTCCAGTCATCATCTATACTATCTTCCAGAGGCCTGCAAGTCTCTTCAATAAAGGTAAGTAAATGTTATTTTTTTTTATTTTGAGTGATTATTTTTTTGTGGAACGAATTAATTGTATTTACATTATTTCTTATGGGAAATAAGGTTTCAGATAACGAAAGATTCAGATTAAGAAAGAGCTCTTGGAACGGATTAATTTCGTTAACCGAGGGTCTACTGTACTTCTTTTACAACCCCATCTATAAATACAGTGGTACCCCGGTTTACGATGGTCCCCAAACTCGTCCTTTTATGTAAGTTTATTTTTTTAAATGCTTTTGTAAGTGTATTTTTGGGGGTCTAAAAGGACTAGTCTATTTTACATTATTCCTTATGGGGATAAATTCGTTTGGTAATGGCACTTGAACAGCATTCTGGAACGAAAAAATATCGTAAACCGGGGTACCACTGTATATTAAACAACCATGGTGACATTACACATCCCTGTCTAAGACCTACTTTTACCATACTCTTGCAACATTTGCCACATTGCTCCCCTATCCACTCTATCGTAGGCTTTTTCTAAATCCATAAATGCAATGAAAACTTCCCTACCTTTATCTAAATATTGGTCACCCTGCCTCGGTGGGAGACGGCCGACTTGTTAAAAAAAAAAAAAAAAAATACATGCTTCAATGTAAACACTTGATCTACACATTCCCTACCCACTCTAAAGCCTCCTTGCTCATCTGCAATCCTACTCTCTGTCTTACATCTAATTCTTTCAATAATAACCCTACCGTACACTTTACCTGTTATACTCAGTAAACTTCTTCCCCTATAATTCTTAGTCTCTTTTATCCCCCTTCCCTTTATATAAAGGAACTATACATGCTCTCTGCCAATCCTTAGGTACCTTCCCCTCTTTCATACATTTATTAAACAAAAATACCAACCACTCCAACACTATATCCCCCCTGCTTTTAACATTTCTGTCATGATCCTGTCAGTTCCAGCTGCTTTACCCCCTTTCATTCTACGTAATGCCTCACGCACCTCTCCCACACTCACCTCCTGCTCTTCTTCACTCCTAAACGAAGTTATACCTCCCTGGCCAGTGCATGAAATTACCGCCTCCCTTTTTTCATCGACATTTAAAAGTTCCTCAAAATATTCCCGCCATCTACCCAATACCTCCAGCTCCCCATCTACTAACTCCCCTACTCTGTTTTTAACTGACAAATCCATTCGTTCCCTAGGCTTTCTTAACTTGTTTATCTCACTCCAAATCTTTTTCTTATTTTCCGTAAAATTTCTTGACAGTGCCTCTCCCACTCTTTCATCTGCTCTCCTTTTGCACTCTCTCACTACTCTCTTCACCTTTCTTTTACTTTCCATATAGTACTCTGATCTTCTTACAACACTACTGTTTTGTGAAAACCTCTCATAAGCTACCTTTTTCTCTTTTATCACACCCTTTACTTCTTCATTCCACCACTCACTCCTCTTTCCTCCTGCACCCACCCTCCTATAGCCACAAACTTCTGCCCCACATTCTAATACTGTAGTTTTTAAAACTATCCCAACTCTCTTCAACCCCCTCACTTCTCATACTTGCACTAGCCCACCTTTCTGCCAATAGTTGCTTATATTTCACCCTAACTTCCTCCTCTCTTAGTTTATACACTTTTACCTCTCTCTTACTTGCTGTTGCCATTTTCTTTTTGTCCCATCTACCTTTTACTCTAACTGTAGCTACAACTAAATAATGATCTGATATATATAATTCCTTCATATAATTTTATATTCTTCACTTTGGTTATGTCTCCCTTTTTTTTTTTTCCTGTCAGCCAAAGATTTCATGTATTAAAAGTTTGGTTGTAAATTTGTAGCTGTGATGCCTCTTTCGTGGTATCTTGGGGGTTTAGAGTCACCAGGCAGCTCGTAGCTGCTGCAGCTGATTCAGTCATCCTTATTGAGAATGAATGGAATTTGGCACTTTCTATTTAGTGTTATTTGCTTGTATTCGATTGTACACCTGTCTCATTTAGCAGCATTTGCAGGGTGGGTATACTATTGAGAGTAAAGTATCATAAAATAAGTTAAAATGGATGTGCTTGACAGTAACATACATTGGTCAGAATTCTTAAAGTTAATATTTTCAGCTTCACCTTTTCTTACATAATTTACACAGTAGTGCTGGGTAATGCTCACAAGTGGTAGTTAGAGAGTGATACAAGTGTTTTATGGGTATAATATACCTGGAATTATATGTTGATGGCAAAACTATACTTATTTTCTGAAGGATTTTCAGTGTTTAACCCTTTCAGGGTCGAGACCCCCGATTCTTAACTCCTTTTCAGGGTCGAAACATTTTCGGAAAAAAAAAATTCTTATGAATTGATAGAGCATCTTTTTTCGATCATAATGCCACCAAAAGTATGAAATTTGGTGAAAAACTAATAGAATTATGCTCTCGCAAAGTTAAAAGTATCGACGATATTTACGCATCGGTGATTTTGCCCACTTTGAGCCCTATTTTCGGCCAATTCCAATGTCTCAGTCTACTAAAATCATAGCTATTATTCTAGAATTCCATTTGTTATATCGATTGAGTACAAGAAACCACCAATTTACCTATTTCAACTACCCAATAAAGTGGTCAGAAATTGGCAATACAGTGACCCCCGAGTAATGAGCATAATTCATTCCAGAAGCCTGCTCAAGTGCCATTACCGAACGAATTTTCTCCCTTAACCCTTTGACTGTTTCGGTCGTATACGTATATACATCGTACGAGCCAGTGTTTCGGACGTATATATGTATACTCACAAATTCTAGCGGCCTCAAATCAAACGGGAGAAAGCTGGTAGGCCCACATATGAGAGAATGGGTCTGTGTGGTCAGTGTGCGCAGTATAAAAAAAATCCTGCAGCACACAGTGCATAATGAGAAAAAAAAAACTCCGACCATGTTTTTGGAATAAAACGCCGACTTTGAGGTGTATTTTCGTATAGTATTTATGGTTGTATTCTCTTTTTCATGGTCTCATTTGATCAAATGGAAAACATATTACAGGAATAGAGATGATTTTGATTAGTTTCATGATGAAAACGATCTTGAAATTGAGCTCAAAGTAGCGGAAATGTTCGATTTTTGCCAATGTTCAAGAGTAAACAAATCATGCCACGCGTCCAATACACATCAACTGGTGAGTCTAATATTCTTTCACAAGTGCACAGATATTATTTATACCGTTTTTACAATAATGCAATAATCTGCATAACAATAAATCTTCTATTTTTTGTATGAATAAAAAAATCAAAATAGAAAGCAAGAGTAATATAAGAGGGTCCTAAAGATGTGACTAATGAACAGATAACATCTTATTTTAGTGTCAGGAATGTCTGCATTGTTTATTCTAGACACTGTTTTGAAATTTACATCTTTTTTATTTTGCATGAAATTGGCGAAATTGCCAATTTCTGACCACTTTATTGGGTAGTTGAAATTGGTAAATTGGTGGTTTCTTGTACTCAATCGATAGAACAAATGGAGTTCTAAAGAAATAACTATGAGTTTGGTCGACTGTAACAATGGAATTGGCCGAAAATAGGGCTCAAAGTCGGCGAAATCGCCGATGCATATATGTCGCTGACATCGCTAACTTTGCAAGAGCGTAATTTCGTAAGTTATCCATCAAATTTCACACTTTTGGTGTCATTACAATCGGGAAAAGATTCTCTATCATTTCATAAGAGAAAATTATTTTTTTTTTTCCAAAATTTTGTGACAGAATGACAGTTTCAGAATGGGGCCTCCGACAGTCAAAGGGTTAAGGAATAATGTCAAGTAGGTTAGTCCATTTCAGACCCCCAAAAATACACTTACAAAAGCACTTACAATAATATACTTACATACTTGTACAATTTCCGAGGTGCTCGTAACTCGGGGGTCCACTGTATCGCCAATTTCACACAAATTTCAAAAGATGCTAATTTCAAAATAGGTTCCAGAATAAACAAGACAGACATTCCTGGCACTAAAATAACATTTTATCTGTTCATTAGTCACGTCTCCAGGCCCTATTACATAACTTTTGCTTTCCATTTTGAATTTTTATTCTCACAAAAAATTGAAGATTTTCTGTTATGTATACTACTGCATCATTGTAAAAATGGTATAAATAATATCAGTGCACTTGTGCAAGAATATTAGACTCGCCAGTTGATGTGTATTGGACGTTTAGCGTGATTTGTTTACTCTTGAACATCGATCGACAAAAATCAAAACTTTTTGCTACTTTGCGCTCAATTTCAAGGTACTTGTCATCATGAAACCAATCAAAATTATCTCTATTTCTATAGTATACCTTCCATTCTATCAAATGAGACCAAAAAATCGAGAATACAGTCATAAATACCATACGAAAATAGACTGCAAAGTCGCTGTTTTAAATCAAAAACATGGTCAGTTTTTTTTTTTCCTCATTATGCACTGTGTGCTGCAGGATTTTTTTATACTGTGCACACTGACCGCACAGACCCATTCTCTGACATCTAGGCCTACCAGCCTTTTTCTGCTTGATTTGAGGGCGCTAGAATTTATGCGTACTAGTACATCAAATGCCCTGGTGCGTAAGACGTACTAGTACGTCAAAAACCCTGAAAGGGTTAACCCTTTCACTGTTGAGACCCCTGCTTACAAACTTGCTCTCAGTGTCAAAGAATTTAAAAATAAATATATAATTTTTTTCTTATGAAGTGATAGAGAATCTTTTACCAATGGTAATGACACTAAAAGTATGAAATTTGGTGGACAACTTATGGAATTACGCTCTTGCGAAGTTAGCAGTCTCGAGTATATCTGCGCATTGGTGATTTTGCCCACTTTGAGCCCTATTTTCGGCAAATTTAATTTGTTCTGTCGAATGAGTACAAGAAACCGCCCGTTTACCAATTTCAACTACCCAATAAAGTGGTCAGAAATTGGTAAATTGGCCAATTTCATACACAATTCAAGTAAGGCTAATTTCAAAACAGGGCCCAGAATTATCAATACAAACATTCCTAGCACTAAAATAACATTTTCTCTGTTCATTAGTCATGTCTCCAGGCCCCTCTTATATTACGTTTGCTTTCCATTTTGAATTTTTATTCACACAAAAAATAGAAGATTTACTGTTATGCAAACTACTTCATTATTGTAAAAATGGTATAAATAATATCCGCATTTGTGAAAGCGTATTAGACCCACCAGTTGATGTGTATTGGACGCATGACATTATTTGTTTACTCTTGAACATTGGCAAAAATCAAACATTTCCGCTACCTTGAGCTCAATTTCAAGGTACAGTGGTACCTCGGTTAACGATGGTCCCCAAACTCGCCCTTTTATGTAAGTTTATTTTTTTAAATGCTTTTGTAAGTGTATTTTTAGGGGCCTAAAAGGACTAGTCTATTTTACATTATTCCTTATGGGGATAAATTCGTTTGGTAATGGCACTTGAACAGCATTCTGGAATGAAAAAATATCGTTAACCGAGGTACCACTGTACTTTTAGTCCATAACCCATTCAAAATCATCTCTGTTTCTGTAACATATCTTCCATTCTATCAAATGAGACCAAGAAAACGAGAATACAGCCATAAATACCATATGAAAATACACCGCAAAGTCGGTGTTTTAAACCAAAAACACGATTGTAGTTTTTTTTATTCTCATTATGCACTGCGTGCTGCATGATTTTTTATACTGCACACACTGACCACTCAAACCCATTCTCTCATATGTAGGCCTACCAGCTTTCTCTTGCAAGATTGGAAGCCTCTAGAATTTTGGCGTAATATTACGTGACCGACAGTGAAAGGGTTAAAGCCAGTATATTTGCTTCATAACCATATTTAACACATGATTCACATGGAATACATGTATTTTACAAGAGGATAAGAACATCAAGCATCGGTGACTAACATTTTTATTTGAGATGGATCACAAGTTTAGAACACCTCCAGCCCCCTTGATCCCAATTATGTGTTCCACTGTACACGCTACTCTCCAGTATTGTGGTGGATCAATATTCACATGTACTGTATATTACCAGTCATAAGTCAGCCCATGTCATAAGATGAAGAGTGTGGTTTTACTCCCAAACATCAGATTTTTGCATGACCTCTGCTATAAGTGAAGGGGGGGAGGGAGATATCCCTGACTACAGGTGCCCCTTGACTTACGATGGGGTTACTTTCCGACGAACCTGTCGTAAGTTGAAAATATCGTAAGTTGAATATGAATGATAAATACGTAAAAAACTACTTTCACTGAATAAGTAAATAAACAAATAATTACTATAACTAACTAAATACCAGTACGTACAGTGGAACCTCGACTCATGAGTGCCCCAACATACAAGTTTTTCGAGTTATGAGCCGTCGCTCCTTCGATTTTTTGCTCTGAGTTACGAGCCAAAATCCGAGTTACGAGTGACCTTCAGAACGCTGTCACTAGTTGGCGCAGCGAATGCCACAACATCCGCTCTGCAGTGCACGTGTTTAACTCGCTGTGGAAGCATTTCTCTTGTGTTGTGCTTGCGTTTTGTGCAGTTATTTTGCCAAATTTCTTTTTTCTAACCATGGGTCCTAAGAAAGTATGTGCAAAGGACAGTGTTGAGAAAAAAAGAGGATGATATCCATTAAATTAAAGCATGAAATTATAAATAAACATGAGCGAGGTGTGTGGGTTGTGGACTTGGCCAGGCAGTACCAGCGTAGTACTTCTACGATACTAAAGCAGGAGTCGATAAAGGCTATAGCACCAGCCAAGGGCGTTACAATAATTTCTAAGCTGCGGACCTCTGTCTATGAAAAGATGGAGAAGCTGCTGTTGATGTGGTTGACAGAGAAGCAGCTCGCAGGAGATACCGTGACTGAGGGTATCCTCTGCGAGAAGGCATGACGCATTTATGCTGATTTACTGCAGGAGACCCCAGGCACTTCAATGGACAAGGCATTGGAAAAGTCGTTTAAAGCCAGTTGGAGCTGGTTCGACAATTTTAAAAAGAGGACCGGTATTCACTCTGTCATCAGGCATGGTGAGGGAGTGAGCTCTGATGTGAAGGCAGCTGAGGATTACCTCAAAACTTTTGCAGAAGTGATAGCAGCTGAAGGATACATCCCTCATCAAGTCTTCAACTGTGACGAGACAGGGCTCTTCTGGAAGATGCCAAGGAGGACTTACATAAATGCAGAGAAGAAAAAGATGCAAGGCCACAAACTGATGAAGGATAGGTTAGCCCTTGCACTGTGCGCCAATACGAGTGGCGACTGCAAGATCAAGCCACTGCTGGTATATTATTCAGAAAACCCCAGAGCTTTTAAGTCGCATAAGATTCTAAAAGAAAAACGGCAGGTTATGTGGAGGGCAAACCCTAAAGCATGGGTCACCACTGCTGACAGTGCAGCAGTTGTGTGACACTTGATGATCATGTACTGCACTGCTCCAGCAACCTTGGCTTTATGTATTTGTTTTCACTGTTACACATAAACATGTCTTGTCTATCTAGCTCTGTCTGCTTATCTGTCTGCCTGTGTGTCTCTGTCTTCCTTTCTCTCTGCTTGTCTCTCTGTCTGAGAGAGAGCCACTCATGAACCAACAAGTATTACACACGATGCAGAGTCGTCACGTCTGAATCCTGATCAAGTGAAAATGTGTATTGCTAGTCATGCTTATTATTAGGTAGAAAGTTGAAAGTGAACATAGATAAGAGTAAGGTGATGAGGGTATCAAATGATTTAAGTAAAGAAAAATTGGATATCACATTGGAGAGAGGGATTATGGAAGAAGTGAATGTTTTCAGATATTTGGGAGTTGACTTGTCAGCAGATGGGCTTATGAAGGATGAGGTTAACCATAGAATTGATGAAAGAAAAAAGGTGAGTGGTGCATTGAGGTATCTGTGGAGACAAAAAACGTTATCCATGGAGGCAAAGAAGGGAATGTACGAAAGTATAGTGGTACCAACACTTATATGGGTGTGAAGCATGGGTTGCAAATGTTGCAGCGAGGAGGTGGCTGGAGGCAGTGGAGATGTCCTGTCAAAGGGCAATGTGTTGTGTAAATATTATGCAGAAAATTCGGAGTGTGGAAATTAGGAGGAGGTGTGGAGTTACTAAAAGTATATGTCAGAGGGCTGAAGAGGGGTTGTTGAGGTGGTTTGGTCATTTAGAGAGAATGGATCAAAGTAGAATGACTTGGAAAGCGTATAAATCTGTAGGGGAAGGAAGGCGGGGTAGGGGTCGTCCTCGAAAAGGTTGGAGGGAGGGGGTAAAGGAAGTTTTGTGGACGAGGGGCTTGGACTTCCAGCAAGCATGTGTGAGCGTGTTAGATAGGAGTGAATGGAGAAGAATGGTTTTTGGGACCTGACGAGCTGTTGGAGTGTGAGCAGGGTAATATTTTGTGAAGGGATTCAGGGAAACCAGTTAATTGATTTAGTTGGACTTGAGTCCTGGAAATGGGAAGTACAATGCCTGCACTTGAAAAGAGGGGTCTGGGATAGTGACAGTTGGGAGGGACTTATTCTCAGCTGTTGTATCTGCGCGCCTCTGCAAAGACAGTGATTATGTATGAGTGAGGTGAAAGTGTTGAATGATGATGAAAGTATTTTCTTTTTGGGGATTTTCTTTCTTTTTGGGTCACCCTGCCTCGGTGGGAGACGGCCGACTTGTTGAAAAAAAAAAAATCTACAAGCACAGTATAGCACTTTGTCTCCATTTTTTGGGTTATCCTAGGTAATTTACACTATGATAATTGTACTTATGTGTACTTGTGAGATAGAGACGGAGACAGAGACAGAGATAGACACAGAGGCAGAGACAGACAGAGGCAGAGATAGACAGAGGCAGAGATAGACAGAGGCAGAGATAGACAGAGGCAGAGATAGACAGAGGCAGAGATAGACAGAGGCAGAGATAGACAGAGGCAGAGATAGACAGAGGCAGAGATAGACAGAGGCAGAGATAGACAGAGGCAGAGATAGACAGAGGCAGAGATAGACAGAGGCAGAGATAGACAGAGGCAGAGATAGACAGAGGCAGAGATAGACAGAGGCAGAGATAGACAGATACAAAGATAGACAGATACAAAGATAGACAGATACAAAGATAGACAGATACAAAGATAGACAGATACAAAGATAGACAGATACAACGATAGACAGATACAACGATAGACAGATACAAAGATAGACAGATACAAAGATAGACAGATACAAAGATAGACAGATACAAAGATAGACAGATACAAAGATAGACAGATACAAAGATAGACAGATACAAAGATAGACAGATACAAAGATAGACAGATACAAAGATAGACAGATACAAAGATAGACTGAGAGAAAGAGACATACAAACAGAGAGACAGCCAGCCAGACACTCAAAGGCGGCTTGCCAAATAAATATTACTCATGTTCAAGAATCGTTTCTCTTTACAAACACTATGAGCAACTGCTTGTTACTACCAACAATATCAAAACCTACAAGAATCTCCGAGACTAGTACCTCATTATTAGACCACATCTGGACTAACACTATATCCCCTCTAAAATCAGGCATAATCACAGACAACACCACAGACCACTACCCTACCTTTCTCATAACCAACCTTGGCAAATTGTTCCAAGATATTACAAAAGTTATCTTCAGACTACATAATGAGTCAGCTGTTAATAACTTTATAACAGCTATGACTAACATTGACTGGCATAATGAATTAGAAACATATTCAGATATTAATGAATGCATCAAGAATTTTCTTAAAAAAAAAAACCCACCACCTCTATAACAGACATTGCCCTAAAAAAACTAAACAGATCACAGCTAAGAGACTTAACAATCCCTGGCTAACACCCAGCATCCTTAAATCCATTAACAAAAGGCACCAATATGAAAAACAATACAGAAGGGGTCTAATAACCAGAGAACAATCCAAACGCTACTCATCAATCCTTACCAGCCTGATAAGAAGGTCCAAAAAACTGTATTATGAGAACAGACTCCAGACCATAAAAGGTGATATGAAAAAGACCTGGAAAACCCTATCTGCAATTCTAGGAAATATAAAGATATCCAAGAACAATACCATCAAATTATCAAAAACAGATGAACCCCTACTCTCACCAACTGAGACAGCAAACAGACTTAATGTTTTCTTCTCCACCATAGGAAAGAATCTAGTGAGTAGAATCCCAAGCTCGAACACCCAGCCAACAGACTACCTCACCAACACCTACCCTAATACACTATTCCTAGCTCCTACCTACCCAATTGAAGTCTCGCTCATAATCAACACCCTTAAAAACAAGGCAGGAGACATAAACAGCTTACCACCTTTTTTTATTTTATTTTATTTTTTTATTAACACATCGGCCGATTCCCACCAAGGCAGGGTGGCCCGAAAAAGAAAAACTTTCATCATCATTCACTCCATCACTGTCTTGCCAGAAGGGTGCTTTACACTACAGTTATAAAACTGCAACATTAACACCCCTCCTTTAGAGTGCCGGCACTGTACTTCCCATCTCCAGAACTCAAGTCCGGCCTGCCGGTTTCCTGAATCCCTTCATAAATGTTACTTTGCTCACACTCCAACAGCACGTCAAGTATTAAAACCATATGCCTCCATTCACTCCTATCAAATACGCTCACACATGCTTGCTGGAAGTCCAAGCCCTCGCACACAAAACTTCCTTTACCCCCTCCCTCCAACCTTTCCTAGGCCGACCCCTACCCCGCCTTCCCTCCACTACAGATTTATACACTCTCGAAGTCACTCTGTCTCGTTCCATTCTCTCTACATGTCCAAACCACCTCAACAACCCCTCCTCAGCTCTCTGGACAATCGTTTTGGTAATCCCGCACCTCCTCCTAATTTCCAAACTCCGAATTCTCTGCATTATATTCACACCACACATTGACCTCAGACATGACATCTCCACTGCCTCCAGCCTTCTCCTCGTTGCAACATTCATCACCCATGCTTCACACCCATATAAGAGCGTTGGTATAACTATACTCTCATACATTCCCCTCTTTACTTCCATGGACAAGGTTCTTTGTCTCCACAGACTCCGAAGTGCTCCACTCACCCTTTTCCCCTCATCAATTCTATGATTCACCTCATCCTTCATAGACCCATCCGCCGACATGTCCACTCCCAAATATCTGAATACATTCACCTCCTCCATACTCTCTCCCTCCAATCTGATATCCAATCTTTCGTCACCTATTCTTTTTGTTATCCTCATCACCTTACTCTTTCCTATATTCACTTTCAATTTTCTTCTTTTACACACCCTACCAAATTCATCCACCAACCTCTGCAGCTTCTCTTCAGAATCTCCCAAAAAGCACAGTGTCATCAGCAAAAAGCAACTGTGACAACTCCCACTTTGTATTTGCTTCTTTATCTTTTAGCCCAACACCTCTTGCCAAGACCCTCGCATTCACTTCTCTTACAACCCCATCTATAAATATATTGAACAACCACGGTGACATCACACATCCTTGTCTAAGGCCCAATTTTACTGGGAAATAGTCCCCTTCCCTCCTACACACTCTAACCTGAGCCTCACTATCCTCATAAAAACTCTTCACTGCTTTCAGTAACCTTCCTCCTATTCCATACACCTGCAACATCTGCCACATTGCCCCCCTATCTACCCTATCATACGCCTTTTCCAAATCCATAAATGCCACAAAAACATCTTTACCCTTATCCAAATACTGTTCACCTATATGTTTCACTGTAAACACTTGGTCTACACACCCCTACCTTTCCTAAAGCCCCCTTGTTCATCTGCTATCCTGCTTTCTGTTTTACTCTTAATTCTTTCAATAATAACTCTACCATACACTTTACCAGGTACACTCAACAGACTTATTCCCCTATAATTTTTGCACTCTCTTTTGTCCCCTTTGCCTTTATACAAAGGAACAATACACGCTCTCTGCCAATCCCTAGGTACCTTACCCTCTTCCATACATTTATTAAATAATAGCACCAACCACTCCAAAATTATATCCCCCACCTGCTTTTAACATTTCTATCTTTATCCCATCAATCCCAGCTGCCTTACCCCCTTTCATTCTACCCACTGCCTCACGAACTTCCCTACACCCACAACTGGCTCTTCCACACTCCTACAAGATGTTATTCCTCCTTGCCCTACACACGAAATCACAGCTTCCCTGTCTTCATCAACATTTAACAAATCCTCAAAATATTCTCTCCATCTTCCCGATACCTCTAACTCTCCATTTAATAACTCTCCTCTCCTATTTTTAACTGTCAAATCCATTTTTCTCTAGGCTTCCTCAACTTATTAATCTCATTCCAAAACTTTTTCTTATTTTCAACAAAATTTGCTGATAACATCTCACCCACTCTCTCATCTGCTCTCTTTTTACATTGCTTCACCACTCTTTTAACCTCTCTTTTTCTCTCCATATACTCTTCCCTCCTTGCATCACTTCTACTTTGTAAAACCTCTCATATGCTAACTTTTTCTCCCTTACTACTCTCTTTACATCATCATTCCACCAATCGCTCCTCTTCCCTCCGCACCCACTCGCCTGTAACCACAAACTTCTGCTGAACACTCTAACACTACATTTTTAAATCTACCCCATACATTTTGGACCCCATTGCCTACACTCTCACTAGCCCATCTATCCTCCAATAGTTGTTTATATCTTACCCTAACTGCCTCCTCTTTTAGTTTATAAACCTTCACCTCTCTTTTACTTACTGATTCTATTTTCCTTGTATCCCATCTACCTTTTACTCCCACTGTAGCTATAACTAAAAAGTGATCTGATATATCTGTAGCCCCTCTATAAACATGTACATCCTGAAGTCTACTCAACAGTCTTTTATCTACCAATACATAGTCCAACAAACTACTGTCATTACGCCCTACATCATATCTTGTATACTTATTTATCCTCTTTTCTTAAAATATGTATTACCTATAACTAAACCCCTTTCTATACAAAGTTCAATCAAAGGGCTCCCATTATCATTTACACCTGGCACCCCAAACTTACCTACTACACCCTCTCTGCATGTTTCTCCCACTTTAGCATTTAGGTCCCCTACCACAATTACTCTCTCATTTGGTTCAAAAGTTCCTATACATTCGCTTAACATCTCCCAAAATCTCTCTCTCTCCTCTACACTCCTCTCTTCTCCAGGTGCATACACGCTTATTATGACCCACTTTTCGCATCCGACCCTTATTTTAATCCACATAATCCTTGAATTTACACATTTATATTCCCTCTTTTCCTTCCATAACTGATCCTTCAACATTATTGCTACCCCTTCCTTAGCTCTAACTCTCTCAGATACTCCTGACTTAATCCCATTTATTTCTCCCCACTGAAACTCGCCTACCCCCTTCAGCTTACCACCTTTTATGTACAAAAAAGCTTCACAGGTACTGTCACCAATTATAACAACACTTTTCAATAAATCCATTGAAACCTCTACCTTATCATCAATTCTCAAAATAGCTAGGGTCACCCCGATCCACAAAGGAGGTGATCAAACTGACTTGAATAATTATAGACCAAATTCTAATTTACCACTGCTTTCTAAAATCTTTGAAAAATTAATTCATAGACAGATCTATTCCTACCTCGTCTCACACAATGTACTCAACCCCTGTCAATTTGGATTCAGGACCAACAAGAGCTCAAACGATGCTATTATACACATGTTAGAGTTAATATACACTGCACTTGAGAAGAAAGAAGTCCCGCTGGGAATCTTCATAGACCTACGCAAAGCTTTTGATAGTCGACCATGATTTACTGCTCACAAAATTAGCATACTATGATATAAGGGGGCACCCACTCAACTACCTAAAGTCATACCTTAGCAACAGAAGCCAATACGTGTACACAAATGGAGCGAACTCTTCCACACAACAAATTACAGTCGGAGTCCCTCAAGGAAGTGTCCTGGGGCCACTCCTATTCCTCATTTACATAAATGACCTAACGAATGCATCACAACTACTCAAACCCATATTATTTGCAGATGACACAACATATGTCTTCTCTCACCCAAATCCAGTTATACTGGCCAACACTGTTAATGCCGAATTACAGAAAATATCAACATGGATGACGACAAACAAGCTTACTCTCAATACTGACAAGACCTACTTCATTCAGTTTGGAAACAAAGCCACAAATGTTCCACTTAACATAACGCTCAATGGTTCACCCATCACAAGACTCAGAGGGAAAATTCCTAGGAATCCACCTTGACAGTAGTCTTAAATTCCAAACACACATACAACAAATTTCCAAGAAAATCTCAAAGACAGTAGGCATATTATCAAAGATACGCTATTATGTGCCACAATCAGCTCTCCTTGCACTATATCATTTGCTTATCTACCCTTATCTCACCTATGGAATCTGTGCATGGGGCTCAACAACATTAAATCACCTTAGACCATTCATAACCCAGCAAAAGGCTGCAGTCAGGATGATAACAAATTCCCACTCTAGACAGCATACTCCACCAATATTCAAAACTCTAAAACTACTCACCGTAGAAAACATTCATACCTATTCATGTGCCTATTACTTACATAAAACTCTACATGCTAATATCAACCCTCCGCTCAAAATTCTCCTCAACAACTTTAATAGGTCCCACGACCACAACACAAGACACAGATCACTTTTTGACATACCCCGAGTCCATACCAACCAATGTAAAAATTCTATGCACATAAAGGACCCCAGAATCTGGAATTCGTTACCAGTAAATATTAAGTTAACCTTGTCTGAAAATCAATTTAAGACTCTTCTCAAAAATCACCTACTCACCCTAAACTAAATACTCATACTGTAAACTACTTTCAAAAATGCTCAATGTTATTTTCCTTAAGATAATCTCAATTTTATATTACCATCCTCCTAAACACTTGTTACAATTTAATATCATCATATTGTCATTTTAACAGTATAATATCATCATATTGTAATTTGAAATAAAATATATAACTAGAATAAACTCAATCAATTTCTCTAGTATTATGTACATAGTCTATAAGTCATTTGATTAAGCTGCCCCTAATGCCATGGCATGCCAGTGGCTCTCCTTGCATTTCAGTTTTATGATTGTAACTACCAATATCTATGCATACTTGCAAAGAAATAAAATTTACTTTACTACTTTACGTTACTTACTTAGGGTATGGGTTTTAGGACATTCTGGCAAAATGACACTACCAGTGGTATCAAAATTGAAAGGATGTGGCACAAATGTTGCACATAGGTTATTATCAAGGTTTTAAATATTTCTGCAACCACATATAGCCACATCCATCTCAAAGCCACTAAACTCTGGGTCAGCATCACTTTCTTCTTAAAAGGGGAGTGTTAATACGTCATGGCATCAGTGAATTCCTAGTGTTTGCCACGCTGTTTGCTATAGCTGGCGCTCAATTGAACTGGTGCTCCCACAAGGTGGGAGCACCAAGTGTTAAGACCCATTCTCTACTGACCAGGTGTACACATGAGAGAATGGGTCTGAGTGATCAGTGTGCGCAGTATAAAAAAAATCCTGCAGCACACAGTGCTTTTGGTTTAAAACAGTGACTTCGCGGTGCATTTTTGTATTATATTTATGGTTGTATTCTCGTTTTCTTGGTCTCATTTGATAGAATGGGAGATATATTACAGAAATAAAGATGATTTTGAATGGTTTACAGACTTTTTAGTCTGAGCTCATAGTAGTGGAAATGTTTGATTTTTGACAAAGTTCAAGAGTAAACAAATCACGTCAAGTGTCCAATACACATCAACTGGTGGGCCAAATATGCTTTCACAAATGTACTGATATTATTTATACCATTTTTACAATAATGCAGTAGTCTGCATAACAGTAAATCTTCTATTTTTTGTGGGAATAAAAATTCCAAATGGTAAGCAAGAGTAATATAAGTGGGGCCTGGAGACGTGACTAATGAACAGAGAAAATGTTATTTTAGTGCCAGGAATGTCTGCATTATTTATTCTGGACCCTATTTTGAAATTGGCCTTTCTTGAATTTTGTATGAAATTGGCCAAATTACCAATTTCTGATCACTTTGTTGGGTAGTTGAAATAAGTAAATGGGCGGTTTCTTGTACTCTGTCAATAGAACAAAAGGAGTGCTAACAAAATAGCTATGAATATAGTCGACTGGAACAATGGAATTGGCCCAAAATAGGGCTCAAAGTGGGCAAAATTGCTGATGCGTATATATTGCCAAGACCGCTAACTTCGCAAGAGTGTAATTCCGTAAGTTTTCCATCAAATTTCGTACTTTTGATTTCATTACCATCAGGAAAAAATTCTCTATCATTTCATAAGAATTTTTTTTTTTTAAATTCTTTCGACACTGAGAGCAAGTTTGTGAGCAGGGGTCGTGACAGTGAAAGGGTTAATGTAGTCAGCTGAAAGCACATTGGGACTGAAGAATGTGGAACTAACATTAATTGCTATCGCACCATTGTAAATTTGAAATATCGTAAGTCAAAAAATTGTAAAGCGAGGAGCATCTGTACTTCAGATGTTTCCTGTATCAGCGGTCAATACATTTAGTACCTTTATATCCTCCATGGGAAAGTGGAAAAGAATTCTTCCTCTGTAAGTCATGCGTGTTGAATGAGGCGATTAAAATGCCAGGAGCAAGGTGCTAGTAACCCCTTCTGTATAAATTACTAAATGTAAAAAGCAAAACTTTAGTTTTTCTTTTCAGTGTACAAAAGAGACCTCTCATAGTCAGATATTTTCTACTTTAGCAGAATTAATTCAACAGTATATTTTGATGTCGTTAGCAAACTTATGTTGCTATTTATTCCCTCATCTACCCAGATAGACTCTGTATGTGTTATTTCAAACTTATCCTAGAGATGCTAGAAGCTTAAATCCTGCAACATTTACTCATCATCTGTTTCCTTGTGTTTGCAACCCCAGAGATAAAATGTGAAGAAAGAATATAATATCAATAATGTATGTGCAATGTGTAAACTGTGCATCACTGTAGTGGTTCTTTTGTGTTATGTTGTGGTAAATAGGTTTGTCTTTGAGAAAGATCTGGCACAGGCACTGTTTATATATTCTGTACTTAGGTTCCCTCCTTCCTATTTCCTCTCAGTATCATCAGGGTAAAAATCTGAGGACTGGTAGTAGGATGGTAGGAGGATGAGGAGGAGGCATGCATCTGCTGTCTTCTATGTATAGTTTTGCAAGGCTGAGGGACTGATTACCTCATCTGCTGTCTTCTGTGTATAGTTCTGCAAGGCTGAGGGACTGATTACCTTATCTTATACTGACCTTGTATATCATCTCTGTATTGAGTTAAAAAAGCCACTGGATGGTGAAATATCTTTAAATGAAGATAGTCAGGTGTTACACATGTCTAATTCCTCATCTTGTCAGTACTGTATGTCATTATTGTAATCTGAAAAAAAAGTTTAGGTTTACTCACCACCAGCTTGTAGTTGTTGCAGTTATTATTATAGTTATGTGAAGCACTAAACCCGTTTGGGTCGTGCAGTGGAGGTTCAGTCATACATCTGGTAACTGCAAGACTCAGTTCTTCAGTAGTGATATGTGGTTGATGCAAAGCACTAGTATGAGGTTGTTGTGAAAATGTATGAGCATGTACACGTTGTGACTCACTGGTATGGAGATTAGTGTATGGAATGTATATCATTGTACTGTATATGATTTGAAGTTAGCATAGAATGTAATGAGTGTATGATAGTATGCACAGTGTGACTTGCTGGTAAGAGGGTAATGTGTGACAGTGTATATGGTGTGCATCACTAGCAGGAAGCTACAGTGTACAGTGCTACCAGCAGATATCACAAATATTGCCAGAATAAATGTAGAAGTCTTCAAGAGGAAACTGGATCATGACCTGTCAAGTGCCAACTCAACCAGGCTGTGATGGCCATGTAGGTCAGCAAGTCACTAACAGCAACAGCCTGGTGGAACTACACTCGTCAAAAAAGCTTGGCAAAAGTTCTTGGAATTAGTTATAGGTACATAAAAAAGTATATATAATTCACTTGAGAGCTTGTGTATGACAACTTGTAAATCAAGGGTGCTTAACCATGTCTCACCTAATTGACTTTGAACTTCTACAGTGACTATATACATAAAAGCAGATTTTGTTGTCAATTTCCTGTTTTAATGTTTTTTAAAGTACAGTGGCCTTGATTTTTTTATTCTCATCTTAGAGAATAAAGTATATATTGTAGTACAGTACGTGTATATAGATTATTGTATGTTCATAACCATTGTATATTTTGGGACATAACCAATACATAAATAATACAATCCAGCCTATACTCCAGGTATACTCCCAGTATATATCCAGAGAGGTATATACTTACTGTATGTCTAACAGTAACCAAGGAAAGCAACATCATCATTATCATCCCCTCGTTCCCCACAACAACAATTCATTTCATAAGTTACCGGTCACATTTAGTTCATTTTTGTTTCATCTTGTTTGCAGTAATATTTGACATGAAATGAAATCATAATCTTATAATCAAATATTTTCAAGAAAATAGTGGTGACTGCCCCCCCTTTAAGAGGGAGAGGACCCTCACATCAGTGGATGAAAACTCCGGTACCGATGGAACACCTCCAGTGCTGCAGCTAAGGTAGGTTAAGTTATTTTTTCAATTATTTCTTTTATATTGTTTGTTTACCAAATTGATTTTTTTTGTATATATTAATTTTTTGCATGTGTAATGGGCCCATATTTGTTTAGTACACCTTAATTATATAAAATCTACATTTGTTGACTAATTTGTACCAAACAAGTATGAGTGTACCACACATTCATAAAATGGCCATATACATAAAAATATATTTGATAAATAAACAGTGTACAAAAAATAATAGAAAAAATAAATATGCTATACGCACAGCACAGGAATCGAGCGCTTTTGTTTTGCTTGTGCAAAACACTGAACATTCAGTTGACTGGGAATGTGCCAAAATGGTGCTTTCCTGCCGGTCATATGTTGAGTGCATCAATGTGGACTCTTCGACCTTAAAGCACCAAATTTAGCAGACTGTAACTGCAAGACCTGGTCTGTATAAGCTGGAGACCTTCAATTAAGGAGTAAAATATTGTCCATAGTATAAAGGAAGAGGCTGTCTTCCATCAAAATATGGACTGTGCTGTGTGCAGAACTAACCAAAGATGAGTCTTGGTTAATACAGTATGAGGTCAGAAGAGCAGGAAATAACTACAGTGTTGTGTTTACTTTATTTTGGTTAATGCAACCTACATTAAGTAAGTCCTCATCAGTGGCGGCTCGTAGCTAAAATTAGTGGAGGTGCTGCTTCAGAAAATTTTTAGCCATTGTTTTAATATTGTGTAAAACAAAACAAGCATATAAAAAGAAAATTTATACATAAGCTTGATAAAATCATAAAAAAAAAAAAAATATTTTTTACCTACCTAAATTGTTACAGTTCAAGTTTGATCCATTCATTAAAAATCAAAATCCATTCTTCTTGTTCTACTTTGCGTGAAAAGATTAATAATTTTCTCCTTGATCTCTTGATGACTGTTGAGGAAATTTTTCTCCATTGAAAGCACTGCAAGTGCATTTAGTCTTTCAGGATTGATAGTGCTCCTTAGAAAAGTTTTTATTCTTTTCAGCGTTGAAAAGCAGTGTTCTAACTCTGATGTAGTCACGGCAGCGTTCTGGCTCTGATGTAGTCATGGCAGCGTTCTGGCTCTGATGTAGTCATGGCAGCGTTCTGGCTCTGATGTAGTCATGACAGCGTTCTGGCTCTGATGTAGTCACGGCAGCATTCTGGCTCTGATGTAGTCATGGCAGCATTCTGGCTCTAATGTAGTCATGACAGCGTTCTGGCTCTGATGTAGTCATGGCAGCGTTCTGGCTCTGATGTAGTCATGGCAGCGTTCTGGCTCTGATGTAGTCATGTCAGCGTTCTGGCTCTGATGTAGTCATGACAGCGTTCTGGCTCTGATGTAGTCACGGCAGCGTTCTGGCTCTAATGTAGTCATGGCAGCGTTCTGGCTCTGATGTAGTCATGGCAGCGTTCTGGCTCTAATGTAGTCATGACAGCGTTCTGGCTCTGATGTAGTCACGGCAGCGTTCTGGCTCTGATGTAGTCATGGCAGCGTTCTGGCTCTGATGTAGTCATGTTAGCGTTTAGGCTCTGATGTTGTCATGGCAGCGTTCTGGCTCTGATGTAGTCATGACAGCGTTCTGGCTCTAATGTAGTCATGGCAGCGTTCTGGCTCTGATGTAGTCATGGCAGCGTTCTGGCTCTGATGTAGTCATGGCAGCGTTCTGGCTCTAATGTAGTCATGACAGCGTTCTGGCTCTGATGTAGTCACGGCAGCGTTCTGGCTTTGATGTAGTCATGGCAGCGTTCTGGCTCTGATGTAGTCATGTTAGCGTTTAGGCTATGATGTTGTCATGGCAGCGTTCTGCCTCTGATGTAGTCATGGCAGCGTTCTGGCTCTAATGTAGTCATGGCAGCGTTCTGGCTCTGATGTAGTCATGGCAGCGTTCTGGCTCTAATGTAGTCATGGCAGCGTTCTGGCTCTAATGTAGTCATGGCAGCGTTCTGGCTCTGATGTAGTCATGGCAGCGTTCTGGCTCTAATGTAGTCATGGCAGCGTTCTGGCTCTGATGTTGTCGTGGCAGCGTTCTGCCTCTGATGTAGTCATGGCAGCGTTCTGGCTCTGATGTAGTCATGGCAGCGTTCTGGCTCTGATGTAGTCATGGCAGCATTCTGGCTCTGATGTTGTCGTGGCAGCGTTCTGCCTCTGATGTAGTCATGGCAGCGTTCTGGCTCTGATGTAGTCATGGCAGCGTTCTGGCTCTGATGTAGTCATGGCAGCGTTCTGGCTCTGATGTAGTCATGGCAGCGTTCTGGCTCTGATGTAGTCATGGCAGCGTTCTGGCTCTAATGTAGTCATGGCAGCGTTCTGGCTCTGATGTTGTCGTGGCAGCGTTCTGCCTCTGATGTAGTCATGGCAGCGTTCTGGCTCTGATGTAGTCATGGCAGCGTTCTGCCTCTGATGTAGTCATGGCAGCGTTCTGGCTCTGATGTTATCGTGGCAGCGTTCTGGCTCTGATGTAGTCATGGCAGCGTTCTGGCTCTGATGTAGTCATGGCAGCGTTCTGCCTCTGATGTAGTCATGGCAGCGTTCTGGCTCTGATGTTGTCGTGGCAGCGTTCTGGCTCTGATGTAGTCATGGCAGCGTTCTGGCTCTGATGTAGTCATGGCAGCGTTCTGCCTCTGATGTAGTCATGGCAGTGTTCTGGCTCTGATGTTGTCGTGGCAGCGTTCTGGCTCTAATGTAGTCATGGCAGCGTTCTGGCTCTGATGTAGTCATGGCAGCGTTCTGGCTCTGATGTAGTCATGGCAGCGTTCTGGCTCTGATGTAGTCATGGCAGCATTCTGGCTCTGATGTAGTCATGGCAGCGTTCTGGCTCTGATATAGTCATGGCAGCGTTCTGGCTCTGATGTAGTCATGGCAGCGTTCTGGCTCTGATGTAGTCATGGCAGCGTTCTGGCTCTGATGTAGTCATGGCAGGATTCTGGCTCTGATGTTGTCATGGCAGCGTTCTGCCTCTGATGTTGTCATGGGAATTGTCAAGAGGATTTTTATCAGTTTTGTAATTTCACTAAGAACATCATCTAGATTATTTTCCAAGATAAATTTCAGCAGCTCAATTAATTTCCAATATTCATGCATATCGGATCTACAATAGAATACTTTTAGTTCAGTTTCAAGCTTATTTTTGTCAATGATGGGCTATGCTTCAGTGGTCAGTACTATCTCTTCTGTAGGCAGTTCATTCTTAAAACTAGTGAAGCTTTTCTTGTTGAACAATTTAGCAGCTACTAAGTGTTTAGTGGAAGAATTTCTATCCATTATATCAACACATATACAGTCACACACTTCCTTAGCTTCTGCCATGAGTGTCTTTGAAGGATTCTCACAGTACTTTAAGTTTCTTATTTCTAAAATAGCAATTTTGAAATCTGTTATATATTCACTGACTTTAAACACACTAATTTCTTGAGATTGCATTTGGTTGTAAATTACTTTAACATGAGGCATAATCTGATGAAAAAGCTCTAACCAAAACATGAAATTATCACCATTCAGGTATTTTAAAATTCCTGTTGCTTCTGCAGTGGTTTGATTTGCATTTGATGTTGACTGAATTTCAGTAAGGCAACTTTTTAAAGCTTGCAAATTTTCATGAACTCTGTTTACAGTCCGTATGTTAAAGTTCCACCTTGTAGAGGATGGACGTGAAATGCTGACATCCATATGCTTCTTGAGAATGGATACACGTTGCGGGGATCTTGAGAAGAATGTTGAAATAGCCAAAATGTTAGAGAAAAATATTCTTGCATTCCGTGTAATACTTACTGCATTTCTCATCATTAAATTAAGTTGATGTGCATAACAGTGAATGAAATGTGCATTACAATAAACTAGTACATACTTTTATTTTTGTTTGAACTCCTGCTGCTTTTTTGTCTTTCATGACATTTGCACCATCAAATGTCTGAGCTATCAGTTTTTGTCCATTTCCTTGAAGGATTATGTCTAATTGTTCTTGAATACATTTTGAAATGCCATCTTCAGTTTGATTTTTTGGAATAAAGAATCCCCAAAAATGCTTAAATATTTCTCCATTCAACACGTACCGTAGAACAATGACCATTTGAGTGTATTCCGAAACATCTGTTGTGTCATCAGCCATGACAGCTACAAAGGAAGCTTCTCTAATTTCTGTCCTTATCTCCTTATGGTACAGTGGTACCTTGACTTACGAGTGCCCCAACTTACAAGTTTTCCAAGTTATGTGCCATCACTCAGTTGATTTTTTGCTTTGAGTTGCGAGCCAAAATCCGAGTTATGAGCGAGCTTCAGATACGCCACCACTAGTTGGCACCACTAGTTGTGCCAGTAAATGGCACAACAAAAGGTGGTTTTGGGACTTGGTACTTATAAAACAATGCTAGTGCGATGTTCTCACTGGAGGTAATCGTGTAATTATCTTTAGTTATTCTACAAAAAAATAAAGTTGCCAAGTTTTTGACATTTGCAAAATATCTTGCCCTTTACTTCCACACAAATCCCAAAATATTTGGAATATTTCCAATATTCCACAAGCCAACAATAATTTTTTTATGACACCTGTCAATATTATTGCATTTACGTACTTCAATAATAAATGGTGGGCTTCATGAAATAAGTCAATATTTTTTTTTTTCCAAGAAAATCGCTTTTGTTTCAGTGTTTTCCTTATGAAACTAGTGATCTAGTGCAGTTAGCATCTCAAAAACTCTGTTTTCTCTTACCCAAGACCAAAGAACACGTTATAGGAAGGAGCAGTAATGATTTTATATGCTCAGACTGGTCCTGGACACTCGCCATATTATGGCCTATTTTATTCATTCTAGAGTATTTTATCATGTTTCTATGTTTCTTATAGTGATTATTATGTCATATTAGATCAATTCTGATAGATAAATAAGCGGTAGAGTTGATATTAGCATTATATTGAAGTACAGTGGACCCCCGGATTTCGTACTGCTCCCAACTCGAACATTTATGTAAGTGTATTATTGTAAGTGCTTTTGTAATTGTATTTTTGGGGGTCTAAAAGGACTAATCTAATTTACATTATTCCTTATGGGAACAAATTCGTTCGGTACCGGCACTCGAACAGCATTCTGGAATGAATTATTGACGAAATCCGGGGGTCCACTGTATTTTCTCCTGCCCCTCAAGACTCAAGAATTCCGCCGACGTAAGCAAATGTTCCCAGACAGTTCCTGATCTCCAAGGTAAATACACTTTATAAAACCAGTTTATTTCTTTACATTCTCTTTTATTATGCTTTATTATGTTTTTATACAATATTTCTTATTTATAAATACATTTTTCTTATTTAAAAACTCGTAACAAAAAAATTGTTTTTTTTTTTTTGGGCTGGAACGGATTAATGGCATTTCAATTAATTTCAATGAGGAAAATTTATTTGATATACACGAGCAAATTGAGTTACGAGCTCTGTCATGGAACGAATTAAACTCGTAAGTCAAGGTACCACTGTATATTTGTAACATTCAGTCAAGCATCTCATTCTGAATGGTCTTAGAAACACCTTTGAAGACTGTACTGATTTCTAAGTGATTCTTCAAATCTGGATCTAATTTAGATGCAAAATTTATTAATCCTCTTAATACCCCTGAATTTACGGAATCATCTTTTTCATCTCGTCCACGTAAGGGAGTTTCAAAGTTTCCACAAAAGAAAATACAGTATAAACCATACCACGGGTGGGGTTCGAACCCGCGGTCAGAGCGTCTCAAAACTCCAGACCGTCGCGTAAGCCACTGGGCCAGCTAGCTTACGCTGGCTTACGCAACGGTCTGGAGTTTTGAGACACTCTGACTGCAGGTTCGAACCCCACCCGTGGTATGGTTTGTTTGCAATCGTGTCATTACGATTTCGTGAGTAAAATACAGTATGATTTTGGATAAAATTTCATGGTTCTTTTTAACCTTTATGTTATGTTCATTGATTGAAAGTCTGTATGCCTCACTAAGTTTCTCCTTAATATTTACTTTTCCTAAAAGTGACAGTGAAACCACATTTTCATCATGCTACTTTGACTTCTCATGTTTTTCAGTTTTTTCTTTCATTTTGTTTATATTTCTAAAACCGTCTTTTGTCCACGTTACATCACCTCCAAACAGCAAACACTGGAAGCAAAACAATGCATTTTTTACTTCACAGCCACAAAGCCAACTTTTCCTTTGGTACCATTCAGAATTAAAGCTACGATATGCTTCTTGTTGTTGCTTATTCCTGGCTGAGATATTTGAATATCAGGTGTTGAACGGTCTCTTTTCTTAACTAACTTTCTCATGGAGAGACAACTGTGAAAACTTTAGCTGTTAAAGTTCACTTACAGTCACAGAACTTATTTCTTGGGGATGCAAGGAGGCCATGATTAAATTATTAAAATTTTCTGTAAAATAAAATAACTGAAAAAACTATGAATTAAATAAAATAGCTGGAAACATGATAATCGTCTAATTCTACACTTTATCACATTCAAGAATATGGCACATGGTTTTTAAGAACAACACACGTTGCTGAGTCAAAAAGAAACACTACCTTACACTTGCACAACAGGGTCAGCACTGCATCAGCGACAGTGCTCTCTCTACCTAGCATGCAGCGTCTTATCTCGGACATGTGCGCATGTGCACAACAGCCAAACACCGAGTCGCTGGAACTGTGAAGCGCACAGTTCCATACAAGGATTTTTTGTAATTTTTCATGTACTAGGGGATGGCTACTGACATTAAGCTTAAGGATTATAAAATGTACAAGTATAAAGAAAGAATTAAAGAAAAAAAAAAGACTCATTATATTGAATGTTATCGATAATATTGAGTGAAAATAGGGGGTGCTGCAGTTCCGCAGTGCCTATTCACGAGCCGCCACTGGTCCTCATCTTTATTTTGACATGAATCATTAGGTACTCATATTTCTAGATAGTTGTTTGGTAGACAGCAACCATCCAGGGAGGTGCTGCTACCTTCCTGTCATACCAGCGTGGAACAGAAGCCTGTTAATGTTTTACACCCTGGCAGGATTATTGGCCTTTGTCTCATGAACGTGTTAACTAAGAGGTACATTATACAAACTACTGCTTACATTCAGTTAACACTGCATGTATATGAATGTGCAGAAGTGTGTGTATACTGTATGTCTGCACACTTATTTTTGTCTTCAACTGTATTTCTTAATAGTTCTCTTCACAATGTTTCCTTTACAGTTCCATGGGAAAGTGATTTAAAATCTTTCATTAGTTTGTGTCATAAAAGGTGACTCAACTGCCAGGAGCAAGAAGCTAGTAACCCCTTTGTATTACTAAGAAGAAAAAGAGGGAAATCTTAAGAGTGTGAGTGGAGTCAAGTGGTTTTTGAGATCTGACATGCTGTTGGAGTGACACGAGCGAGGTAACAGTCATCAAAGGATTCTGGGAAACCATTTAGCAAGTCTTGAGTGTTGGAGATGGCAAGACAGCAGTTAAAAGAGTGACAACCACTGTATTTCATTCTTTTGGTCACCCTGCCTTGGTGGCAGATGACTGTGATAAAATCATTGATCAAATTCTCCTTTTTATTGTGTTGGTTATATTGACCTAGTTAGTGGATGCTAACACATTTTGAAGTCTCATTGTGCAAAACAAAGGAAAAACAGGAGGATGGTGCTTTGTGCATTCTGATGGATGTTGTATGTTTCATATTAATGATATACAATACTGAGAGGGAGAGAGTATGGAGGAGGTGAATGTATTCAGATATTTAGGAGTGGACGTGTCAGCAAATGGGTCTATAAAAGATGAGATGAATCATAGAATTGATGAGGGGAAAAAGGAGTCTGTGGAGACAAAGAACTTTGTCCATGGAAGCAAAGAGGGTAATGTATGAGAGTATAGTTATACCAATGCTCTTATATGGTAGTGAAACAGGGGTGGTGAATGTTGCAACAAGGAGAAGGCTGGAGGCAGTGGAGATGTCATGTCTGAGAGCAATGTGTGGTATGAATATAATGCAGAGAATTCGTAGTTTGGAAATTAGGAGGAGGTGTGGGATTACCAAAACTATTATCCAGAGGACTGAGGAGGGGTTGTTGAGGTGGTTCGGACATGTAGAGAGGATGGAAGGAAATAGAATGACTTTGAGAGTGTGTAAATTTGTAGTGGAGGGAAGGCAGGGTAGGGGTCGGCCTGGGAAAGGTTGAAGGGAAGGGGTAAAGGAGGTTTTGTGTGTGAAGGGCTTGGACTTCCAGCAAGCATGCATGAGCGTGTTAGATAGGAGCTAATGGAGACAAATTGTTTTTAGAACTTGATGTGCTGTTGGAGTGTGAAGGGATTCAGGTAAACTGGCAGGCCGGACTTGAGTCCTGGAGATGAGAAGTGCAGTGTCTACACTCTGAAGGAGGGGTATTTCACATCATTTGTGAACAGGAACACCTCTGACTCTATCCATTCTGTCATGTCATTCATGTATACAAGAAATAGCACTGGTCCTAGTACTGATCCTTGAGGAACTCCACTCGTCACATGCACCTATTCTGACACCTCTTCACGAACATTCTCTTGTTTCCTTTTTGTCAGATATGCCTTGATCCATTGTAGAGGGAGAGACACACATATAGTAACCTGTTTATCTAAATTTCCCCTCAGGATAGTTCCTTGATGCTAGTGAGACACTGTTGATAAGAGGAATTGACTGTGCTCCAATGCCTTCAGTCGTGCCTGAATGCCTTCTATTTTCCAAGGTGCTGTACGACTCCTACAGGTTTAGCATTCTTCCCCATGAATGTAATAATAATAATACAAATCAAATAAGTATTCATGATTATGTTCCTACTATCACCAATGTACAGTAGACTGTTAGTTAACATGCAATCTGTTAACACTTTTTTTGTGTTAATGCTAACACAGTTGCAAAATTGTGGTATATTTTTGGTGAAGACGCCATGGTGAACATGACGGAGTATGTACAGGGTAGGGTAAAATGTGACACGTGCCAGGTTCTTTCCCATCTGTCTCACAGTGAGTACAAGGGGGAGGCCAGTGTCTTATAGGGAGGTCTAGTTAATGTAGTTAATTCCACTATAAACCTTTCACTTAACCCTTTCAGGGTCCAAGGGGGGTCTCCAAAACTCGTTCTCAGGGTCAAAGAATTTAAAAAAAATAAAATTTTTTTTTTTTTTTGAAATGATAGAGAATCTTTTTCCGATCATAACGCCACAAAAATTATGAAATTTGATCAAAAACTAACAGAATTATGCTTTCGCGAAGTTAGCGGCAGCCATGACACTTACGCATCGGCGATTTCGCCCACTTAGAGCCCTATTTTCGGCAAATTCCAATGTTTCAGGCAACTAAAATTAGAGCTATTTCGCTAGAACTCCATTTCTTCTATTGATTGAAAATAAGAAACCGCCTATTTACCTATTACAACTACCCAAAATAGTGGTCAGAAGATGGCAATTTGGTCAATTTCACACAAATTTCAAACGATGCCAATTTCAAAATAGGGTCCAGAATAAACAAGGCAGACATTCCTGGCACTAAAATAACGTCTTCTCTGTTCATTTGTCACGTTTCCAGGCCCCTCTTACATTACTTTTGCTTTTCATTTTGAATTTTTATTCTCGCAAACAAATAGAAGATTTACTGTTATGTATACAACTGCATCATTGTAAAAATTGTATAAATAATATTATAGCACTTGTGCATGAATATTAGACTCGCCAGTTGATGTGTATTGGATGCATGGTGTGATTTGTTTACTCTTGAACATCGTCAAAAATCGAACATTTTCACTACTTTGAGCTTAATTTCAAGGTACTTGTCGTTGTCAAACCAATCAAAATCATCTCTATTTCTGTAATATATCTTCCAGTCTATCAAATGAGACCAAGAAAACGAGAATACATCAATAAATACCATACGAAAATAGACTGCAAAGTCGCTGTTTTAAACCAAAAACACGGTCAGAGTTATATTTTCCTCATTATGCACTGTGTGGTGCAGGAATTTTTTTTATACTGCGCACACTGACCGCACAGACCCATTCTATCACATCTAGGCCTAACAGCCTGTTTCTGCTTGATTTGAGGGCGCTAGAATTTAGGCGTACTAGTACGTCAATAACCCCAGGGCGTAAGCCGTACTAGTACGTCAATAACCCTGAAAGGGTTAAACTACTCCTTGACAGTTACAACAGAATACACAGTCACAATACAAGGTATAAGGCACTCTTCAACATCCCTCATGTCAGTCTCACACTATGCAAAAATGCTATGCACATAAAGGGCCCAAAGATCTGGAACTCACTACTGGAACTGGTAAAGGATCCCCTGACTACTTATAAATTTAGGACTTTGCTAAAAAATCATCTTATCTCTCAATACTAACCAAAACAACTAACTAGTTATTTTATGTGGCCTCTATACTTATAACCTTCTGCCAGTCCATGAAATATTACTGACTGACCATTAATTGTAATATATTTTATTACATGCAACTTCAAGATTATTATCCTTAGAAACTTCCACCTTGACTACCTCGCATTAGTATTAAGATTAAATATGATTGTAATCAAGTAAACCACTTGTCTAGTTTTAAGTAATTACTATGTACTATCATCTTGTCTAGTTTTAAGTACAGTGGACCCTCGGTTAACGAATTTAATCCAGTCCAGGAGCTATTACTTAATCTGAATCTTTCGTTATCTGAAACCTTATTTCCCATAAGAAATAATGTAAATACAATTAATTCGTTCCACAAAAAAATAATCACTCAAAAAAAAAAAAAACAATAACATTTACTTACCTTTATTGAAGAGTTGCAGGCATCTGGAAGGTAGAATTGCTGACAGGGGCAGGGTGTTAATGGTTGGAAGGGGAATCCCCCTCCAAAAGGACTTCAGGTAACAAGTCCCTCTCTGGGGTTACTTCCCTTCTTTTTCTTTTAATGCATGCCTGCTACACTCCCTGCATGCCTGCTACACTCCCTGCATGCCTGCTACACTCCCTGCATGCCTGCTACACTCCCTGCATGCCTGCTACACTCCTGCATGCCTGCTACACTCCTGCATGCCTGCTACACTCCCTGCATGCCTGCTACACTCCCTGCATGCCTGCTACATTCCCTGCATGCCTGCTACACTCCCTGCATGCCTGCTACACTCCCTGCGTGCCTGCTAAACTCCCTGCGTGCCTGCTACACTCCCTGCGTGCCTGCTACACTCCCTGCGTGCCTGCTACACTCCCTGCATGAATGCTACACTCCCTGCATGCCTGCTACACTCCCTGCATGCCTGCTACACTCCCTGCATGCCTGCTACACTCCCTGCATGAATGCTACACTCCCTGCATGAATGCTACACTCCCTGCATGAATGCTACACTCCCTGCATGCCTGCTACACTCCCTGCAAGAATGCTACACTCTCTGCATGAATGCTACACTCCCTGCATGAATGCTACACTCCCTGCATGAATTCTACACTCCCTGCATGAATGTTACACTCCCTGCATGAATGCTACACTCCCTGCATGAAAGCTACACTCCCTGCATGAATGCTACACTCCCTGCATGAATGCTACACTCCCTGCATGAATGCTACACTCCCTGCATGCCTGCTACACTTCCTGCATGAATGCTACACTCTCTGCATGAATGCTACACTCTGCATGAATGCTACACTCCCTGCATGAATGCTACACTCCCTGCATGAATGCTACACTCCCTGCATGAATGCTACACTCCCTGCATGAATGCTACACTCCCTGCATGAATGCTACACTCCCTGCATGAATGCTACACTCCCTGCATGAATGCTTCACTCCCTGCATGAATGCTACACTCCCTGCATGAATGCTACACTCCCTGCATGAATGCTACACTCCCTGCATGAATGCTACACTCCCTGCATGAATTCTACACTCCCTGCATGAATGCTACACTCCCTGCATGAATGCTACCAATGGGGTGCCACTAGGAAGCTTCTTTGGACCCATGGTGACTTATTTCACAGTGACAATCACTAAAGCACCGAAAAAGACACCAAATATATTGTGAATCTTTGAAAGAGCGCGCTAGGTAATGTTCTGTCAATGGTAAACAACGCTTCACTGGCGTCCTGCGCTTGCGCGGAGCAGGCGGACACGTCTAATGCCTTTCGGTAACCGAGGAATTTTTCGCTAACCGATTACGAAAAAAGCTTACGTTTTCCGAAGCTTACGTTAACGGAACCTTTCGTTAACCGAGGGTCCACTGTAGTTAACTATGTACGTATTAGGATTAGTCTGCCCGAAATGCCCCAGCATGATAGTGGCTTTCTTTCTACTTAGCAAACCAAAATTGTAATTACATATTGTAACCTTTACAAAGAAATAAACCTTTACTTTACACAAACTCCCTTGCTTCAGTGATTTGTTAGTTTTCATCCAGTACTTTACCTCGGCCACACGCCTCCACCATACTGCTTGCCTCCACCCATTCCCTGTTGCACACCTAGCTAACTCCACCCACACAACTTTCCCATGGCTTCACACCTTTACCCACACTATCCCAACCAGCAGCTTCTACCCACACAACCTGCCTGTACAATTCCCCCCTCACAGCTACACACCTCTACCAATCCTCCACAGCCACATTTTCCCACTACCTTAACACCACACCTTGCCCAAACTCCATGACCTCACATTCCACCTTACTCAACTTTTCACTCTTAACCCTTTGGGGGTCGACAGGCCTTCTCGGAAACCTGTTCCTGGGGTCGAAAATTTTTTGGAAAAAAAAAAAAAGTTTTCTTATGAAATGATAGAGAATCTTTTTCCGATCATAACGCCACCAAAATTATGAAATTTGATAAAAAAACTAACGGAATTATGCTTTCGCGAAGTTAGCGGTATCGATGACATTTACGCATCGGCGATTTTGCCCACTTTGAGCCATATTTTTGGCAAATTCCAATGTTTCAGTCTACTAAAATTATAGCTATTTCGCTAGAACTCCATTTTTTCTATCGATTGAGTACAAGAAACCGCGTATTTATCAATTTCAACTAACCAAAATAGTGGTCAGAAAATGGCAATTTGGCCAATTTCACACAAATTTCAAACGATGCCAATTTCAAAATAGGGTCCAGAATAAACAAGGCAGACATTCCTGGCATTAAAATAACATCTTCTCTGTCATTAGTCACGTCACCAGGCCCCTCTTACATTACTTTTGCTTTTCATTTTGAATTTTTATTCTCACAAAAAATAGAAGATTTACTGTTATGTATACAACTGCATCATTGTAAAAATGGTATAAATAATATCAGAGCACTTGTGCATGAATATTAGACTCGCCAGTTGATGTGTATTGGACGCATGGTGTGATTTGTTTACTCTTGAACATCGTCAAAAATCGAACATTTTCGCTACTTTGAGCTCAATTTCAAGGTACTTGTCATTGTCAAACCAATGAAAATCATCTCTATTTTTGTAATATATCTTCCATTCTATCAAATGAGACCAAGAAAACGAGAATACATCAATAAATACCATACGGAAATAGACTGCAAAGTTGCTGTTTTAAACGAAAAAAACGGTCGGAGTTTTTTCTCTCATTATGCAGTGTGGTGCAGGATTTTTTTTATACTGCACACACTGACCACACAGACCCATTCTTTCATATGTAGGGCTACCAGCCGTTTCCCACTTAATTTGAGGCCGCTAGAATTTACGCGTACTAGTACGGCACTGACCCCTGCTCATAAAACGTACTAGTACGGCACCGACCCCTGCTCGTAAAACATACTAGTACGGCACCTACCCCCAAAGGGTTAACACACACACCTCATCACTAAGGCATTCACCATCCTCATGACTGCCCACATCATCAACAGCACTCTCATTCACCAATCATTTACTTTACCAACACAACCCTACCTTTCATCCACTGCACTCTTCCCACAGTTTCAAGCCCACACAGCCCCATGCCCACAGCTCCACTCTCACACCTTACCCATGCTTTCACGGCCCACACACCTAGTCACATGGCCACCCACCACCCTCATTACTGCCTGCATTCATCCATCCAGTCACCCATCATCCACACTACTCACACCAGCACCCACACCAAGCCAATGATACCCACTTACACAGTTACTATCATACTGACTTGCTGGTTCCATCCTCCACCCCCACATTGCCCAGCATCCTCACCTCCCTTGGAGTTTACCTGGAGAGAGTTCCGAGGGTCAACGCCCCCACGGCCCGGTCTGTGACCAGGCTTCATGGTGGATCAGAGCCTGATCAACCAGGCTGTTACTGCTGGCCGCACGCTTGAAGACAGCCAGGGGTCTATTGGTAATCCCCCTTATGTATGCTGGGAAGCAGTTGAACAGTCTTGGGCCCCTGACACTTATTGTGTTGTCTCTCAATGTGCTATTGGCACCCCTGCTTTTCATTGGGGGGATGTGGCATCATCTGCCAAGTCGTTTGCTTTCATAGGGAGTGACTCTCGTGTGCAAGTTTGGTACTAATCCCTCTAGGATTTTCCAAGTGTATATAATAATGTATCTCTCCCGCCTGCGTTCTAGGGAGTACAGTTTAGGAACTTCAAGCGTTCCCAGTAATTGAGGTGGTTTATCGCAGTTATGAGTGCTGTGAAGGTTATCTGCACATTTTCTAGGTCAGCAATTTCACCTGCTTTGAAAGGTGCAGTTAGTGTGCACCAATATTCCAGCCTAGATAGAACAAGCGACCTGAAAAGTGTCATCATGGGCTTGGCATCCCTGGTTTTGAAGGTTCTCATTAACCATCCTATCATTTTTCTAGCAGATGCGATTGCTGCAGTGTTATGGTCCTTGAAGGTGAGCTCCTCTGACATGATCACTCCCAGGTCTTCGACATTAGTTTTTCGCTGTATTGTGTGGTTGGAATTTGTTTTATACTCCGATGAAATTTTAATTTCCTCACGTTTTCCATATTGGAGTACAGTGGACCCCCGAGTAACGAACACCCCAGAAATCGTACAGTTATGTAAGTATAATATTGTAAGTGCTTGTGGAAGTGTATTTTTGGGGGTCTGAAATAGACTAACCTACGTGACATTATTCCTTAAGGGAGTAAATTCGTTCGGTAATGGCACTTGAGCAGGCTTCTGGAATGAAGTTTTTACGTTACTCGGGAGTCCACTGTAATTGAAATTTCTCATCATTGAACTTCATATTGTTTTCTGCAGCCCATTTAAAGATTTGGTTGATGTCTGCTTGGAGTCTTGCAGTGTCTTCAATGGTGGACACTGTCATACAGATTTGGGTGTCATCTGCAAAGGAAGACATGGCACTGTGGGTTATATCCCTGTCTATGTCCGATATGAGGATGAGGAACAAGATGGGAGTGAGTACTGTGCCTTGTGGAACAGAGCTTTTCACCGTAGCCGCCTCAGACTTTACTCTGTTGACTACTACTCTTTGTGTTCTATTTGTTAGGAAGTTATAGATCCATCTGCCAACTTTTCCTGTTATTCCTTTATCACCCATTTTGTGTACTATTACACCATTGTCACACTTGTCAAAGGCTTTTGCAAAGTCTGTGTATATAACATCTGCATTCTGTTTGTCTTCTAGAGCATCCAAGACCTTGTCGTAGTGGTCGAGTAGTTGGGACAGACAAGAGCGACCTGTTCTAAACCCATGCTGCCCTGGGTTGTGTAATTGATGGGTATCTAGATGAGTGGCGATCTAGCTTCTTAGCCCTTTACCAGGCCATGCATCAAATTTGAGACACTGCAACATTTGCAACCTATATTCTGATAATATAAGCAATTCTAAGACATATTTATTTGTGTTCATTTGTCAAGTTTATTTATTTTAGGCGCCTCTAAAATACCCTCTATGGCAGAATCAAATATGAGGCACACCTGGCCTGGTAAAGGGTTAAAACCCTTTCAAAGATTTTCATGATATGGGATGTTAGCGCTATTGGTCTGTAGTTCTTTGCCAGTGCTTTACTGCCCCTTTGTTGAGTGGGGCTATGTCTGTTGTTTTTAGTAACTGCGGGACGACCCCAGTGTCCATGCTCCCTCTCCATAGGATGTTAAAAGCACGTGATAGGGGCTTCTTGCAGTTCTTGATGAACACAGAGTTCCATGAGTCTGGGCCTGGGGTGGAGTGCATGGGCATGTCATTTATCGCCTCTTCGAAGTCATTTGGCGTCAGGATAATGTCAGATAGGTTTGCATCTATCAAGTTCTGTGGCACTCTCATAAAGAAATTTATTTAGGTCATCGACTTTCAGTCTGGTTAGCGGCTCGCTAAAAACTGAGTCATACTGGGACTTTAGTAGCTCACTCATTTCCTTGCTGTCATCTGTGTAGGACCCATCCTGTTTAAGTAGGGGCCCAATACTGGATGTTGTTCTCGACTTTGTTTTGGCATAAGAAAAGAAATACTTAAGGTTTCTTTCAATTTCATTTATGGCTTTTAGTTCTTCCCACGTTTCTTGATTCCTGTAAGATTCCTTTAGTTTTAGTTCGATGTTTGCTATTTCTCTGACCAGTGTCTCCCTACGTATTTCAGATATATTGGCCTTTTGTGCCGCTCTGTTATTCTTTGCCTTCGCCTGTATAGGAGCGCCTTTCTCTTTCTAGTTTACATCTTCTCCTCCTTTTCCTTAAGGGAATTTGCCTTGAGCAAACCTCATGTGCCACAGAGTTAATTTGTTCTAGACATGGGTTAGGATCTGAGATGTTAGGCTATCTTCCCAGTTTATATCATTTAGGACTTGGTTTACTTGGTCCCACCTTATGTTTTTGTTATTGAAGTTGAATTTGGTGAACGCTCCATCGCGACTGATCACATTTTGTCAGTCTGGGGCCCCGCATACATGTCTGGACCTCTATTATGTTGTGATCTGAGTACAGTGGACCCGAGTAATGAGCACCCGGAAATCGTACAATTATGTAAGTATAATATTGTAAGTGCTTTTGTAAGTGTATTTTTGGGGGTCTGAAATGGACTAACCTACTTGACATTATTTCTTAAGGGAGTAAATTCGTTCGGTAATGGCACTTGAGCAGGCTTCTGGAATGAATTTTGCTCGTTACTTGGGGGTCCACTGTATATTGTTTTTGATATGATGACATTTCGTATCAGATCATCATTGTTAGTGAAGATAAGGTCCAGCGTATTCTCCAGTCTTGTAGGCTCTATTATTTGCTGGTTTAAGGTGAATTTGGTGCAAAGATTTAAAAGCTCGTGTGTGTGCGAGTTTTCATTTGAGCTGCCTCCTGGTGTTATCTCTGCTAAGAATTAGGATTAATCTGCCTGAAATGCCTAGGCATGCTAGAGGCCATCCTTGTAATTAACATTTTAAAATATGTAAACCACACATTGTAAGCTTTCAAGGAAATTTAACATTTATTATTATTTATTTTATTATTATTATGATATTGAAAGTGCCTAGACTTACAGACACATCTGGCCCTCTAAGAAACAATACCCTGCTTGACGAGGCACTCAAGAAATTTTGGCTTGAGGCTGGGCTGCAGGGTCGAAGAAGCCATAAAACCAGTTAGATTTATGAAGTAAGACAGGTAGGCATACACAATTGTATATGATGACTTATTACAGACTTTTAAGCTACACATGTAAATAAGAAAAATCAGTCAAAATATGCTGTGTAGTCAAGTCATGGAAACCATCGTGCACCCTTGTAGACTCTTTATATGTAGACTTGATTTTGAAGATATGCTTGTTGTCAAGAAAAACTGGCTTGCTGTCTGCTACAATTTCTTGATCAGCCTGGTTGTGATGGCTGCATAGCCCTGTGGGAAGCTAGCAGCTGCAGCTGCAGCCTGATTGATGAAGCAGTCAAGGAGGTGGTCAGGCCTCAGGTCTGGTTGCTTGGGTAGAAGAAACTGCAAATCTGTCACAAATCTTGTGAGATACAGCAAGCTATAAGAGCAGAAATATATTTCTTTCCTCTCTAATAATCCTTAAGTAATGTAATCAATCCTTTATAAAAAAGGTTGAAGTTGTATTAAGATGATTGAATGAAATTATGTATCATGAGACATGCCACGGTACAAGACTGGAATGTCTTTCTTGATGGCCTTAATGATACCAATGCTCTATTTAACAGACATTAAAGCAGTTTGGGCACTTTATATAATGTTTTGCTTGAAGATCATATCCAAACTGTTTTTGTGTCTGTTAAGCATTGTTTTTTTCATACTTTAACCAGTTCTTTGCTAATTGTTCACTTTAAGGACGGTCTCCTCCTTTTAATTATGTTTACAGGATATTTTTTTTACAGATTCGTACAGTATCTGAATTCCAAATTTTACTTTAAGCTCTTTTGTATGAACCCTACAGGGGGAACTTAGCAGAAAACCTGCTCCATTAAGATCACATTTCGGCATGAAAATGCTGCAGAGGATGGGCTGGATGCCGGGCGAAGGGCTCGGCAAGAACAAAGAGGGAATGATAGAGCCATTAATGCCCGACGCTGATATGGACTTGCCAGGTGAGTTGTCTTTGTTTATTAACATATAGTACTGTGAAGTCTGTTAAGGTACAATACATGTTAACTAGAAGAGCAGTTAATCTCTTTCTGCTAGATCAAAGGTGTTTAAACTTTTTGGCACTGTCATATGTTAAATTAAAAATAATTTAATCCTTTCACTGTCTTTCACAAAGATCTACGTCTTTGATGCAAGTGTCGCTTATGTAGATCCATGTTTTGAGCTCAGCTGCCTTAACCCTTAAACGGTCCAAATGTATATACAGTGGAACCCCGGTTAACGAAAAAAATTCATTGCAGAAGCCTGCTTAAGTGCCATTACCGAACGAATTTACTTCCTTAAGAAAAATGTCATTTAGGTTAGTCTATTTCAGACCCCCAAAATACACTTCCACAAGCACTTACAATATTATACTTACATAATTGCACGATTTCGGGTGTTCGTTAACCGGGTTCCACTGTACAGTGGTACCTCGGTTAACGATGGTCCCCAAACTCGCCCTTTTATGTAAGTTTATTTTTTAAATGCTTTTGTAAGTGTGTTTTTGGGGTCTAAAAGGACTAGTCTATTTTACATCATTCCTTATGGGGATAAATTGTTTGGTAATGGCACTTGAACAGCATTCTGGAACGAAAATATCGTTAACCGAGGTATTTTGAAAAAATTTTTTATTTTTTTATAGAAATAAAGAGCACATTTTTTTAAGTGCTATAGGATAAAAATTTTTTTTTTTGGTCAGTACTTACCGAGATATGAGGCAGAGAAGTTGGCTCTGGATGCTCACCTGACAGCAACAGGAGTCCTGCCCCTTGCAGAATCGTTGCCACTATACCTTTTTTTCTTTTTTTTTTATTATTTTTATATAATTTTTATGTTCTGATAATTACAATTTATAGTAGTTCTTGTGATTTCATAGCCAATCTTTGTTCTGACACTAATATTAGGTACTGAAATTGTACTCAAATAATAATAATAATCATAGTGCATAAAAATAATAATAATAATGATATTGCATAATAATAATAATAATAATAATATTTTTTTTTTTATTAACACATCGGCCGATTCCCACCAAGGCAGGGTGGCCTGAAAAAGAAAAACTTTCATCATCATTCACTCCATCACTGTCTTGCCAGAAGGGTGCTTTACACTACAGTTATAAAACTGCAACATTTACACCCTCCTTCAGAGTGCCGGCACTGTACTTCCCATCTCCAGAACTCAAGTCCGGCCTGCCCGGTTTCCCTGAATCCCTTCATAAATGTTACTTTGCTCACACTCCAACAGCACGTCAAGTATTAAAAACCATATGCCTCCATTCACTCCTATCAAATACGCTCACACATGCTTAATAATAAAAACAGTGGTACCCCGACTTACGATATTTTTTCATTCCAGAATGCTGTTCAAGTGCCATTACCAAACGAATTTATCTCCATAAGAAATGATGTAAAATAGACTAGTCCTTTTAGACCCCAAAATTACACTTACAAAAGCATTTAAAAAAATCAACTTACATAAAAGGGTGTGTTTGGGGACCATCGTAAGTCGGGGTACCACTGTAATAGTGAATAATAATAATAATAATAATACGTAATAATGAAGTTCCCCTGAAGCATTATGTAAGGTTTGTGTGCTGCCTTATCTCATCTGATCTCCACTAATGATGACTGGTGACATTTGTGGTGGAGTGAGGGTAGTCTTATCTCTTCTTATCAGTCCAGTAATTACATTGATTACATTTGATGAGATTATACTGCTTCCTTTATGTGTTACTCAAGCCTGTGTGTCTGTCTGTATCTGTCTGTCTGTGTGTCTGTCTGTCTGTGTGTCTGTCTTTCTGTCTGTCTGTGTGTCTGTCTTTCTGTCTGCTTGTCTCAGAGAGTAGCTCATAAACCAACTGGTATTACGCAAATCACAAGCACATTATATAACTTTGTCTTGATTTTTTAGTTATCCTAGGAAATTTACACTATGTATAATTGTATTTACGTATGTGTTCCTGTGAGATAGAGACAGATAGATACAGTCAGACAGACAGAGATAGACAGCCAATCAGGTACCCATCTGACCAGCCAACTGCTGGCCAGCCAGGTGGCCAACCAGCCAGCTGCTGGCCAGCCAGGTGGCCAACCAGCTGCTTGCCAGCCAGGGTGGCCAGGCAGGCAGGCAGCCAGCTGGCCTGCCAGCCTGCCAACATCACTTTCCACTTCAAAGAGGAGTGTTAATATGACATGACATCAGTGAATCCTTGGTGTTTGCCGCAGTGTCTGCTCAAGCTGGCGCTCAATTTAACTGGTGCTCCCACAAGGTACTAAGTGGTCCCAGATTTTTTTGATATGGTGCACACCAAGTGTTAAGACACATTCTATGCTGACCAGGCATCTCAGGCTAATCGTGCCAAATTTGGAGGCATGAAAAAAAAAACGATACAGTAGAACGTCATTTAGCACGATAGTTACGTTCCTGAAAAGTCGTGTTAGATAATTTCGCCTTAAATAATTAACAGAACTTATGGGAAAAATAGGGTTACGTGTTTGAGAGTCCCCAAAAAGCCAAACAAGTTTTTTTAGACCAACATATCTTGCAAAAATTGAAGGCGAATATGTAATTTTAGTTCATTGTCATGATCTATTACAGCTTAAGACTACAAATGCAATAGAAATAATAGTATTTCTTACCTTAAATTGTGGGTAATGATGTTTGTGGATGGTAGTGAAGAGTGGATATGGATGGTGTGGCCCTACTGGGCTGAGGTGGATAGTAGAAGTTCTTGAACTGAAGTCGATGGTTGAACTGAGTGTCTAACTTTAAGTCAGTCAAGCCATTCAGTAAGTCAGTCAA